>CAMZMU010000091.1:34728590-35220827 GCA_947311845.1 Poa pratensis | reverse complement strand
AAGTGCACCACCTCTGCAGAGTGTAAAACTATTCAAATAGCCGTGTCCGCGGTCATGGACGGTTGGAAAGGCCACCGATCTAGGCGTATGGGCACTTTTATGTTTTAAAAGAAAACTGTTTTCGGCAAAGAAAAAGGAGGCATCAAGGAGGTACCTGGGAGGTACGGATTTTGGGAAGAAGATGGTTGGTCTCGGGGAGTCAACCAGTCGGAACCCGGAAAGGAAAAAGGGGCATCCCTACCCTAGTGTTTTGAGAAAATTTTACAAAAGTGTTTACAAAGTTGTGGAGATAGCACATGCTATTTCTACAAGAGAGAATTCTATCTCTAAATGTTTGTTTGACCAGGATGTAGAGATGTTGTAATCTCTATGTATGAAAGCATCGTTTGCGAAAAGTAAGCCCTATAGCAATATATAGAAGCCATCCTAGTTTTCGAAATCATTTTCCTGCATTACCATAAAAATCTTAAGCCTTGAGGTGGTATTGCGAGTACGTAATTGTACTCATGGCTGTGTCCCTGGATATTCAAACGTCCAGATTTCTACGAGGAGGCCTACGCCGAGGAGGAGGAGTATGTTGACGACTTCGCCGCTTAGCTGTCACCGGTCAACCGCACTGGTGGGAATTGCGTCTGTTGGAGGCGAGGGCCGACGCTAGCCACGAGCTTCCGCTGTATCTTAGTTAATACCGTCCTGCGCGACGATGATTTGCAGACTTGGTCATGTGACCACTTTGTGTTGTAAGACTTCTATTCGTACAACTTGAATGATGTAACTCTTGATACCATGTTGGTTATGTGATTGCGATGCACTGATCATTGGGATCGTGATCTATGTTACATAACGTGGACTTCTCGGATCGGTGGTCTGAGGGGTCCTTACAATTACCAACACCAATTATCTTGCCATTAATGGTAGGAGGTTTGCTAACATGTGTTTGAAGCATTTTCAGAAGTAGTAATAGTATAAACTCTAGCAATATTATTCTTTCTAGCAATTTCATCCTCTCTTTCCCATCTAGCATGCAATTCGGCTAACATCCTCACATTGTTATCAATTTTAACTTGTATAGCATTGAGAGTTTTGCTCTCTTTAACATCATGAGGCATGTCTTTATTTCAACAAGTCAACATCAAGAGCAAGACTATCAACTTTAGAGGCAAGAACATCAATTTTCCCAAATTTCTCCTCAACAGTTTTATTGAAAGCAGTTTGTGTACTAATAAAATCCTTAAGCATGACTTCAAGATCAGGGTACACTCTTATTATTGTTGTAGGAGTTACATAGGAATTTCCATAACCATTGCCACTATTAGAAGGATAGGGCCTATAATTGCTATTACCAAAATTATTCCTATAAGCATTATTGTTGAAGTTATTATTTTTAATGAAGTTCACATCAACATGCTCTTCTTGAGCAACCAAAGAAGCTAAAGGAACATTATTTGGATCAACATGTGTTTGACCATTTGCAAGCATAGACATAATAGTATCAATTTTGGCACTCAAGGAAGAGGTTTCTCAACAGAATTTACCTTCTTACCTGTTGGAGCTCTCTCGGTGTGCCACTCAGAATAATTAATCATCATATCATCAAGAAGCTTTGTTGCAGCACCCAAAGTGATGGACATAAAGGTACCTCCAGCGGCCGAATCCAATAAATTCCTTGAAGAAAAATTTAATCCTGCATAGAAGGTTTGGATGATCATCCAAGTAGTCAGTCCCTGAGTGGGACAATTTTTAACCAATGATTTCATTCTCTCCCATGCTTGAGCAACATGTTCATTATCAAATTGCTTAAAATTCATTATGCTACTTCTCAAAGAAATAATCTTAGCAGGAGGATAATATTTTCCAATAAAAGCATCTTTGCATTTAGTCCATGAATCAATACTATTTCTAGGCAAAGATAGCAACCATTCTTTAGCACGTCCTCTCAAGGAGAAAGGAAAAAGTTTCAGTTTAATAATATCACCATCTACTTCCTTGAGCTTTTGCATTTCACAAAGTTCAACAAAGTTATTAAGGTGAACAGCAGCATCATCAGTACTAACACCAGAAAATTGCTCTTTCATAACAAGATTTAAAAGTGCAGGTTTAATTTCATAAAACTCTGCTGAAGCAGCAGGTGGAGCAATAGGTGTGCATATGAAATCATTGTTGTTGTGCTAGTGAAATCACACAACTTAGTGTTCTCAGGAGTACTCATTTTAGCAGAATTAAAAACAGGACAAAAATAACTTGAAAAAGTAAATGAGAGTAACTAATTTTTTTGTGTTTTTGATAATTGAAAGCAAACAAGATAAAATAAAATAAACTAAGCAAGACAAAAACAAAGTAAAGAGATTGGAAGCGTGAAACTCCCCTTGCAGAAGACTGCTGCTCCCCGGCAACGGCGCCAGAAAAAGGCTTGATGACGTGAATACACACGTCGTTGGGAGACCCCAAGAGGAAGGTATGATGCAGTTCAGCAGCAAGTTTTCCCTCAGAAAGAAACCAAGGTTATCGAACCAGTAGGAGCAGCAACTCTTCAGAAGGTTGTTGGCGCGCCGTTACTCGATCACCAACGTGGAACCTGCACACAACACAATCAAATACTTTGCCCCAACGAAACAGTGAGGTTGTCAATCTCACCGGCTTGCTGAAAACAAAGGATTAAACGTATGGTGTGGAAAATGAGTATTAAATTGCAGAGAATGAAAAAGGAACAGTTTGCAGTTTGTGGTTTAATCAGTGTAAAAGAATGGACCGGGGTCCACAGTTCACTAGTGGTGTCTCTCCATAAAAGATAACTAACATGTTGGGTGAACAAATTACAGCTGGGCAATTGACAAATAGTGAGCGCATGACAATGCAATACATGACATGATGATTACTATGATATTTAATTGGGCATTACGACATGATACATAGACCGTTATCCAACAGTCTATGACTAATAATCCACCGCCGGGTTGTCATCCGAGTCCCCGTTGGTATTAAGTTGCAAGCAACGGATAATTGCATTAAGTAAACGCGTAATGTAAACAAACACATATGCCCGTGGACATAGCATCGTTAGGTTACCCTAGTGGCAACAGCACATCCACAACCTTAGAACTTTCTGTCACTGTCCCAGATTAAACGGAGGCATGAACCCACTATCTAGCATAAATACTCTCTCTTGGAGTTACAAGCATCTACTTGGCCAAAGCATCTACGAGTAACGGAAAGCATGCAAGATCTTAAATAACATAGCATAGATTGATAATCAACTTGACATAATATTCAATATTCATCGGATCCCAGCAAACACAACATGTAGCATTACAATAATATGATCTTGATCATGTAGGGCAGCTCACAAGATCTAAACATGATGGCACAAATGGAGAGACAACCATCTAGCTACTGCTATGGACCCGTAGTCCAAGGATGAACTACTCACGCATCACTCCGGAGGCAGGCATGGCGATGTAGAAGCCCCGGTGACGATTCCCCTCTCCGGCAGGGTGCCGGGAAGAGGTTCTGACCCTCCCGAGCTAGGGTTGGCGGCGGCGTCTCTGGAACTTTTCGTGGATATGCTGGCACTTAGGGTTATTTTCTCGGGGGGAATAAGTAGGCGAAAGGGCGGCGGCTGCGACCCCGTGGGGCCCACACCACTAGGGGCGGCAAGGGGCTGCCGCGCCCTAGTGGCGTGTGGGGCCCTGTGGCCCTCTCCGTTGCTTCTTTGCTCCGTCAGTGTGTTCTGGAAAAATAGGGATCCGTGTGAAGTTTCGTCCAATTCCGAGAATATTTCCAGACTAGCTTTTCTGGAATACAAAAACAGCAGAAAACAGGAACTGGCACTTCGGCATCTTGTTAATAGGTTAGTCCCAAAAAATATAAAAGTGATAAAGTAGATGCAAAACATGTAGCAATTGGTATAAAACAAGCATGGAACATCAAAAATTATAGATACGTTGGAGACGTATCATATGTCTGCAGGAAACCAAAATCGAGAGGATGACTAGTGGGTTGGTCACGGAAATTCTAGGACCAAGATTCGGCCGCAACTACATCTGTTTGCCTGCATCTAAAGCTAGGGGAGGAATTCTGGTTGCTTGCACTGATGATTTTGATATTGTCCGTGACGCCACGCTGCCTGCTCAGTTCTCTGTCTCAGGTCACATCACCCACCGATCGGATTTAACCAGTTGAACAATCACTACCGTTTATGGACCACAAGATGATGCACAGAAAGTTGAGTTCTTGCAAGAGTTGAGGACCCTGAAAAACATTGCTCAAGACAAGTGGATGTTGGTTGGAGATTTCAATCTCATTAGCCGTGTCGAGGATAAAAGCAACATGAACATAAATCTCCGTATGATGGGTCAATTTAGAGCGTTCATTGAAGACCTTGAACTCATTGATTACCCCCTCATTGGTCGCCGGTTCGCTTGGTCTAACGAAAGACAGCATGCCACGATGACAAGAATAGACAGAGTTTTGGTCACTAAGGAATGGGAGAGCACCTTCACTCAATATCAGCTAACCCCAGCCTCTTCCAATGTCTCTGACCATTGTCCTTTATTGCTCAGCAAAATGCAAAGAAAGTTCTTTAGAGGGTTCAGGTTCGAGACATGGTGGTTGCAGCAGCCAGATTTTCATCAAGTGGTCTAGCTTGCTTGGGAAAAACAGTTCAAATCTAGAGATCCGGTGATGGTCTTACACACCAAGCTGTCAAGAACTGCAAAAGCCCTAAAGGTTTGGAACAAGTCGCTGATCAGACATGCCAGATTCGTCAGCTCAGTTGCAAACGAGGTGATCTTCAATCTAGATGTTGCACAGGAGAGTAGACAACTGTCTGCTGAGGAAAGAAACCTGAGAAGTTTTTTGAAAAACAAACTGCTGGGTATTGCAGTAGTGGATAGAATGAAATGGCGGCAAAGATCTCGGTTAACTTGGATAAAAGCTGGTGATGCCAATACAAAAAAATTCCACATCAGAGCAACGGGCAGAAGGAGGAAAAATCATATCCCTAGCCTGCTAGGTGCGGATGGACCTAAAACCATGCATGAAAAGAAAGCCCAAATCCTTTTTGACCACTATAAGTTGCTCATGGGAACAAATGTTGAGGCCAGCGTTGATCTGCAGTGGGATAACATTGGCCTGCAGGAACGAAACCTTTCCCACCTTGATGCACGGTTCACAATGCAAGAATTAAAACAGGTGATTGATGATATGCATGGAGAGAAAGCTCCAGGTCCTGATGGGTTCATCGGCAGTTTTTACAAGAGTAATTGGAACTTGATCAAGGTTGATCTGCTTGCTGCAATGAATCACATGCATTGTCTGAAAGGGAAGCATTGACACCTACTGAATTCTGCAAATGTGGTGTTGTTGCCAAAAAAGGAGGGGGCTGTGGATGCTAAAGACTACCGGCCTATCAGCTTAATGCACAGTGCAGCGAAAATTCTGTGCAAACTTTTGGCAACTCGGCTGGCCCCTGAACTTGAGCATCTTATTTCCCGAGGACAGAGTGCTTTTGTTAAAGGACGTTCTATTCATGAAAATTTCCTTTATGTCAGAAATGTGATCAAACAGGCCAAGACAAGGAAGATCCCTCTCATCTTTTTGAAGCTCGATATTGCCAAGGCCTTTGATTCGGTGCACTGGGGTTTCCTGTTCAAGGTGTTAACAAAGCTGGGATTCGGTCAACGTTGGCGTAACATGCTTGCTCTGATTCTGGCATCCTCCTCTTCGAGAATCCTCCTTAATGGCAGCCCAGGAAAGGCCTTCTCACATCGGCGTGGCCTACGGCAAGGGGATCCCCTGTCCCCCATGCTTTTTATCCTGGTGTTAGAGCCTCTGCTGAAGTTGCTAGAGCTAGCTACTGAGAATCAGGTCCTCTCGCCTCTTCGGCTAGGGACAGCAAGAATGCGTGCAAGCTTCTATGCAGATGATGCAGCCCTACTTGTCAACCCAGTAAAAGAAGACATCACTGCAATACAGGGAATTTTGAGTCTTTTCGGCGATGTCTCAGGACTTCGAACAAGTTTTCAAAAGTGTGTGGCTTATCCTGTTTCATGTGAGGGCATGAACTTGGAGGAAATTTTACAAGATTTTGGAGGCACTAGGGGAGTTTTCCCCTGCCGTTATCTTGGTCTTCCCCTCAGTTTCAGGAAGCCAAAGAGAATTGAAGTTCAGCCGCTGCTGGATAGAGCACAAGGTCGCTTGAAAGGATGGAAAGGAAAGCCGCTAAATAGAAAAGGCAGACTAGAACTGGTTAACTCTGTCATCACATCCACGGCAACATATTTCCTCACAACCTTCCCGGCAGATAAATGGCTAGTGAAAAAATTAGACAAAATCAGGAGAAACTTCTTATGGGCTGCTGATGAGGAGGCAAAAGGAGGCAAGTGTCTTGTAAACTGGAAGAGAATTTGTGCCCCAAAAAAGTTTGGTGGCCTCGGAATCAAAGATTTGCAAGCTTTCAGTCGAGCCCTGCGCTTACGATGGGAATGGCTACGATGGAGCAATGTTGATCGTCCGTGGAAAGGCATGCCTACCCCTTGTGATGAAACTGACAAATCTCTTTTCGCTGCCTGCTCGTTAATCACCATTGGAAATGGAGAAACTGCAATTTTCTGGACTGATGCCTGGCTTGACGGCCACGCCCCCTGCCAACTAGTCCCAGATTTGTTTCCTTTGGCGCGCAGGAAAAAAATGTCAGTAAGAGACGCTCTCTCAGGTCACAGATGGTTGAGAGGACTACAGCGGCTAAATACAACTATACTACTCGATCAATTCATGCTGCTTTGGACAAGGTACAGGGAATTCAGCTAACAGATCATGCAGATGCCATTGCCTGGAGGCTCACTGTGGACGGCAAGTACTCTGCTAAATCTGCTTACGCTGCGCAATTCCTTGCGAGAATTTGGGAACCAGGACTTGAGAAAGTGTGGAGCATCTGTGCTGAGGGAAAAACAAAAAATTTCATCTGGCTGTTGCTTCAGAACAGAAATTGGACTGCTGATCGACTACAATCCAGAGGCTGGCCTCATGACGATCGTTGTTGTCTTTGCGATCAACAGCTGGAGTCGGCAGTACACCTTGCACTGCAATGTCCTTTTGCTAAGGAGGTTTGGGCACAATTCGCTGGACAATATCCACTGGAGTTTCTTGCTGCTTCATCCTCGACGACCATTCAAGCATGGTGGTCAAAGCTGAATGAAGGAAAACTGGATGTTAACAGAAAGAAAGGGATCACGGCTTCGGTCTATGTAGTGTGGCACATCTAGAAAGAGAGAGGACGGCGTATTTTCAGCAGAAATCTATGACTGCTCCTCGCGTGGCTGAGTTGGTGGCTGCGGACCTGATGATGCTGCAGATGGCGTATAGAATAGACAATACAATAGAAAATAGAACTAATTTGCCATGAGTAATATGGCGTTTCAGAGAACAACCTTAGGGTTGTATGTAACATGTAACTTCTGTTCCCCCTTCTTATAATGAATAAGCAGAGCTCCTAGTTACCGTAAAAAAAAAAAAAAGAAGCATCACCATCAGGTTGAGCGACGGATCCACCATGTCCCCAGACGAGATCTTCGTCATGAGGTGCAAAAGGGGCAGCGACTGTACCGTTGGGACAAAGTGAAGGATCTTGGAGGCTGCTCCGTGTTCGTTGGCAAGAACAGTAGCCGGCGATCGCTCGGCCTGGTGTTCTCCCTGGCGTGCAAGCTGACTGGATATACTGGATTGACTGGCGAGGTGCTCCTATGGTGTGCGACATGGCAACTGGGACGTCCAAGCCATGTGTTCTTCCTGATGGCGCGGGCATGGATAACTGCTGGTTCTTTTAGGTTGATAGCATGACGTGCTACAATCCATCGACGGCAAGTGGGGAATGAAACGGCGTATACAGAAGTGGAGATTCTGGAAACAAAACTGGACCAACTTGGAGTCTGTGGCCTAAACGTCCGAAATTATTAGCTCTAGAGTAAGTACCGGTATAAGCTTCATGTCTTTTGTCCAGTTTTGTATGCATGTTCTAAGAAAAAACAAAATAAAAAAGAATTTAACATATATGCCCAGTACAACACTCGGAACATATGTGCTACTGCCCCCAAACGCTTACAAATTGCGCCACGTGGTGGGCTATATGCCACCGCTCTCTTTCTCTCTTTTGTGCTGAATGTGCCATATGCCAAGTGTACGAGAAAATATTTGGCATGTACTATTTGTGACAGATGTTAGAACTTATATTTTTCCTGGGTTACTTTTTCAACATAAATATAAGTTCTAATGGTGCAAAATAATTAACAGAAGGATCATATGTATGTACGTATGATATGCGGAGGTTTAACAGGTTCAACATACTTATTGAAATCCTTTTTAGGGAAAGATAAGTGAGAAAGAATGGCTTCAATTATTTTCACTAAAATATAAGAATCAAATCTAGACTTTGCAGTCATATCGTTAAAACTTAAAAGTAGGAGAGGTCGAGTGATTCTCAATACAAGATTGATCATAGTTTATGTCTGATTCCATAGCTTTGTCCAACTCCCTACAAATATTGATATGAACTTCGTCTTGCAGTATATTTGGAGTGCTTCTTTTAAAAGAGCAAACACCACCCGCAATTTATGTTCCACCAAACTCCATTGTCCTCATCGATATTAGCGACCAAGAAGTCATGCAACAAAAAAAATAACTTGGCTTAAACTTGAGCCACAAGAACCTAAATAAAGGACAAGAAAAATAAAATAATTCAAGAAAGAAGACAGAAGAAAAGAAAAGAATAGATGAAGCATACATGTGCAGATGATTCCGTTTGCTTTGTTGCCGTTAGCTGATGAGCTAGTGTCGAGGATCGGTAACGTGGACAGTGAAGACATCGGAGTCCAGTAATGGACAAATACGCTCGAAGAAGAAAAACATAACGGAACTAAATGGGCCGAACCGACGAACGAAACGGCGGAACTGAATCGCTTGCACGATACCAAGGGATTTCCCTCTTTTGCCGCAGACCCTATATATCGCCTTTTGCGAGCCCTATTTCCAGCTCGCCTGCGGTGGTTTTCTTGCTGGGCCGGTCCAGTAACGCTGCGCTAAATATAGAAAAGAGCCTTTTGCGAGCCCTATTTCCAGCTCGTCTGCGGTGGTTTTCTTGCTGGACCGGTCCAGTAACGCTGCGCTAAATATAGAAAAGATTAGAAAATGAGGGCGGAGGTGGGATTCGAACCCGCACCTCACGGACCCTGACGGAGCGCACACCACTACGCCATGCTCGTGTTCATGTCAGTATTAGCGTATTGCTCCTTTTACTGTCTCCTCTTTTGGGTTTTTGGTTTTCTGGTTTCATTTCTTTTTCTGTTTCTTTTTTTCATTTATTCTTTCTTTCTTGTTTAGTTTTTATTATTTATTTTATTCTAATTTTCCTTTGTTTGAGTATATAGTTATTTATATTTTTCAAAATCCTAACATTTTTTGTTTCTTTTATTCTAAACTATTTTTAAAATGATTTTTTCTCAAAATTGAACATTTTTTTAAAATCAAACATTTTCAAAATTTGAACCATTTTCTTTTTATTTCTTTCTTTTCTGAACCATATGGTTTTCGTTTTTTTTCTTTTCTTTCTTTCTTTCTTTTTGTTTTGTTTTGATTATTTTGGTTAGTTTTCTTTTTGATCAATTAGAACCATTTAAAAAAAATTAAATGGTTTGTTTTAAAAAATGGTTCCGATTTAAAAAAAGTTCCGCTTTTTAAAAAATGGTTCGATTTAAAAATGGTTTCGATTTTACAAAATGGTTCTTTTTTGAAAATGGTTCCGAACCTAAAAAATGGTTCTGATTTTCGAAAATGGTTCTTTTTTAAAATGATTCCTTTTTGAAAATGGTTCCAACCTAAAAAATGGTTTCTTTTTGAAAATGCTTCCGAACAAAAAAAATTGGTTCCTTTTTTAAAATGGTTCCCAACCGAAAAATGGTTCCGATTTTTTGAAAATGGTTCCGAATGAAAAAAATGGTTCCGATTTTAAAAAATGGATCCGATTTTTCGAAAATGGTTCCGAACCAAAAAAAATGGTTCCGATTTTTGAAAATGGTTTCGAATGAAAAAAATGGTTCCGATTTTTCGAAATGGTTCCTTTTTGAAAATGGTTCTGAATGAAAAAAAATGGTTCTGAACGAAAAAAATGGTTTCGAATGAAAAAAATGGTTCCGATTTTTCGAAAATGGTTCCTTTTTCAAAATGGTTCTTTTTAAAAAATGGTTCCGAAATGAAAAAATGGTTCCGATTTTTGAAAATGGTTCCGAATGAAAAAAAATGGTTTCGTTTTTTCGAAAATGATTCCTTTTTGAAAATGGTTCTGAACCGAAAAAATGGTCCTGGACCAAAAAAATGGTTCCGAATGAAAAAAATGGTTCCGATTTTTAAAAATGGTTCCTTTTTTAACATGGTTCCTTTTTTAAAAAATGGTTCCGAACCGGAAAAATGGTTCCGATTTTTGAAAATAGTTCCGAATGAAAAAATGGTTCCAATTTTTCGAAAATGGTTCCGAATGAAAAAAATGGTTTCTTTTTTAAAATGGTTCCTTTCTTAAAATGGTTCCGAACCGAAAAAATGGTTCCGAATGAAAAAATGGTTCCTTTTTGAAAATGGTTCCGAATGAAAAAAATGGTTCCTTTTTGAAATTGGTTCCGATTTTTGGAAAATGTTTCTTTCTTGAAAATGGTTTCGAACTGAAAAAATGGTTCCGATTTTTGAAAACGGTTCCGAATGAAAAAAATGGTTCCTTTTTTAAAATGGTTCTGAACCGAAGAAATGGTTCTGAATGAAAAAATGGTTCCGATTTTTGGAAAATGGTTCTTTTTTTGAAAATGGTTCCGAACCAAACAAAATGATTCCGATTTTGAAAATGGTTCCGATTGAAAAAATGGTTTCTTTTAGAATGGTTCCGATTTTTAGAAATGTTCCATTTTTTATAAATCGTTCTTTTTGAAAATGTTTATGATTTTTCTTCAACTTTTCGGATTTAAATATGCACCAACGAGAGAAAACGATCAGAAGAAAAGCAAAAATATAAAAATTAACGGAAAAGAGCGCGTGAGCGTGCGCTGGGTGCTCATCACTCCTAGCTGATCGCTATTTGTTTCAGCATGTACAAGTGAGCGAGGCTCCTAGCTGATCCTTATTCGGCTTTAGCATGTACGAAGTGGGCTAGGCGCTCAGGCCCATGTAGCATGTACGAACCGAGTGAGGCGGGATGCTCTCGTGCGGGGCTAGCCGGATTGTGCGGGCGAGACGCTAAAGGCGAGATATAGGGGAACCCTTTGCTACTCCTTACAAATCCGGAAATTCTCTTTGGAGCCCAGGCTCATATGCTCCCGGTATTTCCGGGAGAATAAAAAAATTTCAAAAAAATTTCAAAAAATTCCGAAAAAAATCATGCACGTACCTGACCATGGCACGCACCATCGTGTGAAATTTTGCACCGAAATGTCATTGTATGCGCCCTGGGAAAAAATGACAAAATTCTGACAGAAAATTCAAATTTTGGGATCTCATTTTCTGTCAGAATTTTGTCATTTTTGCCCAGGGCGCATACGATGACATTTCGGTGCGAAATTTTTCACGATGGTGCGTGCCATGCTCAGGTACGTGCGTGATTTTTTTCGAAATTTTTTGATAAGTTTTCAATTTTTTATATTTTTTCGAAAATATCGAGAGCATATGCTCCCGGGAGCCAAACGCCTTTCCCATTACAAATCTCACTATACTTTTTGACAGATTTTTTGAGACCCATGAATACGATTTTTGAAGTTTTTGAGAAACTTTTGAGACCATTAAATACGAATTTTATAAATATTTTGAACAACGAGTTCTAGTGAGCTCGGGTCCATCAACGAGTTTTCCGGCTCTTTGACCCTTTTCTCTAGACTAGTTGGCATGTACGTGCAACGCACGTCTTCTGGAATAAAGGGACAATTTATAAGTAGAAAAGACCATACCAAGGACGACATGGATTATTTCTTTTACACTTTTGCATCGGCTCTAAATTTTATATTACACACCATTTTATCATAGAGTTAGAAAGTCACATGGCCCTGCTCTTTCGCCTAACAATTCTTTTAAGAACCATATAGCAATCCATTGTGTTGTTCATCTATGTATGAAGAAAAAATAAACTAATTCTCATAAAAACAAAAACTATACTCGTTTATGAGACGACCAAAGCCAGCCATATAACCATATATGAACACATGCGCATGACTCAGTAAACCAGCGCGTTGTGAGAGCTATTGTACATTTGAGATTCTATTTTCAAATGCCTTGTCAGTAAAAAATTCTTTGTCGTGACGGATAATTGTATTGCTGCCTGTGTGGGTTGATCGAAAAAATTGATGTGTATTCTCCTCCGATGTGGTTGCGGCCAGATCCAAGTGACAATACTTTATTAGGAACTTCCGAAAAAAAGTCTATCACAAAATATAAGAACACATATTAATATGGATATTCTCTCACTTACTATTCTGCTTATATCAAACAATATTTCAAAACATGCCATAACACATTGATTGCGGTAAAAATCTCTATATGTTGGTAATTCCTTAAAAAGTAGAAAATCATGTCACTATTTTTTTTTTTTGAGGCGAAAGAGAGCATTATATCACATTTGTAACATAGCTATAGTCATCACATAAGGCAAAATAATGTCAGGGCAGCCGAGTTGCTCTCTCTCTCTCTATTTTTTTGTTTTGAAAAGGCTCTTTTTTTATAGAGTAAGGCACACATACATTCGTAAGATTGGGAAGATTGGGAGGTAGAGAGTCTTTTACAACCAGGTTATGAATAACCGGTGGCAAGGGAGTACCCAGGTGTGGTTCTCCCCTGACATAGCAGCTTAAGTGAGCAAGTTCGTGAGCTGTAACATTGATTGACTTGGCATCTGGGATATGGCATGTTTAATATCTTCATATACTAGTAACCATGCACGTGCAACGCACGTGTCATAAATCAACTGATGCATTTCAAATTTGGATCAACCCTCCATCAGAAATGAAAGAAAATTGACAATGCGCTCTCTCTATCTCAATCTATGAGTGTTTTCCATGTTTCTTAAGTTCATAAGGAAAATAACAGATACATACCCCTACCCAACAACCTAAGCTAAACCTTGAAAATATATTTTTGTCAAAATTCAATAAATAGAGTAAATTTATGCCCGTGTGTTGCTGCGTGTTAATTTTATTAAATATTTGTAGTCCGTGAGGAATTTCGCTATTCGTAATGAGTTTTTTCTTGACGGTACGAATCTTTTTTATACGTGTATGCAGCTACATTCAAGAATTGTCTGACTTTGTTGTCAGATCATGGTACCATTAAAAATGACTGGTCTTTCTTGCGGTTGTTTTCCCACCGACAAAAAAATTGTGCTAAAAGGTTCTCACAACAACATGAGGGTTGCGGTTAAGAAAATATAATGCGCTCAAAAGTACAAATAGAGGAAACTAAATTTCTGCAACATGAGAGAGAAAAAGGAAATTAAACATGACCGACAAGAAAAAATACATGTTCGGTGACTAACTGACTACCCGGTTTTTCTTCTCACCAGGTCAGTAAATCAAGATCAATGGGGTGCTATGACCTGCTCCTTTGCTCCATTCTTCTACATCCGCGTCGACACATCGGCTCCACGCTCGGCAGCGGAGGTGAGCGCGTTGGCTACTTCGTGTTGGGGAGTTGTTTCCCAAGTCCAGCGAGAGAGGGACCAGCATACATATGCACAATTGATGGTTTGCAATATTCGAAAAAAAAACATACTCCAATGAATCTTCTGTTGTGCCTCATCAATTCGTACATGTATATATCTAGCTGCTTGGGAACACAATTCTCATAACTTCAGTATTAGAATAAAAATAAAGATTTTAATTTTTTTATCAATAATATTTGAAGTGCAGAGCCAGTTGCTTGCACAACCTTGTAAGTGTATTTGTGCTCGTATCATGCCACTGTGATAGAGCTGCTAGCCATTGCCACAAACGGTTGCCGATAGTTTATGTCGCCTCTATTTTTTGTAGGGTGTCTCCGTCAAACTTGATGCATAATCCCATAGCAAAAAAAAAGTGGCACCATTATTCTTGATGTTGGTTAGCCAATGGTCATTTCTCAACAGAAACTTAACTTAGTGAACAGCCAAAAACAAGAGCTAAATTAAGTTAGAGCAGGCCAAAATGAGACCACAGCTGGCACTGCCGTATGTGCAGTTGTGTGCACCATCAGAATGGCGACAATATAGCAGCTATCTGCTTAACTCTTTGGCCCGAGAAGGTTGATCGACCTGCCTCTTCTTCTCCAGAAAAATCAAGTATAATAATAAGAGTACATGCTAAATGATTTGTGGAACCAAAGGAGCAATATATAAAAAAGCACAAGCTAGAGTTCAGTACATATCTTTGCAATGGAAAATTACAGAGCTAAAGTAGAAGAACAAAATAATGTAACAGAGCTTTAAGCGGGTGCAAGCTCTGACTGTTCAGTTAAGGTTTTCGACACACTGCCCAAACAAAAAAAAGATCTCTGTATAGAGATCATGAGCACCTCGCGCGGTCGTGAAAGGAAACAGGGGCAGATGCAGGGCCGGCCGGAGAGCAGAACGGCCTATTCACCTAGCTGGAATCCTGTGGTGCTGTGGGATCCATCGAGCTCACAAAGTCGAGTCTGTGCATCACCCACCCACCCACTCTGCGAGGAATCAATCGAGAACGAACAAGAAGCCATGGCGGAGCTGCTGTTCGCACCTGCCGTGACCGGCCTCCTCCACCTGCCGGGCATGCTGGACCGCCTCGCTGCCGCGGAAGGCGACCACCGCGACCACGCCCATCACCAACACCAGGCCGCCCACGGGCACGGGCAGCCCCGCGCGCACGGCGTCCGCGGCGGCGCACCCGTGGACATCGTGGAGACCCCTCTGACATCCAGGTACGAACACCATGACTCTGCGAGGAATCAATCAAGAACGAACAAGAATCCATGGCGGACTGCTGTTCGCACCTGCCATGACCGGCGTCGTCGCAATTGGCGTACATGTCGACCAGCACACGTTGCACGCGCAGGTGCACCTCCCTGGCCAGCGTGAGGTCCCGGCGAGGACCACAGCGTCGACGATGATCGCGCCACAGCGTCGGCCATGGTCAGGAACACCGTCGCGGCCTTGCGGAACAGGCCAAGTCGCGTGTGCCCGGTCAACATGGATTTGCGCGTCGCGCCCGGACGCCGCAGTGGAGGCCAAGCTTTATGGCGTGGTCATGCAGAGTCGGCGCGGCCTCCTAGGCGACAGGGACGAAGGGGTGGCCAGGTGCTTCGCGGATTCCCGGAGCTCACGGGCACGGCGGAGCGACGCTGCATGCGGAGCCATGGTGCCAGGGTTGGAGGCACGGCCAAGGGATCGGAGCAGCCGGGGCTTGTTATTTTTTTTGACAGTGGCAATTCTTGTAATCTATACTACTATTAAAAGAGCAAACATGTTGCGGATACATTAAATTTGAGTCGTTTAATATCAGATCAACGGAGCAGATTGTTTCAACAATGTTGAGCACCTCAACACACCTTTTCGTTTTCTAAAATTACAGGGATTTTGCCATTGCCTAATAAATGGTTTGTCATCCGTTGTTTCGTTTCTAGGTCGATCGATCCGTTTGTTTGAATCCAACACGGACACGCTACACACAATAAAAAACGCCGGGAGTCCTTCGATCTCTAGGGCGCCGGACGAGGCATGGTCGCGGCGAGACCATGGCTTGTCTGCCTTCGCTCCGCTTGCATATAGGCGAAAAAAAAAGGGCCACGGGGCCGCGGCTGGGCGGTGGCCAACGCACCACACGCGCATCCCACAGTCCCAGGCTGGCCTCGCGCTCTTGAGCATACCAGTTCTTGGCTAGCTTGCTCCGTACGTGTACATGTATGAATTCAGTCCGGTCTCACGTGGAGTTAGCTAGGCACACGCCACTACAGCTGTACCAATCCAGAGGCATAAAAAAAAAAAAAAATAGGCACACGAGGCATAAAGATCCATCCAGCTGCTTGTGTACGTATCCGTGTCTTGCCGGTCGCAGAAACTCGCAGAGTTGAGCTGTCCGGTCCGTGTCGATACGTCTAACCATGTTGCTGTCCGAGTAGATATAAACCATTTTTTGGTGCATATATGATGAAAAAAGTGCCATTTTGTAAAGAACATTTTTTCTTGTCGGTGTTCATCCCTGTGTTCGAGGTTTGCTTCTCCGACGGCCGTTCTGAACTTCCGATCGTGTTGTTGTCAGGACGACTAAGCGACAACCTTGCCGGGTAATGGAAACAAGTGTGCCGCTTTTCCTCGGCTCGGACCTTGAGAAGCCGAGAAACCGTCGCTGAACAAGGCCACCAACCTATAGTGGCTATCCTCGGCCGGGAGTCACGTCCATCGTCGGGCCTTCCGTATATGCTAAGCATTTAGGATGTCACATGTTCTCATTTTTTTCAAAAGTTTTTTTGTGATATTGTGTATAGTATATTTTTATATTCCCGCAGCAACGCCAACTTATGGGCTATGCGCTTGGGTGAGCGAGGTGGTACTAAAGAAGATAAAGAAGATAGATATTCTCGGCTCGGTGTTGTGGCTCGGTGCAGTCACATACTGTTTCTGTTTCTAAATATAAGATGTTTGGGTATTTTCATGTGTTGACTAGATGCAAACCCACAAATGAATAAACACAAATTAAAACATGTCTAAATACATGTAGATACATGTCAATCTTAAAAAAGTAAAACATTGGCATCACACAATGTGGATATGGGTGATTATTTTGGGGGATGTTGGTGTAAATCTACAACCCCTCACAGTCATGATGTTCTGCTCAAACCTCAGGCGGTATGAGGCCGTCAAGATTTTGCGATGAGCAATCTACGGCCCTACGCTTATGCGCCGACGTGATACCGCAAGTGCTCCTCCTTCCTTGCCCCCAAGCCGGCGAGCGCCACGTGAATCCCACTGGGCTGAGGGTATTTTCCGCGACAGCAGCTATGAGGATGACGACAACCTTCATGCTCGCTGCCTCCTCCATGTGCTCTTTATCTTCCCCTCTACATGCAGGTGATGATGTCCAAGGCGGTGCCGTGCTTAAGGTCGTGCTGAAGGATACGAGTATGACACTGTGGATATGACATAATTTGTGATGAGAATACGCCCAAAAAGCACGCCTTCATCACGGGGCCGCAGTTATGCTTGCTTTGGAGGGAGATTTGTGTGCTCTATGATACTTACATAAGCATTTTTCTCTTTGCAGTATAAATTTTAGAACCGATGAGAAGTGTAAAAAAAGTAATGCATGTAACACCTCATATGTTCTTTTCTACTTGTAAATTGCTCATTTAAGGAAAGACGTGCCTTGCACGTACATGCCAACTAGTTATACAAAACTGAAAAGGTGTGTTGAGGTGCTCAACATTGTTGAAACAATCTGATACGTTGATCTGATATTGAACGACTTAAATTTAATGTATCCGCAACATGTTTGCTCTTTTAATAGTAGTATAGATACTCCAGCATCTGCAGCTGGCCTGGAGGGAGCTGTTGGCTTTAGACACCGCTTTCAGACGACAATAACAGAGGGGTTCAGCCGTTCAGGTCATATGCCCTGGCAAGCTCCAGTCCTTTGAGTATAGCTTTAGCATCAGCTTCTTCGGCGTCGCTGCTGGTGGAAGTGGTCATGCTGGCCGCTAAGATCAGGGAACCCAAGTGATTCGTGACCGCAACGCCGGCAGTAGCATTGCCGTCCTCGGCTGGATCGACCGGTAGCAGACGTCTCCGTTGGAGCGGCGACGGGATAGGTGACTTAGCAGTCCGCTGCGCAGGGTCTTCTCGTCAGCGGCGTCGACCATGGCCTCCCGCCATGAAGCTTTGTCGTCGGCTCGGTTTAGCAAACTAATCTGAACTGCACTTGGATGGCTAGAACTCTGAACTACTCATTTCAAGACAATTTTGAGCTTGACATCTTCTTGTTGCTTAACTGTCACAACTGATCGCTCCCAGACATTAGAACAAACACATGTAGGACACAATGAATCTTCAGCAGCACCAGCGCTGTTCTCAACAGCCAATGAAAAGCAACACAACAGTTAATCCACAAGCTCGTCATGGATGCCTACACAACTGGGTAATCGTGAGCAGCGGTGAGAGCAGCGGGGTCGTCTCCCCTTGCCCGAGGAAAGCTAGGGACAAACCGGTGCAGCCGCTTGGCAACAGGCGGGGAGCCGGCGCGGGCCACGGGGTGCCCGGACGGAGGTGATGGGGGATCACGACGGCGGTGGCGCAGGCCTGCAGCAGCGGTGCTGCTCGTGGAGTTCGGGTGGCGCATGGGCTGTTGCTCTCGAGGCGGAGGGAGAAGCAGAGGCGCGGGAGAGGCGGAGGGAGAAGCAGAGGCGCCCTCTCGATGCGCTTCAGGTCGGCACTGCCCTGCTGCACCCGGCGTCGTGCAGGACGGCGGAAGAGGCAGCGACAGCACCGCGGCCGGCGGGCTGGCGCGAAATCTCGAGCAGCGGCCGGCGTGCTGGCACACGGTTGGAATCGGTGGTCAGCGGGCGAGCATCGAGAGCAGGAGGTCGGCCGGCGAAAGACAAAAATAACGATTCGGATGTGTTGAGTTTAGCTCAACACGGATGGAAGAATCAGGTTCGTTGATCAGAGATCGTACGGCATATATTTAATGTATCCGTCTATATTTGCTCTTTTAATAGTAGTATAGAAGAACAGAACGTTGCGACTACGTGATCAACGACGCTTCATACTGCTCGGGTACGATACGAACAGAACAGCAGAATATCCTAGGGTGCGGGCAATATCCAATGGTGCTGGTACGTCCGGCCGTGGCAGCGTGAACTATATATAACGTGGACACGATTCATCCAAGTGCACGCAGATCGGGACCAGGACGGCCATGGCGACGGCGGCCACCGGGTGCTGGGCGGACCTCAACAGCGAGCTCCTCGTGTCCATCGCCACCGCCGCCGACAAGGGCTTGTCTCTCAAATACTACATGTCCCTCCGCGGGGTTTGCACGGCGTGGCGCTCCGCCCTCGCGTCGCCGTTCCCTTGTCTTCTCTCCCTCGCCGATGAGCGCGTCTCTGTATTTTCTCTCCCGACGCGGCGCTCGTCGACGATGGCGTACTCGAACTCGATGGAAAGCCGGAAGATGCGCATCTGCAACGACGCCCACCGCCTCGTCGGCTCTGGCAACGGGCGCTTCGCCATCACGCTAGGGAGATGGATCGGCGCCATATGTTGGACGGAGAAGATCTTCCTTGTCGATCCTAGCACCGGCGAGAAAGTCGAGATCCCCCCTCCGGGTAGGCAGGGGCGCGCGGCCGTCCACAAGATCGCGTTCGCGCCGAGCCCCGACGACGGCACGGTCGTGGCCATGTACAACCAGAACGAGGTATCCTACATCGACACTAGCAGCAGCAGGGACGACATGAAGTGGACGGCCATCGACTTCCAAACTGGGCTCCGCGAGCACCTCGTCGATCTGGTCTTCGACGCCAGCAAGGTGGTGTACTGCCTCGACTCACGCGGCGGCGTGTTCGTGCTCCACATCCCCCGCTGCTTTCGGAATGAGCAGGAGGAGCCGGGGGACGTAGCGGTCAAGCCCTTGCTGAGGCGTCTGTCCTACCCGGGCGACGCCGTTGTCGACACGCCCTACGACATCGCCTCTGCCAAGAACCTCTTCATCTGCCATGGTAGGTTGTACCAGGTGTGGCAGAACACAAGCGTCACCATCAGCTCGCGTAACGGGACCGTGATGTCCGCCGACGAGATATTCGTCATGAGGTACAACCGGAACCGGGGGGGCTGGTCACACCATTGGCAGAAAGTGAAGGATCTCGGAGGGTGCTCCGTGTTCGTTGGCAAGACCAATAGCCCGGCGGTGGTTCAGGCTGGCGCCGTCCCCGGCGTGCAAGCTGACTGTGTATACTGGATCGACTGGCGAGGTGCTCCTATGGTGTGCGACCTGGCAACTGGAACCTCCAAGCCGTACGTTCTTCTCAATGGCGCCGGCTCGGGTACCTGTTGGTTCTTCGAGTTTGACAACACGACAAGCTACGATCTATCGACGGCAAGTGGGGAATTAAATGGCACTAGCAGAGTGGCCGTGCGTTGCTACGGACGAAAGAGAAACAAATAATTGATGAATGCTTTTGTATTTTGGTCCCTCCCTCTTAGTTGTACACTTACACGTGATGTGTCTGTATGAATCTCAAATAGATAAGTCACGATTGGTAGAGGTAAGTCACTATATTATAATAGCTAGAACAAAAATTATCGCCTTTCTCCAAACCTCTCCCTCGTCCTTGTTGCCTCCGGTCCACCATAGGTCTGTTTCATCTCGTAAATGACATATCCACTTCCTGCTTCGTTCTTGGGCGACTCGTTCTTTCCAGCATGAGTTATACTGTCTTCATTCCCCCTGAACTTCGCCACAGTGCTCTGTGCCGCTCCTTGCTTATTAACTTATTGGGCCAGCACTTCAAACACAAGCTAGAAAACATGACAAATAAAAATATTTAGTGTCCTCACATTGAGCTAAGAAAAGGAACACATCAGGCTTGTTTGCAGTCTCATTTTTAATTATTCGAGAACTATTTATCTAACTTATTAGGAGCTTCATTGTTGGCTGGTAAATAATTAATTTTAAATCGACCAAGAAATAGTCAGTCTTAAAAAAATTATCACTTGCAAGAACTATATATCAAGGTGAGAAATTATCACAACACTATTAGGAAAATAATGTGAGTCGTACCGAGTTCATAGCTGCTGAATCGTCAATTTGGAAGACAAAATAGCCCCTTTGCAACAAAATAAAACCTTGGGTATAGGCAGGTGAAAATCCTCACATTCTCATGTCGCAAGTAGACTTATGAGATAACACCACAATGTCAGATCCTGCAATCCACAGTCCAAGCACGATTCAGATCTCAGGCAAACAACTCAAATTTGATGTATGAGCAAGACAGTGGAGACGGTCCTAAATGGCATGCATGGACCGAACTCTTCAAAAGAAACAAATCAACACAGAAAAATGTGCTTTCATACACATCACAAGTTCTATATATACGTACATCACAAGTTCTGTTTAAAAATACAATTTTATTTATGACAGATGTTAGAAACTTAAGTCACTAGTAGAAAAAAGGCCTTTAGTCGCGGGTGCAGAGGGGCTTTCGTCCCGGTTCTGCACCCGCGACTAAAGGGTCGGGACTAGAGGGGGGTGGCCTTTCGTCCCGGGTGTCCACGACCCGGGATGGAAGGGCCTCCACGTGGGCTGCGCTGGGCGTGCATGGCGGGCACCCCTTTGGTCCCGGTTGGTAATACCAACCGGGACCAAAGAGTTCCTGCTTTTTGTTTTCCTGCTAATTTATTTTTTAGGATTTAGGGTTTCCATTTTTTGTTTTCCAATTAATTATTTTTTACGAAGATCACGTTGCGCAGACAACAGGTAGTCATACACATAAAGTCATACACATAATAAAGCATATATACAATACACCGGGGTCACGTTTGATTCGTACATACATAGCCCACAAGTTTTGACTACACCGACATCACGTTTCTCACACGGCGGGCAAATAAGTATCATGGTGATAAAATTCTCCGTCTTTCCTCAGGACCTCCTTGTTAAAAAATCCCGCCAATTCCTCTTGAATTGCTTTTAGGCGCTTCGATGGTATGAGTCGGTCCCGCTCTCGTTCCATCTAGATCAATATAAGAATATATATGTGTGAGATGTTTGAAATCATGCTAAAATAAATTATGAATGGAACTCAACACAATATGCGAATAGTGTATACGTACGTTTTCTGTTCTGATTTTTCTATCCCGCTCATTGACAAAATATCGAATGTACTCGAAAACGTAATATGCGCATAAATTAGTCCCGACTGGCTGCCTCAGACACCACTTTACAAAAAAAGAATATCATCAAAATAACAATCAAGCACGATAATGGTATTGAAACTATAATTAAAGAGTTGCGCAGACATATATATGTACTACTACTTACCTTAGTTTGCAAACTATAATTAAAGACCCGGTTCATCTGCATTATATAAATATATCAAAAACCATTACACTACATCATGAATATATAATACTGACCAAATTAATTAATACAACTTCATCACATTAAAACCAAAGTAGAGTAGTGCCCAAATGTAATACATTGTTCTAATGAAACATACATTAATTGAAACTAACATACAACTATCTAAAGAATTTAAATCCAACAACAAATGCGATCAAAATCGCAACTAAGGTAACTATTGAACCAACAACATAATGATACCAAGCCTCTTGACTAATGACATATTTTCTAATCTTCTTAAGCTTGACGCGCATTGCATCCATCTTCCTCTCGTTAGCAGCGACGACGTCGGCAAGCTTGACCCCGTGAGCATCAACGATGTCGGCAATCTTTAATTCCAATACCATCTTCTCTTCTAGGCATTGGAGACGAAGATCTTCACTTATCTTCAATTTTGCTTTTAAATCGTTGTTTTCTTTTTCTAAAAACTCGACAATAGGGTCGGCTGGAATTTCCGGTTCAACTACCTCCTAAATAGAAATATATCTATGTCAAGTTGGTCGGCATGATTGTCATAAACACGAAACGAAACAAATAGTTATAAAAATATACCACATCTGAATCATAGACCGGACGAGGGCCGACGGGGACGGATATCAAAACCATGACACTATACATATAGAAAAACATAAGAAATTATACAAGAAATAACTACGCATTTAAATCATACAAGTAACTGTTTTAAAAATAAAAGATAAAAAAGAGGCTCACCGAAGTGGTGCCGGTGATGGGACGACGCGGCCTATCGACGGCAGTGAGGACGGGACAACACTAAAATCCACAAATAATAGATTAATTTGAGCTCAAAATGCACATAAAAAATGAACTCTCTAGCTTGGGCATTTCATCAAACACCTTGCTAGCACTACAAAAATGAAATGAGTTAAACTAGCAATGAAATGAGCTAAAGTTGCAACGCCGGAGGAAAGAATGATGTTGCTAACCTTTGAATAGATGGGGTGCCTTCAATCCTCACAAATGGTGCAAAAAAATGGGGATTAATTTGAGTGGGAGAGAGGAAATGGAGGAGAAAATGGTGATGAACTCGAGCTCCAAAATGAGGAGCTCGGGTGGAAGAAGATGATATAGCAGGGGAGACCCTTTGGTCCCGGTTTGTAACACGAACCGGGACCAAATGTCCCCTGCTAGAGGGGCCCAGCGCTGCGGCGCATGTGCACGCATGTGAAGACCCTTTGATCCCGGTTCGTGTCACGAACCGGGACCAAAGGTCCCAACCGACCCGGGATCAATGCCCACGGGCGCCCCGCCCCCCCGACCCGGGATCAATGCACCATTGGTCCCGGGTTGTAATTCGGCCGGGAACAATGGTGAAAATGGATGGCCATGTTTCTACTAGTGAGTTTTCAATTCAAGCAGGTCAGTTTTTCAACGTAAATATAAGTTCTAATGGGTGAACAGAATTAACAGAAGGATCATAAGTACGTATGATATCAGGAGGTTTAATAGGTTCAAAATACTTCGTGAAATCCTTTTTAGGGAAACATAAATGAGAAGCAATGGCTTCAATTATTTCCACTAAAATATAAGAGTTAAATCCAAACTTTGCACTCTTTTCGTTAAAAGTAGGAGAGTTAGAGTGATTCTCAATACAAGAGTTATCATAGTTTATGTCTGATTCCATACCTTTGTTACACTCCATGCAAATATTTCACATATTTGATATGAACTTTGTCTTGCAGTATATTTGGAGTGCTTCTATTAAAAGACAAACCAAAACACGCAATTTCTGTTCCACCAAACTCCATTGGCGTCACTGATATGTGCATTCTCTTCTTTTCCCAGTCTTATGTATGCGTATTATATGGTCTTGGTTCTTGAGCACTCCCGTTTAATGATTTCCTCACGCAAAGGTGGGCATGCATACCTTGCCAGTATTGCTAATTTTGTTTGCGTGACTTAATTTAGGGCCCACCAAGAAATTGTGGGTATTACTCAGCACTCAGCTGAAAGCTCTGATTTATGCGAACAGATTCTCATGACACACTTGGAAGTTGAAAAAAAGTCGTGGCGTGTCAGCATAATATATACAAGCCCACAAGCCACACACGGAGATGGGGTGATGGACAGCTAGGGTTTTATGTCTGTTCGTAGACCTATTTGCATTTCCCTGGCCATATATATGGACCAATTATGAAGCTAACTTTGTCAATACTGTAACCATCCAAACATTTTAGTTGTGGGATTAACAAACTATGGTTGATTCACAATGTTTCAGTGCATTCCAGCTGCCAGCATACTTGACGTACGTCACTAGATCGATAGGACGGCACAAGCCACCGGCCGCCACAGACCATGAACAACTTATGTTTGTTTCCTTACACCTATTTCCCTTTCCCTTGCTATATAAACTCTCCACAGGTCAAGAGTGTATCGATATCCATATAGATAGCTATAATAAATCATAATCAGAAATATTGCAGCCTTGCAGGGAAACAATGTCGTCGAAGACCGTGTTCTGGGTGCTCCTAGCATGCATGCTTGCGGCAACATCCATGGCGGCCGAGGACGGCAACAGTGGTCCTTGGATGTATTGCGCTCCAGGGGTGGGCTTCCCGGTGTACGCGCTCCCCAGCTGCCGGGCCGTGGTGAAGCTCCAGTGCGTGGGCAGCCAGGTGGACGAGGCTTCCCTAAGGGGTTGCTGCCAGCAGCTCGCCGACATCACCAACGACTGGTGCAGGTGCGGTGCCCTCAGCAGCATGCTGCGTAGCGTGTATGAGGAGCTCGGCGTGCGGGAGGGACAGGCGGCGACAGAGGTATTCCCGGGTTGCCGGAAGGAGGCGATGAAGCTCGTGGCGGTGAGCATTCCTGGGGTCTGCAGGGTGCCTATCCCCAATGGGTCTGGAGACAGACGAGATGTCTGCTACTGGGCAACGTATCCGGACGCCTAGTCAAGCAGTGAATCTGCTTCCTAATTTTTGTGATGCGCACAAGATAATAATGATGTATGTGCCTATGCGAGCAGCTTCATGAATAAATGTGAACTTTCCTGAGAACTTGCCTGTGGCAAGATGGTTAGGTGGGTGGTTGTACCCCAGCCCACCAGAGTTCAAACCCCAGGTTTGACGCTGGTGTTTCTCATTTAAGGCGGAATATTCTTCAGTGGGAGGCGACGTTCCCGTCGACAGCGAGGCGCCCGTGGTGACTTCGTCAATCTCAAGACTCGACCCGCCGGCTCAGTCTCTCGGAGGTGCTCATAGGGGTAGGGTGTGCGTGCGTGCGTTCATAGGGGTGAGTGTGTGCGCGTGTATATGAGCGCTTGCGTTGTACTGTGTTTCGCAAAAAAAAAAAAAAAAAAAATGTGAACTTTCCTGTTGATCAATAATTCGATCTCAGATATGCACCTTAGCGCAGCGTAGAAAGTATTTGGTGAAGTTTTACAGGTACAAATAGATTAGTAGAATACTTACGCATGTATCTTATCGATGTTCTGGAGCTTTTGGCTATACTGCTGCGAGGTGTTTTTTGTAAGATTTGCATTGGGTGCTGGTAGAGGGATCCACTCATCCACATCAGCAACTATTATATATGCAAAGACTAGGAGAGAGAAAATTGCGAGAACCGGCGCAAATTGATGTGAAGATAAAAAGGAAGTTGTAGTAATTGGTTCTATTCGTGAGATTCCAAATCTCGACAAGGTGGGAAGAAAATCACCAAAAGACATTTTTTTTGGGACTCAATACTTCCATTCAATTAAACTTCATCGGGCTTACAATCGTTCTGAAGACAACGGGAAATAAATCCAGGAATAAAATTAATCCAAATACATCTTTTCCTAATCTCCGTTGCTTGCTTCGCACAAAGGTGTGCTCCTTCGTTTGCCTCCCTCCCGATGAGTCTGATCTCAACTCCAAATTATGACTGAGCTCCTCTATTTCATGTAAGATTGCTGAAATTTCAGAACGCCCCTGGTGTCTATCCTTCCAGAGTGTCACCACTTGTTGTGCGTCCGTCTCGATAATCACTCTTGGGTATCGTCCTGACGAAGCAATATTGACGCCATCTCGGACTGCTAGGGCCTCCATGATCAGGGAGTTCGCGACATGACCATACCAGATCGCTTGGCCCCTAAGTTCGTGCACTGGCAAGGATGTCCAGCTCGTCCCTCCGGGCAGACAGGGTTACGATTGCGTCGACAAGATTGCGTTCCCGCCCGGCCCCAACGACGACGGAACCGTTGTGGGGACGACATGAAGTGGACGGCCATCGAAGTCGTACAGGGAATCACCGAGAATCTCCTCGACCTGGTCTTCCACGAAGACACCGGTGGCAGAAAGGTGTACTGTCTCGACACAAAAGGAGTCGTGCGCGTGCTCGACGTCCCCGCTGGCGGTCGGCACAACCAGGAGGCAGCCGTGGAGCCCTCGCTGACATTGACAACCCTCCTGCCCGCCCCGGTCTTAGTCCAGCCCTTCAACATCGCCTCCTCCAAAGAACCTCTTCTTCTGCCATGGCAGCCTGTACCAGGTATGGCAGAACAGAAGCGTCACCGTCACTCGAGCGACGGTTCCACCATTTTTTAGATAAAGGGCTTTATTACTCAAATGGTTTAAGTATTACACCCGGCCTCTGCATCGAAAAATGCACACAGCCGCAATCCAAAAGATAAAGTAAAAAGTTGTGAAACAATAGACGCATTACATGGCTAGTCTCGACGGCCTATGGAGGTCCAATCCGGCGATCAAGCGGCCACCCATGTTGTGGAGAAAATGTCCCTTGCCACCTCCTCCAGTCGTGCACACGCCTCCGTAAAGAGGTCTCAATGTCCCACACGTTGTAAGGTAGACCACATACGAAGAATACTTGTGTAACGGTAGAGTACCTGCATATGAGAAACATTCTTATCATTGAAAACCTCGTCATTTCTACTAAGCCAAAGCGATCATATAACGGCAATCGCTCCCACCCTAATAATCGTTTTAAACCTTTTATCTATCCCATGTAGCCAGTTACCAAAAACATTGGCCACATATTTGGGTGGATATAAGTTAGACGCTATTTGGATGGCTGACCATATAGAACGTGCGAAACTACACTCGAAGAATAAGTGTTTTATTGTCTCATCATTTGGACAAAACATACACTTCGTACTTCCATGTCAATTCCGTTTAACAAGGTTATCCTTTGTTAGTATGACACCCCTACGAAGATACCACGTGAATACTTTAATCTTAAGTGGTATCTTCATTTGCCATATTTTTTTATTATCATCAACTGGCACATCGGAATGTACTAACGCCCTATACATGGAATCCACAGAGAATTTACCATTCTCACATAGATTCCAACGAAATTCATCGAGACCCTGTGTGAGTTGAACTGATCTCAACCGTGCCAACAGGGAGTTCCAAGACGCTAATCTTTGTCCGAGTAAATCTCGCCTGAACGTCACATGTTCCACCATGTTCGCGGACGCGATCTTCGTTCTGAGGTACAACCCGGGGCGCTGGACGTCGCAGTATTGTTGGGAGGAAGTGAAGGATTTCGGAGAGGCCGCTCTGTGTTCGTCGGCAAGAACAATAGCCCGGCGGTGGCTCGGGCTGGCGCCGTCCCGGGTGTGCAAGCTGACTGCGTATACTGGATTGATTGGCGAGGTGTTCCTATGGTGTATGACGTGGCGAACCGAGCCTCCAAGCCGTGCGTTCTTCCCTACGGCGCGGGCACGGATAATTGCTGGTTCTTCGAGGTTGACAACATGACGAGCATCGAGGCATCGACGGCAACGGGGAAAATTAAACTGTGTGTATACACGAGTGGAGATCGTGGAAAGAGAACCGGACCAACTTGGAGCCCGCGGCCAACCCAACATCGGAGATTAGCCCTAGAAGTAGCATACCATAAGTTGATCCATCATCCATGTCTCTCTTCTCCAAAAATTTACCAAGTGTCAACTACTCAATCTATATATGGATCCATATGATGGATCGTACGTACGTGGTCCTGTGGAAGCATATAACTAACGTATGGGCATATGGAACTACTGGTGCGACTATATGGAGAAGATATCAACTTGGAAACTAGTATAACAAACAGTTTTGATCCGTGATGGAATAACACACTTTTACACGTGATTATTTCGAGTATCAAACAAAAATATTCGTAAGATTTATATATTTGCCGTAAAAAGTTCCACCGCTTTGCTCCTCCCTTGTATAAAAAACAAGCACTTGTACGGTGGGTAATAAGGAAGTACTCCCTCCTCTCCAAATTATAAAATTTTAGTTTTGTCTTGATTCATACCTATCTAGACGTATTTAGTACGTTAATTCATTTATTTATTTAGTCCATATTCGTATGTATCTAAAAAGGTTATATTTAGAAACGGAGGGAGTAGTGACTAACAAAAGCAAATCGTGAGTGAAGCAAAGAAATCAACAAGGTATATACCAGAAACAATAAACATCGGTTACATACACATGCACAGTTTTTCTCGTCCAATTAAATCTAATCAAGTATATTATCATGGTATTCTTATAGCACCATATATGGTGGTACATATATATGTCAAGTCAACTAATTAACCTCTTGCATGCAGTCGATGGATCATTTGTCTAGGCATGCATATATAAGCAGCAATGGATGTGATGATGGATGGATGAGATAGTTAGTGCGACCTCCCGGGCTCCGACTGTGGGAGGAGTCCCGGGATGTATGGCACGCCGTACTTGGGTATGAACTGTTGCCCCTGGATGAAGGCCTCGACGGTGAACTCCTTCTGCGCCTCCTCGTAGGTGACGGTCTTGATGCCGGCCCACTTGGCGCGCTGGCTCATGTCGGCGCCGGGGCCGGTGTTCTCGACCTCGGCGTAGAAGAGGGTGTCGAGTCCGAAGTTGCCGTTCCACTCGAGCCATCCCTTGGGGCTGATGAAGGCGCCGATCTTGTTCTGGATGTAGATGGTCCTGGAGAACTCCTTCCAGGCCTGGCGAGGTAGGTGGCGATCTTGCCGTGGAGGAGACGAAGTCCGGGTGTGGCTCGATGGTGTTGTTGTGCATGATGGTGCCGCCGGCGGAGCGCTTCTCGCGCCTCCCCTGCGCGGTGATGATGTTGACCTGGTTGTCCATGGGCTTGCGCGGCTGGATGAGGCAGTTCTGGATCACCACCTGGGAGTTGCCGAAGATGAAGTCGATGGTGCCGGTGACGGTGCAGTCGCGGAAGAACTGCCGCTGCGCGTGGGTGTAGAGCGTGTCCTGGTACCCGTCGAAGTAGCACTGGTAGAACACGGCCTGGTCACTCTGGACACCAGGGCCACGGCCTGGTGGTTGTCCGCCCCCGCCGTGTTCTCCACCCTGATGTCCTTCATGAAGAAGCCGTTCCCGATCGCCTCTGCATTTCCATTAATTCAATCATCGTTTGCTTCATCTGGGATCTTATCTAAGCATCAGTCGTACGTGCCAACGTAGTAACGTACCCATGGTTGCGGTGTCCTTGGTGGTGAGGTTCATCTTGAAGTTCTTATTGCCGGTGATGATTGTCTTGGCCATGCCGTCGCCGATCATCACCAGGTTGGTCACGGTGCGGGGCACCGTCACGTACTCCTTGTACGTTCCTTCTTTGATGTACATCACGTACATGACGCGCTCTTGGGCGGCACCTTGGCGAGCGCCTCCTTGATGGTCTTGAAATCGCCGCTGCCGTCGGCCGCCACCGTCACGTTGGGCTTGAACTCGGGCGCTGAGGGGCCGGCCTCCATGAGCCTCCTCTTCCCGTCCGTCATCCACACCGGAGACCGTCCTCCTCCCCGAGCAGCCGCCTCCCGAAGTTGAGGCTCCCGAGCGTGGCCGAGAACTGGTCACCACGGCGAGGATGTCCTCCGTGAGCTCCTGCGAGGCGTTTAGCGCGCCCCGCATCTTGCCCGCGGCGTCGGTGGTGGTGTTGAGGAAGCCGTCGAGGCATGTCTCCTGGTAGGTGAGCGCGGCGCTGAGCCAGGTCCTGAGGTCGTCGACGGCCTTGTTGAAGTCGGTCATCTCGAACCCGCCGAGCTTGTCGAAGGTGGTCTTGAGGTCCTCGATGGCGTACTCCAGCAGCTCCTTGCAGTTCTCGAGCGCCCCGATGTGCGCGGGTCGTTCTTGAGCTCCTCCAGGGTGGCCGACTCGCTGATGGCCTTCCTGATCTTCTCCGAGGTGACCTCGAAGATGGCCTTGGCGAGGTCCGTCGGGGATGTGGCGTTGCCGCCCATCTTGGTCAGCTCCGCCTCACACGTCTCCTTGTAGTCCATGGGCTGGCAGAAGGCCTTCACGGACTTGACGGACGTGGTGAGGTGCCCATCGTCCTCCTTGCCGCCGCCGTTGTTCTTGAAGGACACGACGCAGACGGCGGCGACGACCGCCACCACCAGGACGGTCGACGCGCCGATGATAGCGGTTTGCTCATCGTGACGGGGCGGGTGGGACTCCGGTCTCGGATTGGAAAGCGCGGGAGATGGAGGTGACTTCTTATAACCGGCGGCGAGAGCTAGCCAGGGAGGTGAAGAAATGGATGGACCGGGGTCGCCGGAGCTGGGTAGGCGGCGTGGTGTACGGAGAGTCGCACGACAAAAATAGATTGTCCGCTCCGTCGTTAGGGCGTCGGGCATAGGGTTGACACAGGCATGTGTGTGCATGCAGGATGGTATCCTTGTAACTGTTTTACCGGAGCATGCCTGTAGTCCGCATGCATTTACGCGTGCCATGACTGGCCCCTTCATTTGTTCTAAGTAAATGGAAAACTATTGCTCCTATTTAGTCATAGGAGGTGTTGCGACGTTTTTTTTACAAGATTTTAACACACCACGAGATCAAAGACATGTGTTGTGACAAAATTGCAAAAATCAACCTGAATTTGTGCCTAAAGCCCATTAACTAGTTTCCAAGCATATTCGTGGGTGATGAAATATTAAAAGCAACAATTGCATCATAACCTCCATAGCTATTTGAAATTATCACAGTGACTTTGTTTTAAAATAAACAAGTTTTTAAATTCTAACAGGTTATCCATATTATTACTCACTAGATTCGTACGTGGCCCTCATTTTTGCGTGAGGAGGAGCAGCTAGAATGAACTTTGGTGAGAAGGTTGCACGGGCTATCTTTAACCGATATGGTTGGCGGCGTGATAACATGATTAACAATGTATAAGTGCTTGATGTAATCTTAGTATATTGGCCTTTGGCCTTTTGCTTGCTCGTTCGGGACATACATATGTTGGTTGTACTGAATTGGATATTGCAATAATGAATGGTGGTGTGCACTCGATGCAGAGCCCGGGGAATACCTTCCTTTACAAATAAATGTGTGTCATCTCGTAGCGAAGCCGCCGATCTGTTGTGTCTATCATCCACAGAAGTCGAGCATCGCTCTAAATAAAACTCCGAACAAGTTAGATAAAAATTAGAATAACTATTATCACCTAACTAATAGTTATTTTGCTTGACTATTTTTTGACGGGAATCATTTCCACCTAACTAATAATATCCAAATAATTTTATCTTTTGCTAATTCTCTCTTGCCCAATTTTTTAAATAAAACTCATGTCATGCAAAATTGTGCATCATTAACCTAAAATCATGATGTAAAATTTTAGGGTTGTTAGTGTAGCTTATAGTCCGTTATTTATGTATGAATTTATTTTATTGCATGTATGAGGTCGGCAAAAGTTATCCAAACCCAAATACCTAGAAGTGTGACCGAGATGTAAACAGGTTACATCTAGCAACTTAGACACGTGATTGAGTTTTATTGTTTGAAATGCAAGGTTAAAACCTTGCAGCAATGCATACAACCATGATTTGCTTAAAGGTGACATCATGTAATGCGGTCAAAGAATCAATCAACAAGAAGGAGTGCAGGAGGTAAACAACAATAGCAGAATCATGACAAGATGAAACATAAAACACTTACAACTAATTTGGCATTTGTACATAGCAAATGCTTCATGAAGGAAAGTATAAAGTTGCATCAAAGTCCATAAGGAGATGGATTCAGAAATGCAAATGAGATGTAATAAACTACAATCATAGACAGATAGATTTGGCGACGTGATTGAGGTTTCAAAAGCGATTTAGAGAACTTATGGATAGACATCCCAAATAGTTGTAGTTCATTGTTGTTATTTATTATCACATCACCACGTTTGAGGTTAAGACGCATTTTGAAAACCTCAAATGGTGGACTAAAAGCCTCAAAATATTGCAGGCTTATTAAAACATGAAAATAAAGTTGGGGATGTGGAATGTCATTCTGGGAATTTAAAAAAAAAATGCCTCATGATATCAGAACACATTATTTAAAATTCTTTCAGTTTTTTATTGTGGAAGTTTCTATAATGGATGCAATAGTTATTTGTGGCAGCTCTCAAAAAAAATTTAGTCAAATGATAATTACAAGCATTTCTAAAAATCTATACTTAGGCATTGTACCATAATGGCTCAAAAACACTGAACGTACCCTCAAGTTACCATGAAGCAGTTATTATATAGGTCATTAAGACGTAACCACTTCATAAACTGAATCCAATTACATATGGTAGTGTTAACTGAAAGGGCACAAAACATATATTGTCACAATTTAGACCAACAGCCAGCCATTACTTTGTATCAACAAACCAACATACATTTTGTATGGAAACATACAACCATACATGTATAACTATGGACGAATAAATGCTTCGGGTTAGTTTCAGGAATAAAGATGTTTAACATTGTTTACTTTTCAGTTGTTGCAACTTCACATTTGTCATGTGTATCTGCTCTACTTGTCATGTCCACTTGCTCCACGGAACTGGAATGTTTTGCCAGAAGAGCCCTCTTTTTTTTTTCTTATAGATATATAATTTTTCAAACACATTAGGAACTCATATAATCAATTTGAGAGATGACATTTAAATGACCCTTATCGACATTGTCAGGCTTAACTTGCTAAATTTAAAGTCATAGTAGAATAACTAACAATTACCATAAACATGCAACCTCCCAGTTCAATTTTATAGAATGATGATGGAAATAAAAACAAAAAAATGAGCTACCTAAACCACATGTACGAGACATTTATAAGGAAGATCTTAGGAAAACCCTATTAGGAAGAGCTCTTATTTTTATTAGATTATGTTGGAAGTTCTTTACATGTTGATTATCTTTAGTACGAAGTGATCAAGTCAAACCAAGGTGATCATGATGTAGGTTCCCACCCTGGTGATGATGCAGATACTAAGGTGATGAGAAAATACTGATGCTTTAAGACACATCCTATTGAGATCTAGATTTGAAACTGATAACAGTTTCTTGAACTCCCTAACAACTCCAAAAAAAACTCGTTGATGAAGCAAATTGAGACATCTTCTTAAGCTGGTAACAGCATGTGACTAACATCGTAGCTCACACGTTAGAGGATGATAAGTTATGAACTCAAAAAATATCATCAAAACATTAGAGATAACATAAACGTGTGAAGATGGTAGCTGCTTGTAACTCAATTATTGTATCTTGATTACTTCTAATCTCCAACCAAAAGTCGCTGATACAATCAGCTGTGATAAGTTCTCGGAGCCACATAACAATGTGTGAATAGTACGGTAATTCCCACATTACCGAGTGATAACTTATGTGCTCAAAAAAGTCGCCAGAACATTGCAAATGAGATATTCTTTTGAAGTTGGTAACTTCGTGTAATTATCCCTGCTAACTTACATATTGTGAGTTGGTAAATTTTATTCCAAAAAAAATACCAACATGGAATCTACTTTTGAAGACTTGTTCGCGGTTAATTTAGTGGTGGAAAATTTCTTAAATCGGGATTGTCGTTTGATAGATAGAACATTTTATATTTGTGAAATAGGAAAGAATCTTGCTGATGTCAGCAATTTTATCTTGATATGCATGCATGCAACGAAATGTAGCCATGGCTAATGTGCATGCGAAAAATAAGGCTGTGTTTTACATGAAGAAAGTAAGGCTTTCGGTACTTAGTACTATATTTGTAACAGTCTTCTCACATAGCTCAATACTTAATATTCCAACTAACTCCGGTTAACTTTGTGTAGAAAAAACAATGCAAACAAAACATACATGCGTTTTGGATAGCATAATGCAAACAGTAAGAAAATCCACAATAATTATTTTCATGTTGCTTGATTTGATTCTCGGCCTTCTTGAAACAGGATATTTATATAATTTTCATATATAATAATTAACCAATCCATTTTGAATAGAAATGATGAAGTGATAATGAGAACTATATTGAACTAAAAAAATTGGCACTCACTCAAAAAGTGGAAAGAAATATGAGGGAAAAGTTCTCACATAGGGGATACATGGCTAGTATATGTTGAACCTAAGGACACTACTTATGACTTAAGTGATCTTTCTCATGCTCAAGACTATTTAAAGACAATGGAGAACCTAATTTACTCCACGGAGACTATGGGTTAATTTAGTATAGCCTTTGGCAGCTTAATTTTTCATAGTTATGAAAACATTTTATTGAAAATGTAAATTATCTTGACACATGTACTAATTCTTTTGAGAAAATTCTCCTGTTACACAAAGCCTTTTAATAATTTCTTAGCAAGACTAATTGGAAGATATAATATGCTATTGTATTTAATATAATACCCCCTTCATTTAGTCTTATATTAGAATAGTGTTTTGCAATGGCATATAGAACAATATAATTGATAGCTAGTTTCATTGATAGAATGGTCGTCGAGGCCCATTACGTTAATTGAGGGATTTGTGTGCTTGGGTGTTTGTGAGATATGATTCAGCAATTCCCTCATATGTTCACATGGGGATAATGAGGACAAACACTATAAACAGATGGAGTTTCTTGGTTTTTTTCATGATACGTAGAAACATTTTGTTTGACCGCGACATGTCAGAGATGTGGACTATAGATGTGGAGCCCTTCTCGTGGTTGTTAGTTCCCAAATATAAGGGGAAGTGATGCACCCTTATCTATAGGCTTAAAATATTCATGCAAAATATCTGCCCTCTAGATATTTTCTACTTTGTCATGAATTTGTGTTTCTCTATGTTTCACGATACATCCATGGTTTGATTTATGGTAGGCTAGAAGTACACTTTGTTGAACGTTGGTCTAAAGAGGAATGTCCTTGTGTTGTCGTTCATGATTTTCCTCGAGTTCTCGTCACCATAACTTATAACCATAAAATCACTATGGCCATCTATGGAGAGCGGACAAATGGAGGTCGGGCTCCAGTGAGCCCTTTATTTTGAAAATTATATTTATAAGTTTTAAAAATCCAAAAAAGAAATCGATGTAAGCCAATGATGTAGTAGTATCCCATAAGGGTGTTAAGTCTCAATGTGAAACTCTTTGTCCTCTAGGCTACACAAAGATGACAATATTTGACAAAAAATTCAGTTTTGAAATCAAATTCACACATTTTTTTTATTTTTCTCAGCCTAGAATATGAAGTATCTCACATGAGATTTTTCAAGTTTGTATCTAGGATTAAAAGTTGTGAAAGATTTTTTGAATAAATAAAGAACTCGACATAGCTCGGCCTTCATTTAGATTCATTTAGAGTTCTTACTATATGCCACGTCTCTAAAATTTCTCTGTCATATGACAAAGGTTTTCTAGGCCTGATGGAAGGTTTGAGATCGAATGTTCTTTTCTCCAGAAAAATGACCGGATTGGACTGATCCATCTGCTCATGTTAATAAAGCCTTTTTTTTCAAGCCCGCCTATTTCAATTTGGTAAGAATCTGGTCCATGGATGTATAAGCAACGATGGGCCTCCCTCCACAGTCTTTCTCGCCTGAAATTGCGTGGCGCCACTGTCGCTTTGCGCATTCATATACAATCGTCACAAAGTCCGAATCGAATATTAGTTGCGGTGACGACGATATGCAGCAGTATAATCGCTTATATTCTCCTAATTTTTTGTTACTTGTATTTATCTCAACTCTATATTCATACTATTATCAACTAGCATAATGCCCCTGCGTTGCTACGGGACTAATAAATCACTAAGATTAGTTGGGATATAAGTTAATTTACACATAGAATTTGATCAAAATCTCATAAACCAAGAAGTTCAACATTGCATGATGTGACCGGTGCACATTCAACAAAGTTACCAACTTCCATGTCTGAACTAACATAGATTATCATTTTGTGCTTTAGTTATTCACTCCTTGACTAAAATTGAAAAGAATTGCAGTGATAGTAAAGAGGAAAGTAAAACACCGGGCTGCCATGAACAGAGCAGCAATCTAAATGGGCACTAACAGCTACATGAATTAAGGGAATTGTGAGAAGAAAAGAATAACCATTTGAATCTCATTAGTTGACCATCCTCGAAAAGAGTATACCAACTAAAACTGTACAATTTAGTGTTTTTTTGAAACCTTGACTGTGACGTAAAAAAGCCCCACAGCAAACCTTTATTAAAAAATAAACTGTACAGTAAAATATTTGCAAACAGCCGTACTATTATCAATACAAGTAATGTATGCCTACGGGCATACATCGTCAAAAAAAATTCCAACCTGGTACAGACGTAGGGTAGAAAGAATATGGAATGGTCAGAGCGCGTTGAGCAGCCGGCCACATCTAACACAAAGACACCAGAACAACCAAACTGATCCATATGTCGCCGCCCTGCTATTTCGTCACTAAAATTTAAACAAGTCATGGCCTGCTTCCAGTAATCAGGAGCTTCCTGCATATCCATGAAATTTAAACTTGATTTTGGTTGTAAACTGACAGAGTTCATTCGGCCGTGTTTGCTTGGATCTATCCGACATTGTTACCTGGGTACAGATGGACAGAGACTCGTTCTTCCAGCTGACGCGGACTCTGGAGCTTAACTGCGCTTGTTCCCCGCCAAGAATTGAGCAGCGCGGCAGAGGAAAACCCATTGTCCGTTGAGCTTTTGACGACATGGAAGCCATGGACGCCACTAGGCATCCCTTCTATCGCCTCGCCGTCTTCCTCCTTCTCATTGCGGTCGCAGCGGCACAGCCGTTGCCGCCGGAGGACGCCGGCTGCAACGGCGTCCTCCTCACATACACCTTCGAGGGCCGCGACAAGATCAGGCCGTTCCTCGACCCGGCCACGGAGGCGGACTCCCAGCCATACTCTTTCCGCGCCATCGCCACCGTGCTCAATTCCGGCGTCCGCACGCTACGGTCGTGGGCGCTGCTGCTCACCTTCATCCACGGCGAGATCCTCGTCGGAGTGGATGGCGCCGTGCTCACCTCCGGCGCCGACCTGCCATACAACACCACAGCGCTGCACGCGACGACGACGTCATTCTCTGGGTACCCGCAGACGGACCTCCTCACGCCCATCGCCACCGCCGGGGACCTGTCCAAGATACAGGCGACAGTGAGGCTCGTCGGCACGCTCTTCGCCGGCCCGGAGCCGCTCGTGCCGCTCCCGTCCGCGCTCACCCTCGCCGACCCGGCGTACAACTGCTCCTCTCTGGCCACCACCGGGGCGACGACGACCCTCTCCACGTGCTGCGTGCCGAAGGAGCCAGATCAGGTCGTCGCTCAGCCACCGGCAGGGACCGTGGCCGCCGATCGCACCGGCTACCTCCCGCGCGTGGCCGGCGACCTGGTGATCACCTACGACGTGCTCCAGGCGCACGAGGCCACGTACCTGGCCCTGGTGACGCTCGAGAACAACGCGCTGATGGGCCGCCTCGACGGGTGGGAGCTGTCTTGGGAGTGGCGTCGCGGCGAGTTCGTGAACACAATGAGAGGCGCCTACCCGCGGGAGGTGGACGCGAGCGACTGCCTCTACGGTCCGCAGGGGCAGTATTATAAGGACATCGACTTCTCGACGGTGGTCAACTGCGCCCGCCGCCCAGTGGTGCTCGACCTGCCGCCGTCGCGCCGCCAAGACGGATCCATCGGCCAGATCGAGCACTGCTGCAGGAACGGCACATTACTGCCCAAGTCCATGGAGGACGGGGCGCAGTCCGTGTCGGCGTTCCAGATGGAGGTGTACAAGATGCCGCCGGACGTGAACCGGACAGCCAGGCCGCAGGCTCCGGCCAACTTCCGGGTCTCAGGCGCGTCGCCGCTGAACCCAGAGTACACGTGCGGGCAGCCCGTGCCGGTGAGCCCCTCGGAGTTCCCGGACCCGAGCGGGCTCGACTACACCACGCTCGCCGTCGCGTCGTGGCAGGTGTCGTGCAACATCACCGTGGACGATACCACCACACCGTCCAAGCCGCCGCAGTGCTGCGTGTCCTTCTCCTCGTTCAACGACGAGTCGGTGATCCCCTGCAACACCTGCGCGTGCGGCTGCCCGGCACCGGCGACGAGGACATGCAGCGCGACGGCGCCGCCGATGCTGCTGCCGCCGTACGCGCTGCTCATGCCGTTCGAGAGGCGGGACAAGGAGGCGCTGAAGTGGGCGCACGACAAGGAGCTGGGCGCGCCGCCGGACCCGCTACCCTGCGGCGACATGTGCGGCGTGAGCGTGAACTGGCACCTCGCCACGGACGCCGCCGGCGGGTGGAGCGCGCGGGTGACGCTGTTCAACTGGGAGGACTCGGATATGCGGGACTGGTTCGCCTCCGTGGTCCTGGAGGACAAGGTCTATAGCGGCTTCGAGCAGGCCTACTCCTTCAACGCCACCGCCGTCGGGAAAGGCACCATTTTCATGCGTGGCAGGGAAGGCTTCAACTTCCTCATGAGGGAGAGCAACGTGAGCGGCGTCGACTACCCGGTGCCTGGCAAGCAGCAGTCCGTGCTCTCCTTCACCAAGAAGACAGCGCCGGGCGATGTCGACGTCGTCCGCCGCGACGGGTTCCCGACCAAGGTCTTCTTCAACGGCGAGGAGTGCGCCATGCCGCAGAGGATCCCGAATCACGGGGTTGGCATTCGCGCTAGCCGTGGTGTTCTCCTGCTCGTGCTATTCTTCTATTATTACTTGGTGACCTCAGCTCACCACATTGGAGTCTGAATTTCAAGAATGGCATTCGTACCCTGGGCCTGGGCTACATGTAGCTCTATATTTTAAAATTTTCAAAACAGTATTTGAAGTTTCAAAATATTCTAAAATTAATCAGGATGTAGCTTATGCCGTGTGCTACAATTGTGCAAATTTTTCATCCGAAATTCTTTATATTTTGGGGTATGTAAAAAAAAAGAATTTACAAGATTTGGAGGTGCACTATTGACACACCAGATCTATAATTTTGTCTTTTTATCTAGCATAGAATACGGTATTTCAAATTAGGATTTTACACCCTTGTAGGTATATCCGTGGCTATATGCACATATTGTTTTCAAAAAATATGACACTTTAATTTGTATTTTGAATGTTCAAAATTAAGGGTACAAAACACCGCACTCTCTAAATTTGTACTGTTTTGTAAGCATTTTTTCTTCTGAATTATTTCAAAGCAACCTACATTTAGTGGGAAATAAATTACTGAACAGTCTTCTGGTGAAATCTTAAGAAATAGGAGTGATATATACATAAGGGAATCAAATATAAAACTTGGCAATCACGGAGCACCGACTTAATCACATGAAGAAAAGCACATGTTTTCCACCTTGTGACCGAGAATCAGTGAACTGAACTTTTTACAATTAGAACAAATATTCAGCTAAACAGCCAGTGCATTCAACATATGTATCCATTGCATCTGCACATAGTCACAGTTTTACACAGTGCAACCTGTTGTTTTTCCTCAAAATGGACCCATAGTACCTACAATCTGTACACCTTGATGAAAAGTTGCGATCATTGTTTCTTACAAGTTCAAGAGAAACAGATATGCTGGACAATGGATTTTCAATCTGAATTCCTTGGTGCTGGAGTATCACTACTTGGTGAATCTTTATCCCCATTGACCATTTTCTGCCCCCACCAAAAGTACAAGGAGAGAAATAGGGGTTCCACGTTTCATTTTCATTGAAATGAAACAGAACAGCAAAAGGTGTTCAGCAGCTCGTTACAAGCATGCAGGGAGATCTGCAGGGTCCAGTCCCAGGTTTTCAAAGTTTCTACAGGAAAGTAATGATAATAGTTTCTACAAAACCACATCAAACAAACACCCTCTCCAACTCTCCCATCAAGGTGAAACTACCCAGGTTGTGAAGATGGCCAGGTTCCGGCGATGTTCAGCATCAGTCTGAGACGGTGAGAGGAGTCTTGGGTGAAGCTCTCCACAAGTTCGCTCTAGGATTCGCAGGCATCTATCAAGTAATGTTGAGGATTTGCAGAGAGGCTTCGAGCGGGTTAGGAGCTTATCATCATCGACCACAGCACCATCATGTTTGACCAAGTGACGCCCTGAAAGCACATAGAGTTACGTAAGTTCCACATGGCCCATAAGGCAGAGGAAGTGAGGATGTTTAGAACTTCATTCTTCTCAGATGACCAGAATTTGCATACAGTCGCTAGATCATCAATCGGGCCAATATTTGCAACATTAGAAACCGTCTGCCAACAAACCCGGGCAATCACACAGTCAAAAAACAGATGAGAAACTGTGCCAGTCTCAGAACAGAACACACAAGTAAGGTTTGTGACTGGACAACGTTTTTGCAAATTATCGCGTGTGAGAATTTTATTGTGCACCAAAAGCCAAAGGAAAACATGAATCCGAACTGGTACATGGATTTTCCAAATTTTGTGTGCATTCGCAAGAGCTACACCACCAAAATTGACAATAGAGTAGAAAGATGACGATGTGTATACACAAGTGGGTGTGTGGATCCAAATTGAAGTGTCAGGAACAGAGTTCAAAGATAAATTCTTCACAAACAGAGGTAAGTGGGTGTCCTATTCTGGATTTGGAATTCTGATCGCAGATGTATAAGCATTGACATTGTAAGCACGTTACCGGTTTCTGTGGAGCTAGATAAGCCATTTCTGCAAAGTAGAATGGAGATCCAAGAAGTGTTCCTTCTACTTACAACTGTAGAGAAAAGCACGCCCAAACATGCTGGCAATCAGAGGTGAGCATGTACCAAAGGTAATAATGAACATGCAGGCCCAAACCCTTTTTATGTATAAACATTGACATTGAAAGCACGTTACAGTTTCCGTGGAGCTAGAACAGCCATTTCTACCTACAATGCAGAACCAAGAAGTGCTCCTTCCACGTAAGCAGGCCCAAACATGCAGGCAATTAGAGGTGAGCATGTACCAAAGGTAATAATGAACATGCAGGCCCAAGCCCTTTTGGTTTGTTTGGATTATTTTGTGTTCAGAGACCGGATCAACAAGTGCAAGGAGTTCTAATATTATTGACCTCGGCGGCAGTGAACGGCTAAACATAGACCCAAGGAGACTCAGGTATTTTGCTATTCCTTCTCTATGTTTTCTTAAGGTGTACACAGTAACATGGATAACAACTGTTCTTTGCCAACTTCAACTAGTTAGGGTATTAATAAGAGCTTGTCGTGCTTGCCTAATGTTATCATCTCCATCACTAAGGAGGAACACATTCCATTAAACTCCAAACTAACGTATCTACTTCGGTGCATCCTGTAGTCATGATGGTTGCTTTAGCATGATGGGATCATATTAGTGTTCTTTTGACACAGATCTGGTCCAGCAAACTTCAGCAGGATGTTGAAGCTAGAAGTCAGCTAAACGGAGCATATATTTCCATGTCTCATATTACAGCAACACTTGTATAGTTATATGTTTGTGTTACATTAATTTATCACTTCGAGAAGCCTGCATTGCTTCACATAAAAACTCTTAAGCGAAACAAAGTGCTGTGTTAGAGTAAAGTTATTACTGTTCCACTGGAAAAACAGAGGATAAAAACATGCTAGAGAAAATTCACTCCTATCAAATATAATATTATGCTTAAACATGACCATACAATTTCAGCATCTCTTTTACGATGAACGAGTGTACTGCACACTTTCTTGAAATGTAAATAAACATATTTCCAGTCAAATAAAGGTATATTCTAAAAGCGCATACTACTGCAGCAACTCCTAGATCATGTATAAGTGCAAGTTCTATAAGACGTTGATCTGATTATGTAGACAGAAATGTTATTTGCATCTCGATGGAAACAAAGTAATTGAGGATGCAGAATAAATGTTCATTGGAATTAAAAATCACCTAAGATAACATGTATGGAATATGAGTTTTTGGAGACTATTGATGTTGTACATTGCCCTCTGAAAATTTGACGCTATTCGGCGAAAGTGCTGACCCACAATGCAACCGAACTCCTCAATTGATATAGCTACACATCTCTTGCAATTTCTGAACAAATGGAGCAGCCCCTTGACATTGGCTTTATAGATGGTCTTATTACCATTCATGTGCATGTGTTCGAATGTCTCCTTCAAATAAGAATTGTCTAGAAATCTGTTATTTTTCCAACTTTTATACTTTTCAGTTCAAGAAGCACAACTCTATACGATGGTGGATCACTCTTCTCAAGGTCTAGCAATCTATCATATAGCGTCATCAGGATGTGTTCACCCAAGTGGTCTTCGAGGACGGAAATGTAGCAAGAGAGCAGATCTGTCGGCACCCCTTTCGATAATATTGACAACCACCAAACATATCATCAGGGATCTTCTCAGTCGTGCTGGTTTTCAGTTCATCTTCATTAAAGTATATTAACATTTTTATATGTTGTTTTTCTGATATATATTTCGATTAAACCCTTTGCTTCGTTTAATGGGAACACATTTGAAAAAAGTTTAAGATACATGTATATTTTAATTCTAATTTATTTCTATATAACAGATTTTGATGAATGAATTTTATTCATTTACAAGAAACGTGTTTTACCAAAATTTTAAGACATTTACATTTCATATTGCATTTTAATCCTAATTTATTTCCATAAAGATATTTCCACAAATATTTTCCTTGTTTAATGGGAACAATTTGGACCAAAAGTTTACGCTGTTTGCATTTACATTTTAATTGTTTGATGAAACCCTTAATAGAAAGTAAGTTCCGTCATTTTTTCATTTATGGAAACAGCTTTGAATACAAGTGTAAGTCATTTATATTCTTATAATGTTGGCACCCTTATTTACATAATAAATATTGTTAGACTTCCGTTAAGTGCATCCACTCTAGAGTATTCCCTAAAAATATCGTATGTAGTCCCACAATTGAATCACACATTCGATGATAGATATAATGATACATAGTTGAAAGGCTATTACACAATCTTATAGATATACTGTTGGGTCCAGCTCTAGGGCACCACTCTATCAGTGTTCTACCCGGAGCCCTCGAATTGGTTTATTTTTACCCCATTAGTAGAGGCGTAAACGGATAGGATAATTTCCGCACCATATTCGATTCCGAAACTGTTTTAAAGAATCCATATCTCGTTTTAATGGATCCGATGGATAAGGATATCGTTTCTGAACTTGACACCCGGATATGGTATAGGATATGGTATGTTAAATAGCCTAGAATACAGATTATCGAAAATTCAGATAATCCGATTATTTTAATCCAAATTATCTGACCTAATAGAACATAATTTGCAGTTAGTGACTTGTCGAGTTCGTTCATTGAACAACAACTCACTTAAATAGTCGTTCTAAAGACTATGGAGTACAACTATGTCAGTTATTAGGTTATTGAACACTTATTTTTGGTTGTATGGTTTGACAATTTACTTATGCGCGTATCTATCCGATTAATTTTGTTTTCGCTCTGTTTCCTTTCCGCGACCACATATACCCGTCTTCGAATCCGCATCCGATCAATATCCGCTTCGCTCGGGTCCATGATAAAACGTGGTAAAGGATATGGTAGAGACAAAATCGATCCGATCCGTTTACATCCCTACCCTTACCCATTACTCCCATCCGAAGAGGTTTTGTCTTCACCTAGATTCCACATGGCATCACTTCTATACATAAGGAAAGTAGCATTATAAGGCAGACTCTTAATTAAGAGTATATAGAAATTAAATTATTTAATGGAGAAATAGAAATGTTCGTAAATTGAACTTTTCAAATATTTGAGGGTCGAAAGTGAACTTGTTTCGGTAAATATTACATATCGAATGTAAGAATGACGTCTTACCTATGGGCCTACTCCAAAGAAACATTCAAAATTACACACATCAAAATGTATTCTGAATTGGCACAGTTAACCTTATTTGAAACCGGTTCTTTGTTACCACGATTTCTCGAATGATTTTTCCTTATTTGAAATGGGTTATTTTTAACCTGTTGCAAAGAACCAGTTTTACAAGACCAGGCTCCCCAAAATTGCAAGAGGACCGAACTTTGTATAGCGCAGAAATGATAATTTGCATCGTCGGTAAGTACTATGCAATGCATACACCTACATCCAGAACGCAGCAGGTTCAAATGACAAGATATGCTTAGAAACTACACGAGAGATGGTGTTACGGTTCTTGATCTGCAGCTCTCCCTTGTGAGAGTACTTGAGGCCAAACGTGGAGATATGGAGCACGAAACCACCACGGTCACCCAAGGCATCTCGACGGACTCCACTCCCTCACGAACCACGCACTCACAATGCAGAACCTGCCGTCGCCCATGTACGCGAGCGTGGCCCTCAGCCCGGCCGCCGGCATCCGCCTCTCCGCAGGGACCCTGCCGAACAGCTTCTCCCTCCCCATGTTCCAGTCCGGCGCCGCGTTCCTCTCGACGCTGGGGGACGCGACCTGGCAGGAGCAGACATAGCCATCATTGTGCAGCCCGACCCACGCTTCCAGCTCGTCGTCGTAGTGGCCATGGCCCTGGAAAGGCAGCGCCCATCTCCCGTGCCACCTCCACTCGCGCTCCACGGTGTCGAACGAGTAGGTCGCCCTAGCGCGGTCGTCGTCGCGCCGCACGGTCATGAAGATGGTGCGCCCGTCGGGGTGCACGGCGTAGGCGGTGATCCGGTCGTCCTTGCCGAACGGCGGCCGCGACGGCGCGCTCTTCCAGGACCAGTCGTCCATGCTCGACCTCTGTTTCATCGGCTCGTCGCCCGTGTCCGGTGCCGCCTGCCACGTCAACGCCTCGAACGGGTGCTGGTCCGACGCGGCCGAGTACACGGACGAGAGCCCGTAGAGGGTGTCGCCGGCGGCCACGGCGATGTCGAGGCCAACTGGGAGCAGCGGCACCGGGAGCCGGGGGCCGATGCTGAGCAACCCTACGTCGGTGTTGTAGACCAGGGTGGGGGTCTGCCCACAATGCGGGTTGGTGGCGATGAAGATGTTGCTGCCGAGCGCGACGAACTTCATCTTGCACTTGGGTGCTGATGCGGCTAGCCGGAGGACGGCGGGTTCAGAGAACCCAACCATTGCTGGTTCCTGCAGGTCGCCGGTGCCGGTGTCTTTTTCCAAAGCGTCGACGTCGATCTTGTGGACGCTGAAGCCGTTGTGGCAGTCATCCAGCACCAGGTAGAGATGCTTCCTCTTCGTCGGTCCTATGAGCCGCGACCTCTTGCTGCAGCTGCCATCGCAGGCGAGTTCCCCCTCACGCTTCTTAGACATCTCTTCTTTCCGCAATCAATCTGAGATAGCTATTTTGAGGAATCAAATCTGCATTGTATCTTGTATGGAGCTGGGGCACCCCTCAGACTCCAATGGGAACCAAATTGAATTCAGAAACCGGGTCGGTTCGCAGCAAATTCCAAGTGCAGCGAAGTTTGTATTCGACTCCAGTCAGAGGTTCAGAACCACCGAGGAGCGGGATTGCTAATTCTTCGTCACATGATAATTCGTTTAGATCTCGACCAGCTCTTTACTCGATCGTTGGATTTTGCATAGAGATTTGTGTTGTTCTGTGTGCAGTCCCAACTAAAATTTTCTTGAGTTGCACAATTATTGCAACTGAAATTTATCGGGTTGCACAATTCACGCAATGCGACTGACTTACTGAGTATCAGGCCGTCTGCCGAGTGTAATATCTTAGGAACTCGGCATCTAGATTGTATGTCAGGTATTCTGGAAAAGACACGAGGAAAACATCTCATACTCGGCAAAGTATAGAAAATATACTCAGTGAACTACACACCCTGCAACTACAGAGACGACACTCACCAAACTCACATACTTGGCAACTAGCCTTCTTCAAAGCACTGCAAGTGAAATTGAGGTTTAGCTCTGCCTATCGCCCACACTCAGATGGCCAGACAGAACCGTGATGTGTGGAAAATTACTTGGGTTTTATTTCTCAGCAACTAAGGAAGTCAAAAAGTGCAAATGAAAGCCGAGTTCAATGTAGCTCGTTGTCATGTCCCATGACTTCCAGCCCTGGCGGGAGACACACAGAGGATGGCCTCCTCATTATCCTTTTAGTAATTGTTAGGATCTCTGTAATTCTGTTAGTCACGAAGTCTATCTTTAGAGTTGGTAGTATTCAGTTAGAGATAAGGCCCTTTCTTGAGGACCAAGTTAGACCCTCTATATAAGGGGAGGTCATTGTAACGCAGGAGGAATAGAAGAAATATATCAATCTACTTTTAGTAGACCTATCTCTCTCATCTATGATCTAAATCTCATCCCCTACCCAGCCGACGCCGCCCGGCCTCTTCCGGCGATGTTTATCCCCTTTGTTACCCAAGCATGTGACAACTTGGTATCAGATTCATCTTCGATCCCGGCGGCTGCCATGGCGCCCCCGCTGCCACCTCCGCAAACCCTAGCCGACCTCATTACCAAACAACAGGAGGATCATGAGTCCGTGCTCGCGACCCTCACCAGCCTCGCCGATGACAATCAGGCCGCGAGGGACGAACGTACAGAGGACCGCGCCACCCTCAAGTCCATCGCCGAGACGCTCAAGAAGCTCCAGGTCGATTTCGCCGAACAATCGCAACAACAGCGCGTGCAGAATCTGGCCATCCTCCGACTCGAAGGGAAGGGCAAGCCCCAGCTAGGTGGCCTCGGGCTCATGCAGTCGCCGGCGGCTACGTCCAAAGCCGACGAGACGCCCCTGTCAGATCCGGCTGATCGTGCGCCACGGCTCTACAAGATCGATTTTCCTCTCTTCGATGGGGCGAGCGATCCGCGGCCATGGTTGACACGCTGCAACCTCTTTTTCCTCGGTCAGCGAACGCAAGACTCCGACAAGACGTGGTTGGCCTCTTACCATCTCACCGACGTCGCAGCCCTGTGGTACGGCCACCTCGAGGCGAAGTTGGGCCAGCGGCCGTCCTGGGGAGAGTTCCAGACTCTCATCTCCAATCACTTCGGACCGCCGACACGCGCCAACCCCTTTGGCGAGCTGATCTCGACACGCAGCTCTGGCACGGTGGCGGAGTACTCCAAGCACTTTCTCGAGAATCTCTCTCGGGTGCATCCAATGGATGACACGCATCGCAGGGAAGCTGCGTTCCCCAGGATCTTTGCAAGGGTGGCGCCCCAGACAATCAAGACGGGGTTGGACGCAGCACTGGCGCCGCAGACTTCCCTGCCACCGCTGCCCCTGCGTCTGACTCCCTCGGCAGCAGTTATGCGGGACTCGGCGCCAGCCCCGTCGACTTCCTCATCATCGGAGCCAGCGCCACCGACTTCCTCATCATCGGAGCCAGCGCCACCGACTTCCTCGGCCATGTTGGACTCGACGCTAGGTCCGCCGACTCCCTCGGTGCCAGCGCCTTCCACTTCCCTGCCACTGTTGCCCCTGCGCGCAACTTCCTCGCCATTACCGCCAGCGGCACGGGTTTTGCCAGAGTCTCCTTCACCATCAACACCTCGTCCCGCCACGGTAGGTCACTCCGCGACAACATCACCAACATTGCTGCCGGTGCCATCGCTGCAGTCACCTAGCAGCTCGAGGACGAGCTGCAAGTCCAGGGGAGGTGTGAAGTCGGGAGACCGCATCGGAGAAGAGATGCATCAGGTTTTGGTGGCCGCGCTGATGGCGGACTCATCGCTGGCTCTGACGACTTACTCGCCAGCGGCTCCGCGGGGTTCACCACCGCCGTCTTTGCCGCTGATCTGGTCATCAAGGGAGAAGTTCCCACTTTCAAAAGCGGGGGCACTGCTGAGTTCTCCTTCAAGATTAGAGGCGCTGCACAACGATGACGGCCATGGCCAGCCATCAGTTTGGGGCCTCCTTGGACTGCAGCCGTGGCCACCACCGCAGCTCGAGGACGAGCTGCTCAAAAAGGGTGGTGTAATGGCATGGGACGTGAGAGTGGTGCGGGGCAGCATGGACTTCGACTACAGCAACTCTGACTTCCCTAACTACTTCAACAGGGGCAGCTTGAGGACGAATTGGTCTTCAATGGAGCACTACAAGAAATCTTCGGCATGGGGATTCCTGGGCTTGCAACCGTGGCCGCCACCTAGCAGCTCGAGGACGAGCTGGTCATCGAAGGGGGAGGAGATGTCATGTCCCATGACTTCCAGCCCTGGCGGGAGACACACAGAGGATGGCCTCCTCATTATCCTTTTAGTAATTGTTAGGATCTCTGTAATTCTGTTAGTCACGAAGTCTATCTTTAGAGTTGGTAGTATTCAGTTAGAGATAAGGCCCTTTCTTGAGGACCAAGTTAGACCCTCTATATAAGGGGAGGTCATTGTAACGCAGGAGGAATAGAAGAAATATATCAATCTACTTTTAGTAGACCTATCTCTCTCATCTATGATCTAAATCTCATCCCCTACCCAGCCGACGCCGCCCGGCCTCTTCCGGCGATGTTTATCCCCTTTGTTACCCAAGCATGTGACACTCGTTTTTTTTTCCAAAATTTAAAATCGGCACTTTTTATGTTCAAACAATGGAGACAAAAATCTCAGATGTATATAGTGTTGAGATCTGGAACCGTGAGAAATTTCAACTCAAAATTCGTTATATTCTGGGCTACACAAAAAGGATAAATCGGGCAAACTTTCAATTTTTTAAAATTGTGTACCGTTCACCACCCAGATCCGCCCGTTTGACATTTTTTCCCAGCCCACATTACAATAAATTTCGTGTTGACATTTTGCACTCTTGTAAATATTATCACTATCTACCTATTGGATTTTTTTTCTCGATATTTTGAAGCTAAAAGGTGCTGATTTTGAATTTTGGAAAAAACGAGCTACGTGGAGCTCGGGCTCCAAAACGGCTCTCTCCTAAGGAAGTGGGCTTCTTGGCTAGCCATGGCTGAGTGGTTGTATAACACTTTGTTCCACACTTCACTAAAAAAACCTCCTTGTCATGCACTGTATGGGTACCTATCGCCTATGTTAAGTGAAGTAGCCCTACCTGGAACAATTGATGCTAGTGCAAGCAAATTCTTACAAGAAAAACATGTTTTACTTTCAAGGTTAAGGGACAATTTGGCCCAAGTTCAATCTCGCATGAAGAAATATGCTTGGAAGCAGAGAGGTGAAAGATCATCTGTGGGATACATGGTGTTTAAAAACATCATCTAATCTCATTTAGAAATGACATGTGCCCATCCTAGCCCTGTTTGATGGCTCCGTGACGGCGTGACCTGTTTGTCGAGTGTACTATAACAGACACTCAACATCTAGTGTAGTTGCTGAGTGTCCTCTAAAAGACACGGGCGTCTAGTTCACTCCACGCGTTTTTTCCGTAGGCGCAGGTCAGTGGGTTTCCTCGTCGATGGAGGGGTACAGTGTACAACCACCACCATCGGTTTCATATTAACTAATAGTCTAACTAATGGTCTAATGGTAAAGATTATCGTCATATATAGCACTAAAAAGGTTAATAAGAAGAGTGACTAAATTATAATAATTTCACTAAAACATGAATAAAACAATACAAAAGACTATATGCAGAGTGCCTGCAGGAACACACTAGGCAAACCGACCCTATATGCTGAGGGTCTCGATAATACACTCGACAAACTTACTTTATATGACGAGTGTCCTCAAAAACAGTCGGCAAAGTGCTTAACCTCGGCCAAATAACGGTCCAAACCATTCGAGCCAGACTTAATCCAACATGTTTGACCTGCGAGCGTTCGCCTACTTGGCTCCTCTCTCTACCTCTCCCCCTCACACGCGGCAGCGGCGGTGCACCAGTAGCCAGGCGGCCGTGCCTCTCCGGTCAAAGGGGTAGAAGACCGGGGGGGGGGGGGGGGGGGGGGGGCACGAATCCGGGTTGGCCCACAGACCCGGGTTTCGCCCTAATCGGAACGTCAGGGCATCGGAATCCTACCAAAATTGTTATAAGTCCTGACATGGTATCAAGGACTCACTTTGTTTGACTGCCACCACAACCCCTACCGACCACGCCACACCCAACCAGCTACGTCGCCGACTCGCTGTCACCCATTGTCGCCGCTGCAGCATTCTCTCTTCAGTTTAGTGATGGTTTTATTTTATTGATGAAAATAACGTCTTTGGTGGTTTTTAAAAACCCTTTGCCCCAGTTGTGGTGTTTTTTCTAAATTTCCTATATAGATGCATGTGTATTTCTTTCAGAATAACGACTAGAAACATTGCACTGTTACAACATCTTTTCATCTTTGATTCTTCAAAGAGAGGCAGCAGAAGCGCGAGCTGATAGCAAGGATGCATGTAGCCGCGCTACAGGCCCCCGGAAGTAATATCGTTCATGTGGTATAGTGGTAGCAGCGATCATGCGGCCGTAGAGTCGGTGACGCCAATCAGGATCCGTCGGCTTCATATATCCCGTGGAAATTTTTTGTAGTTGTCAAATGGCAGGTCTCCCCTGGCGCGAAGAGCCTCCTCGTATGCCATGTATTGGTAGAAGAAACGCATGCATGTACATGGAAACAAAACAAACGTAGGAAAAAAACAAGAACCGGTGAGCACACTTGATCACCGTTGTTCAGCTCACATTATTACCCAACCTGCTTTCAAGGGAAAAAAAAAAATTACCCAACCTGCAAGAGCAAGGCTTGGTGGTCATTCGACTGGTATGAACAAATATGGGCAACCCATATATTTTTCATAAACTAGCGGGATACTTTTGTACACAGGATAATAAGAAGCACATTGCATAAAAGCATATCAAATAACAAAATTAACATCCGCAAACATACTATAATCCACACTATTTTTATCATTGGTGATTATTCAAAGCAATGTTGTGTTAATGCCAAGTACAAACAAATTGTTAAATTTTGACTTCCTAAAATATTTACCATGAAAAAGTAGTGTAATTGGTCCAGTTTATATTCTACAATTTTCTGTAAAGATTCTTACTTAATCATACACTATAAACTCCTATTGAGACATCCGTTGCATCTTACCCTTTATGGATCTTCAGCAAAAATATTTATAAATTATATAGATTATGCATTGTAGAAAACATAGTTCTAGATCAAACTTTCTTACAAAATATTGTTTAGTATATTTCAATGAATTCATCACAAACAAAAGACACACAAGCTGATATTTCGTAATATTGCCAATTATGTGGTTAAACTAAGCGAACAAATATAAAATTATACTTATAATACTAGAAAATGCTAAAAATCAATAAGAACCAAACAAATATAAAAGTTTAGTATAAATTGTATCCGCACTAAATTTTTATTAGGACGGCGCCTTACAAGCCCTAGAAATAATATCGTTCATGTGCTATACTGGTAGCAGCGATCATGCGGCTGTAGAGTCAGCGACGCCAATCAGGATCCGTCGGCTTCATATATCCCGTCGAGATTCTTTTGTAGTGGCAGGTCTCCCCTGGCGCGAAGAGCCTCCTCGTTGTCCAGCAGAGACCTGGCATGGTCGGCCAGGTACGTAGCGCATCGAGCAGAGCTTGGGTACCGGGTGCCGAGGTACCCAGCAGCTCGTTGGATAAAATTTACAAGGAGCTACCGCCGAGGATGCAGGAGCAAGTGAGAGCCGAGCTCAATGCCACCATCTTTCAGGGTGCTCAAGAAGAACCTTTTTTTAAGATAAAAAGGGTCACCCCCGGTCCCATTATTCATGCAACCAAGTGTCATACAGGTTTATAGCTCCAGCTTACAAAAACTTCTGAACCAAGATCACCAAAGAACAAACGACAACCGCAGGAAACAACAACTACAGCCTATTTAAGCGAACAGAGTCAGTGAGAGCTATGCAGGCCAGCTCTTGCTTCCACCGCTGGGCTTCTCCAGGTACCATGTTCAGAAGAATGTCCTTCACGTCCATGCGATCCTGAGCAGCTCCCCTCTCTTGAAATCTAGCTTCTGGAGGTTCTGGTCTATCAACACCGAGTGTCTTTCTGGGCATAGGACCTTCCACGATCTGATGTACACACTAGTCCTCCTGAGGATCTCTTTGACACCTGGCCATTTTAGTCCCTGAAAGCACATTTCATTTCTTATATTCCAGATGCAGCACAGGATAGTAGATGAAAAAATGTTAACCACAGAGTTTCTATTTTCACTGACCCACCATCTAGCAATAGATTCAAAGTAAGTGCCAATAGAGAACCCAAATAATATCAGATAAAGTTTCCCAAATAGCTTTAGCAACAACACATTCACAAAAATGTGTTGAACAGTTTCTGTTTCAGAACAGAAGAGGCAGGTTACATCATCTACTTGTCTGCGTTTGCTCAGATTTGTTCTAGTCAATAGTTTGTCATTAGCTAAAAGCCACATGAACACATGTATACGCGGGAGGATGTGCAATTTCCACACAGCGGGGATTCGTTCAAGAAGAACCTCACAAAATAAAAGTAAATAGTATTACCAAAAGGCTTATCGACTGGACTATAGAACATATAGTTCTACCTATCAGCTTAGGCCTCCTAGTGTCGTTCATCATACGCCTCTGTTTTACTGGGGTTGAACAGGGGATTCCAAGATGCTGATGGACGATATGATCATATATGTGTGTGTTCCTCACTGGATTTAAATTTGTTCTCATCTTTTGACAAGAAGGACCGGCCCTTGAGGAGAGCACAACTGCACAAGTATGGACACTGATGAGAAAAAAGGACCCACTCCATGTATGTGAAAGAAATGCTGCTTGTTGCTTTGCTGTTTACTCGTGGGAGGCTGCTCTGAAAGCTGTGGTAGACGCATGGTGTGGTGGCGCAAGAATTCAGCAAAACAAGCGTCGTCTCCTGGAGCGCAATCTGCATGCAATCTGGGCGTGGACGCTGCACGCCGGACCTGCCCCTGCCCAAACGGGCGTTTGGTCAAACTTGGCGATTCCTTCTTGCAGAACAGAATGTTCCTTCAACATGTATAACCAACAGAATCCAAATGTAACAGCTAGTCAAATCGTGCATATTTACAAGGGAAAACAATTTCATGTGTTGGTACAAGAAACGCATGCATGTAACTGGAAACAAAACAAACATACCAAAAACCAAGAAGCGGTGAGCACTGTTGTTCAGCTCACATTTTGTTTCCAGCAAAAAATGCATGACTAATCAATACAAATAGATCGGTCCTTGTACAATCAGCTATATCAGAAAAGAAGACGCACACAATATAAATAGACAGATCATTTCTCACCACGAAATGGTACAATCCGCACCATGGTCTCCTCAATAAAGAATATAAATAACTCTCACTATTACATATTCTACGTAGGCAACAAGCTGGTTAGCAGCCGAATACAATTTATACCAGGCTGGGAATGCAGTAGTTAGAGTTCAGCAAACAATAATAATTGAATCGCCAACAACTTATCTTCCTCCTCTCTTTTAGTTTTTACACTGAGAAGCATGCTCGACGAGTCATGCTTCTTTTTCACCTACAGGCCGTCGAGCAGCTACCTCTTTTGCCCTCCATCGCATCCTTCTTTTTTCGACAGTCCAGACACAGGTAAGGGCCTCCCCAAGGCGCGTACGGAGATGAGCAGTGACTGCCTCCATTCTCCTCCATCAAACCGTCGAATGGTTCTTGGTCCACTTGGCAGATTGCGCAGCGAGAAGCTGACGAAGATGCTTTCAAGGACAGATTCCTACCCAACCTGCAAGAGCAAGGCTTGGTGGTCACTGGCCTGGTGGGCATATAAAAACATGGACAAGTAATTCTGGAAAAAATTCTCCAAAAAAAGCACAGCATTAATCAGAAGTAGGTAACTGACGTAGCTCGAATAATAATCGCAAAGCTTCAAAGCACTCTTATGTTCTAATCATCCTTATGTTCCAGGCTTCAGTACAATCTAGAGAGAATGTACTGAAATGTAGAAATGACATACTACCTGGATCTACTCCCAAAGGTAGATGCAAAATGCAAAAAACATTTTTTTTATCTTGTACAATCTAGAGAGAAGGTACTGAAATGTAGAAATGACATACTACCTGGATCTACTCCCAAAGGTAGATGCAAAATGCAAAAAACAATTTTTTTTATCTTGTACTACTATAAGAAGTTTCGAGCCAAAAGTTTATCATTAGAGAAGATAACTGGTGCCAATCGTAGCAGCTTACACCTTGGGAATTCAGTCATACATTTATCATGCACTAAGAAGTCATAAATGAAATGTGAACAGAGCAAATTTAACCCCCACTTTATTCAGTGATTACATTTGATTGGTCTATAGTCTTATAACTCTAGCTCAATCTTTGACCTAAAAAGCTCTGAAAACTGGAGCAAGGTGATGTAGCATGTTACGGAAGTCTTCAACAAATACTCATGTCAATGGAAATATCATATTAGCAATCTCAGGAAATGAATTACATCAGAACATATCAAAATAGGAGTCATTTTAAGCATGATTCAGTATCGTGCAAGTTGCGACAGCAATTAGCAAACTAGATTTTCATTGCACTGATTACTCTATTCAGATTCAAGAGTTTCTATAAGAAACATTCTGAACCAATAAAAGACTCCTGCAGCAGCAGGTGTACTACATAGTTGAAAGCAGAGAAAAAGCATATACGCAAGAATATCATACTGACAAATGCAGGTGGCAAGAGGTTCAGAGGGTTTCTTGTCACGCACAGAGAATGGACAAAAATGCGAAGAGGTACTCGATTAGAAAAAAATGGGAAACAAGACATAAACAGTTACATAAACTATGAGAGATATAACAGGCTATGCGAATGCTCTAAGAAATCAACAAAAGTGGCTGCAATACGTCTTACCATGCAGCAGCAAAGATCAAACAGGCAATAAGCATGATAGATGTTCAATAAAAATTCACTGATGTAAAATAGTTTAATATATGAGAAAGCATATAGAACTATGACAATGCAATTAGTCCAACAAGTCTGCAGGATCATCACAACAGCGACTAGAATGTACCTTTCTTCCAACACTGCGGAACCTTCTTCAAATAACTCCTCCACAGAGCCAAAAGAGGCAGACTTGCCTCCAAACTTTCCAATCGAACTGTGTGACCTTCTACCAAAAAAAAGGGACTTGATCTTATTCTGGTTTCTCTTTGGGGACAACTGCGGTGATATCAAACGATGATCGGATGGGATGATGTCAACCACTACACAAGTGGTGTCATCCTTGAGCCCACTCTTTTTCAGAGCTTGCTGCATAAATGTAAATGGATATCAAGATTTGTTTCAGCGAATCATGCCGACAGGCATGAACCATCTAGATACTACAGGCTATAAGCTACATGAAGAGTTACTTTAACCACAAGCTTCGCAGCCAGTTCTGCAGGCAATCCTCGGCATGACTCTGCCGCTGCTTCATTGGATATTGCATCCCATATGCCATCTGATGCCATTATTAGCCTTCCTCCGACATTTGAGAGCTGCGAATACCAAAGAGAAAGAGACAACTTTCACATCTCCGCAAAACAAACACAAGAACAACAGAAACTGCAAACTACGTGCATTTGTAATTCCTACCCACCTTCACTTGCTTGACATGTGGAATCGGCACAATGTACTCCCCAACATCCATGTCTCCAATGGATCTTGAGAGGCACAGGCCACCTGGCCAGCAACGGAGAGGGCCGACCTAAGACAAAACATTCATACAACAATGCATCATCAGAACGATGATCAAAGAGTTTTCAAAAAAAAAAAAGAACGATGATCAAAGAAATTATTCATTAGTTCACTCTAAGTGCATTTTTTGTAAGAAACAATTCACACTAAAGCGAATTCCTACCTCCTGGCCACCGAAGAGATTCAGACGGCCGACCTCCCCACCGCTCGCCGTGACACGCTCTCTCTCCTCGACATTCTCCTCCAGCCTGTGATCCACAGTTAGCAGCTGCAGCTCACCGCCCTGTGTGTCAAGGATGCACCGGGAATCCCCAACAGAAGCCACGGTGACCGTGAACCCATCGACCACCACCAGCGTCGCCGTTGTCCCCGACACCTCCCCTGAGTTAACAAGCCAGTGATATTTAGCAGCGAGCTCAATTGGCGTGATCTGAAATCGCCATTTGCATACGATCCGTCTCACCCTTGCGCTGGAAGTCAATGTCGGCCTTGACAAAGCCGGCGACGAGCGCGCGCGGCAGCGCCTGCAGCCAGTCCTCGCGGCTGCCGATGTCCGGCGGCAGCGCGCTCATCACGTGCTCCAGCAGATGCTCCTTGCTGAACACCGCCGCCGACACCCCATTGTGGCCGTCGAACACCTGGCGAAACGGCCACAGATCCAGCGAAGCCAGAACCCATCAGATCACGATTTCGACAGACAACGACGAACCAGGCACGAAGGAGGTGGAAAGGAGGCAGTACGGCGAAGACGGAGAAGGCGGTGGAGGGGTCGCCGGGGACGCGGAGGCAGTCGGGTTTGACGAGGAAGTAGTCCTCCCCGCGCTTGGCGAAGCCGGCGTGGCCGTAGCGAAGGGCCGGGCGCTCGGAGCCCCCGGCACGGAGCTCGCGCCCGATCAGCGTGGCCAGGGGCAGCGCCGGCGGCAATCTACTTCTCTCCCTCTCTGAGCCGGCCATCGCCGCCGCCGCTTCCCAAACACTGGCGCTCGTACCTACCTACCACCGCCTAGAGTGCACCATTCACTGCGGGAAAAAGCTCAGGTACGGCGACAATGGCGAGGCGCGCACGGATTCGGATCTGGTGCTGGATGGCCGGCGAGAATCGGAGCGACGGGGAGGCCGCGAGTTGGGATTTGGATGCTCTCGTGCTGCCAGGAGCGAGAGGAGCAAGGCTTATAATTAGCTGCAGAAATGGGAAGACAGGGAAGATGGGTGGGATTTGTAGGAAAAGCAGGGTTCGCCATGCAAATAGGTATTATGGTCCTCTCTGGACCAAAGGAGAAATATATAAATTTTATTAGGTGACAGAATTTCCTCTTGCGAGGGCCTACTTGATCTAAAGGATTTTTATTAAAAATTGTAGGATTCTTACTCATAAGAATTTTTCCTGTAGAGTAAGTTTTCTTCAACGGAATGACAGTATAACGCATAGAATTTTCCTTTTTCTTTTTGCGATCAACATAGAATTTTTCCTTCACTACAGTTTCATACAATTTTGTATAGGTGTATGGCAACTCTTAAATGTAAAATCTCTATAGGAATTTTTCGCATTTTTACGGTGGTGCATCCATACATTTATAGATCCTGATTCGGGCATTTTCGATTTGCATGTCATGACATTATATTGCTACGTTTTTTTATCTTCATGTGTTTTCAAATCATGCGAACCAAATAAACCATAATAATCCATTTAAATATTATCTTAGATTATTTAAGACTATTTGGATGTTCTTTGAATAACTAACTTACACTATTTTATATTTCCTCCGACTATTATCGACTCTATTTGGAACAAAGGAATGATTGTCGTACACTATTTTGATATTTCTATGAAATAGATTGCGCAATAGGAATTTTGGGGAAACCTAAACATGAGGTATTCATACGAGACGCCCCAAACGACACTATTTTTTTAGCTCCTTCATAATCCAGGGTAAATGAAATATCAACTTTGTGTTATTGTTTTTGTTCCTAGTGTTTAAATTCTCGTGTTCCAAATGGGGCCTTACTTATAAACAGCCAGAGCATACCAAAAAAAAAAATACAAATGTAGTGCTCTTAGTAATGCGGCCTAGTTTGGCAGCAAAGTTTTTCTAAAACTGAAGTATTCTAATACCACAGTATTCATCTGCCTGGCATAGTAATACTTCAGTTTCGGAAAAACAGGTCCGGAATTGTTTTTCCAATGCTTAAAAAACCACACGTTTTGAGAGATACTGAAGTATTAATATCACAACATTTAGTCACAGCCAAACACATCAAAGTATTTGAAACTGTAGTATTTTGAGAAACTGTAGTATTGTTGAAATATTTCAAAAATACTTTGATACCAAAGTAGGCCGTAATGATGTAGTTGCATACTTACGTTGCTCTGTAGCTGGCCAGGCCACATGACATGACATGAGTTCACACTTTACAGGTCTTCATGCATTTTTCTGTCCAAAATTTAGGGATCCATCACTAAAGAAAAGGTAGAGTTACCACTAGCCTGCATATGATTAGTTTACCCCTTAACCATTCCAAAGAGTTGATAATAATTATATTACCACTAGTATCCTAGCAGTGGTACAGCGTAATCGTGTGTCCCCTGGGAGCCCACAGCCACATGAAAAAAAGGGCAATGCAAGTTGCAGATGAATAATGTCAAAAGGTTTCGAGATAAAGAATGAAATTGACCTGGAAAGCGAGAGCGGAAAGGCGATTAACAGCTAGCTAGGTTTCGTGTTTGTTTAGTAGCGGGATACGCGTCAATTAGGTAGGATGATGAGACGGTGACCATCATGTCACCAAGACGGATATATTCCACCGCGATCTAATCCTAATCCTAATGGGGAAGAGATTATATTAGACTTGACATGATTGTTCGTTCGTTAATCAGTATGATACTAGTAGATTAATTAGCAGAGAATGGATCTGTGAGCCGGGCATGCATGATTGGCGTCCATCCAGCGGAGGAAACTTCCTGCAGGGCTTGCTGCTTAGAACAGAACACGCTATCATCGCGCATCAGAAATCCAAATCTCTGTGCCCGTCTGGCTGTCAGTTGATGAATATATGGTACTTGCAGTGGTTAGCACTAAGACTAATGCTTGGAAACATTCCCTAGTCTAATGTTTATCTGTCTGTGTAGGTTAACTGACGAAATAATCTCTCTGTGTAGGTTAACTGACAAATGACAACGCACGTCAGGAGGTAGCAGCAGCACCGTGAGCAGATAGCGAGATTTGGGCGGCAAGTCACGCATCTGTCGTCTCGCTTTGTTGTTTCGCGGCAGGCAGCGAAGCTCTAGCTGTAGCCCATGCGACAATGGCGTCGCTTCGAGCCACATCGGAATATCTCACGCGGAGGCCGGCGGAGCTGACGGTGCCAGCCTGAGAATGAGTTTATCAGTGGAGGAGACGAAGCGCGATTCGATTGTCGACTGTCATCGCCAGCCCATGGAACGTCGAACGACAGAGACTCGTCGTCGGAGCGGGCGTCGCCGGCAGGGTAGACTAAACGGCATCGATAACTCAAGGTTGTGTTCTAACTGGTTTTGGAGAGTTGAGGATTGGGAAATTGAACTTCTCTGTTTTCTACATGGACTCGGACTGTATACCTTGCCAAATATGCAATGCACTTCTCTGTTTTCTACGTGGACTCGGACTGTATGCCATGGCATCTCACGAGTATATAGCAGACCAATCGCCTCCAGAAAAAAGGAACAGAACAGCCAATCGATCGATCGGCAAGCAAACCAAACCGCCAGATAGTTTCGTCTCGACGAGTTCTTTGATTTCGTAAAGGAAAAAAAAGAAGTAAACAACCCTTTTCGACGAGATGTCCAGACGCCGGCGATCGGACGATTCGGGTCACCGCGACGGCGCCAAGCGGCCACGCCATGACCAGAAGAAACATCTCTACGTGGTGCTGGACGACTGGGACAAGGGGTACAGCGTCCACAAGATCGACGACCGCGACTTCCAGTACTCCCGCTCCGGCCGCGGCGCCGACGAACTAGAACTCGCCGATCCTCCGGTGCTCCGCCTGGAAGAATCCCGCAGGGGCGTGCTGGTCGGCGCCCTCGGAAGCAAGATCGTCTCCCTGTGGCAGCCGACGGCCGGCGTGAACCGGGCCGTCGCGTACGACACCAAGACTGCTGGGCTGGCCGTCGGCCCCACGCTCCCGGACGAGCTCCAGACGACCATGCGCTTCGTCGTGGCCGTGGGCAAGAAGCTGTACGCGATGCACCAGGGAGGCATGCACTGCCTGGACCTGGAGGTCGGGGAGCATCAGGGCGTGGACGCGAGTCTCCTCCTCGACGCTGCGGCTGCCGAGCTGCGAAGACGACCCGGACGTGCCCATAGAGATCACCGCGTACGCCGTGCACCCCGACGGCCGCACCGTCTTCGTGTCCGCACACGCGACGGGACGCACCCCCCGCAGCGCCTACGCCGGCACCTTCTCCCTGGACACCGGCGCCGACAAAGCTGAGTGGAAGCTCTGCGGCGAGTGGCTGCTGCCGTTCCAGGGCCAGGGACATTACGACGCCGACCTGAACGCCTGGGTCGGGCTCCACTCGCCGAGGCACGTGTGCGTCTGCGACGTCCCGGAGACGCTCCTCGCCGACGACACGCCGGCGCCGGAGAAGCCATCGTCGAAGCTCGTGAGAGCGGCGTTCTCGGCTGACCCGGACCCGAGGAGAGGCGACTCGGCCGCCTCGCTCGTCTGCATGGGCCACGGGGAGTTCTGCGTCGTCGAGTCATTGTTGGACAAAGACGACGAGTATGTGCAGCTCCGTCTCACCAGGTTCCGCTTCCGACGCGATCGCCATGGCCAGCTAGGTGCTTCGTCTCGCCAATGCGGCGCTCTCTCCTGCCGAGTGCGCAAGTTTGATTCGCTGTTTAGCCCACGGGCATTTTGCATCTAATTAACTTTGCCACTCCCAAGTCCAAGTCCCAACTCCCAAGCAGCCGCCATCGGCATAATCGACGGATGAAGAAATCTTCACTCCTGGACCTTGATCTCTGCTCTCAATTTTAGGACAACTTGTTTTCTCTATTTTAATTAATCTTACTACTCCCCCCGTTCACTTTTATAAGACACTCTACCTATCATTTCAATTTTAGCCACATACGTAATAAAATGAGTGAATCTGTGTACTAAACAGGTCTAGATTGACTCATTTTAGTATGTATATATATGACCAAATTGAAATGGTAAATAAAGTGCCTCAACATGTAAAATGTTTTGGCAGGCATATCCTACCAAAACGTCTTGCATTTCGGAACAGAACTTGTACAAAAAATTGTCCCGGCTGCAAATGTGCGGAGTCGAGTCCCAACTCCCGACTCCTTATTTATAGTTAATGAAATTAAGCACAGTACCACTCTGAGTGTCGGACGGTTTACTGAGTGCATTATGTCACGCACTCGATAAATATAAGAGTTTCCTGAGTGTCATGATGAAACACTCGGTACAAAAAATAGCTCGACATATTCATGGTCTTTCTTAGTGTGTTTTCTTACCAAACACAAAACAAACTAACAAACACTCGGTAAAGTGTTCGATATGTGTCTATTTAGCTGTTGTTGAACGGTCGGTGACATCGACTTTGAGAAGAAAAAACACGACACAGGGAAAAAATAGTATGCATGGTTCTGATGGGCAAAATTTTAATTTTTTGTTTATTTTGTTCAATTAATTATTTACACTTGTCTATAGCTCAAAATAATAAATAAAACTTGTTAGAAATTCAAACTTTTCCGCACAGAGACATATCTTGGGTATATGAATTTAAGATAAATAGGATAATCTTATACATAAATTTAAAATTGTAATTGTTTCATGATAATGTGCCCTTTTTATTTTCTAAGTGAAAAATGGTGGTTTTATGCAAAGCAAGTGCAACGAATATGGCGGCAAATGAAATTATTTCATTTTCACACAAATAGACTATAATGGATGGTAAATATCCAATTGTTTTAATTTTCCTCACTAATATCGCCATTTAAATGGATTTTGACCAATTTCTTGGAACTATAGGTATGTTTTAGTTTGGTGTTAAAAATTGCCAAAAATTATTTTAATACACCAAATAGAATTCTATGCAATATCTACATAGAGTGTCGAAAGATTTGTAGTAGAACTCGAGGATCTTGATCTCTGATCTCAAATTTGTACTAGAACTTATTTTCTCTTTTTAATTAGTGCTACTAGCTACTCACTCCGTTCTAATTTAATTGACTTGCTATCCACCACATGTGGATGTATCTATACATGTAATATGTCAAGATACATCCACATTTTGTGGATAGCAAGTCAATTAAATTGGAACGGAGGGAGTACCTCTGTTTCAAAATGTAAATGTCCAAACTGTAAATGTGCAGAGTTGAGTCCCAACTCCTAGCTCCTTATTTAACAATAATGAAATTAGTAAATTATTACACTACCACCCCGAGTGTCGGACGGTGTACTTTATCTAGTGCATTCTTTCGCGCACTCGACAAATATAGGACTTTCCCAAGTGTCGTGAGAAAACACTCGGTACAAAAAAACACTCGGCATATTCATGGGCTGAGTGCTATTTTTTTTTTACCAAACACTCAACAAACTATTAAAAAAAACTCAGGAAAAATTGACGAAAGAGCAAATTTTGAATTTTAGTTTATTTCTTCAATAAAATTAACTATTTGCACTTTTCTAGAGCTTTTTAATAGGGAAATGGAATAATACAAAAAACTTGTAAGAAATTCATACTTTTTCGCACAGAGCCATATCTTGGGTATATGAGTTTAACACAAAAGGAATAATTCAATACATAAATTTTAAATTGTAATTGTTTCATGATAATGTGCCCATTTTTTTAACGCACGTCAGCACCGCACCGTAGCAGATAGCGAGATTTGGGCGGCAAGTCAAGCAGCTGTCATCTCGCTTTGTTGTTTCGCGGCAGTCAGCGAAGCTATAGCTGTATCCCATGCGACAATGGCGTCGCTTCGAGCCACATCGGAATATCTCACGCGGAGGCCGGCGGAGCTGACGGTGCCAGCTCTGAGAATTTATCAGTGGAGGAGACGAAGCGTGTTTCCATTGTCGACTGTCGTTGGCAGCTCATGGAACGTCGAACGACGAAGACAGCTCGTCGTCGGAGCGGGCGTCGCCGGCGCCCGGCGGGGTAAACTAAACGGTATCGATAACTCGAGTTTGTGATCTAACCGGTTTCGGAGTCGAGGGCTGAAATTGAACTAAGGCAGGTTCAAATATGCAATGCACTTCTCTGTTTTCTACATGGACTCGGACTGTATGCCTTGCCATCGATCTCACGAGTATTTAGCTGACCAGTCGCCCTCAAGAAGTAGAACACAATAGCCAATCGATCGGCAAGCAAACCGCCAGATAGAATCGTCTCGACGAGTTCTTTCTGAGAATAGTTAGAATTTTTGACACCCTTCTCGACGAGATGTACAAACGGCGGCGATATGATGGTTTCCGGCGATACGATGGCTTCCGGCGATATTATGATTTGCGCCACCCCGACGGCGGCGCCAAGCGGCCGCGCCACGGCCAGAAGCACCTCTACGTGGTCCTGGACGACTGGGAGAAGGGCTACAGCGTCCACAAGATCGACGACCGCGCGTTCGAGGACTCCTGCTCCGTCCACGGCGCCGACGGCGAACTAGAACTCGCCGATCCTCCGGTGCTCCGCCTGGAAGAATCCAACAGGGGCGTGCTGATCGGCGCCCTCAGCAGCAAGATCGTGGCCCTGTGGCAGCCGACGTCTGGCGCGAACCGGGCCGTCGCGTACGACACCAAGACGGCCGGGCTGGCGGTCGGCCCCACGCTCCCGGACGAGCTCCAGACGACCATGCGCTTCGTCGTGGCCGTGGGCAAGAAGCTGTACGCGATGCACGAGGGAGGCATGCACTGCCTGGACTTGGAGGCGGGGGAGCCTCAGCAGTGGGCGTGGACGCGGGTCTCCTCCTCGACGCTGCGCCTGCCGGGCTGCGAGGACGACCCGGACGTGCCCATAGAGATCACCGCGTACGCCGTGCACCCCGACGGGCGCACCATCTTCGTGTCAGCACACGCGACGGGCCGCACTCCCCGCAGCGCCTACGCCGGCACCTTCTCCCTGGACACCGGCGGCGACGGCGACGCCGAGTGGAAGCTCTGCGGCGAGTGGCTGCTGCCGTTCCTGGGCCAGGGACACTACGACGCCGACCTCCACGCCTGGGTCGGCCTCCACTCGCCCAGGTACGTGTGCACCTGCGACGTCCCGGACATGCTCCTTGCCGACGACACGCCGGCGCCCGCGAGGCCACCGTGGAAGCTCGTGCGCGCGGCCGCTCAGTTCTCGGCGGACCCGGACCCGAGGACAGGCGACTCCGCCGCATCGCTCGTCTGCATGGGCGACCGGGAGTTCTGCGTCGTGGAGTCATTGCTGGCCGAAGACGAGCACGTGCAGCTCCGTCTGGCCGGGTTCCGCTTCGATCGACATGGCCAGCTGCATGCTTCCTCTCGCCATGGCCGTGCTCTCTCCTGCCGAGTGCGCAAGTTTGATTCTAACTTTAGCCCACGGGCATTTTACATGTAACTTAGCCCCTCACAATTCGCAAGTCCCAAGCAGCTCCATTCAAAAAACAAAACAAAAAACTCACAAGCAGCTGGCATCGGCATAATCGACGGATGAAGAAACATGCACTCGAGGATCTTGATCTCTGATCCCAAACTTGTAGTAAAACTTATTTTCTCTATTTCAATTAATGTTACTACCTCTGTTTCAACATGTAAAACGTCTTGGCAGGGTAAAATGACCTACCAAAATGTCATATATTTTGGGACAGAACTACTCCCTCCGATCCAAAATAATTGTCACGGTTTTAAACTTTAAAATTGCAACACTTATTATGAATCCGAGGGAGCAGTACAAAATAATTTCCCACCTGCAGATGTGTGCAGTTGAGTCCCAAGTCCCAACTCCTTTTTTATTGTTACTAAAATCAGTAAATTACAATACCATTCCGAGACAGTTACTGATTGTATTCTATCGGGAGAATCTGTCTGTGATAGGATGGTTAGGACGGTGGTTGTACCCTAGTCCACCAGAGTTCAAACACCAGGTTTGACGCTGGTGTTTCTCATTTAGGCGGAATATTCTTCAGTGGGAGACGACGTGTAACACCCCAAAATTTGGAACCTAATTTTAGCGGTGTTTTCTGACACCTGAAAAACTTTTTCTATTTTTCCTAAATGTTTCTTCAAATCTTTTGGGGATGATTTGACTTTGGAATTGCTCTCCCAAAATTTCCCAGTGATCCATGAACCTCTCCAACACCCGTGGTAATTTTGGCGCTCAGGTTTTCTTCGAAATCCCTAGCGCTAAATACCGAACCGTTTAAACCTTTTTCTCCACCTATAAAAGGGAAGCCCATTTCCATAGCCAGATAAATTCCACTAAAAATACCAGAGGACTCCCCTATCCATATAAAGACAATCCATGCAAAAATATTGCATACTCCAATGCAATATTTCCAAGTTGAACATTATTTTCCGAAATGTCATTTCTGATCCAGAAATTATCTAGACACCTTGCACTCATCCAGAAATTATGCCATTTTGGGAAGGTGCATTATTTCTCCTCCTGAACATTTCACTCCATTGTCCCAACCTCATTTGGGCAATATTTGAGGTACTTCCTTTGTAATGCCCATTTCCTGCCTTTTTGCAATTTCCAAAGGAACCCCTATTTATATGTCTCCAAAAATTCTATGAAAATTAGGGAGTGACCCCTAGGCAGTGTGTAACCCATTTATGGAAAATAATTGGGTAACTTGCTAGGAAAATGTTGGACTTTTTCCCTGTGCAAGTTTCTGCCCTAAAACCAATTTGTTTTCAAAATCAAGCCAAATGATTTTTGTAGTGGGATTTGAGCACCTAGATGCAAGAACTAGGACAGCCTACACCTCTGGACCAAGTCTTGTTCAAACCATAAATGGTTTGCCTCTCCAAACAACAAATTTCAAAATAGGCCAGTACTGTATTTAAAAATTTGTAGTCGCACCGACTTGCTAATTTGCAAAAACACTAGTCATACAAGTTGTAGGAAATTGAATTTGGCAGCGAGTGACGCGATTAGATTTTCTTCTAGATCCCTAGTAGGAGAGAACCATCCTGATGCCGATGTCGGCATGCCGTATAGCGTGATCACCGCCGGCGCGACCTAGCCCAAACAGCGCCGCCGCGCTGTTCCTCCGGCTCCTCTGCTGTTCCCTCGACCCAGACGCGACCCAGACCTCTACTTCCCCAGGATTAGCTCGAGCCCGCCCTTATCACCTCCCTGTAGCCGGGGAACGTCATCCGTGACGTCGACGCCATTGAAGGCAGCACCGGCCACCACCTAATTCTCCTCCTTCCTCTCTATATAAGGCCACTCCCAGCAGCCCCGGGCAAACCCTAGCCACTCCACCCCATCCCCTACTGCCTGCCTTCTCCATTCAGTGCAAGAAGCTGAGGAAAAACCATACCCAAAACCTCCCCGAAAACCTTCCACCATGGCCGACGCACGGGAGCTCACGGGAGCACGCCCCCGGCCCTTCCCCGGCTCCCTAGCTCCTCCCCCGACCGCGGTGCGCCGCCCCGTGCCCGTCCCCGCCGCCGTCCGGCCTCCCGGCGCCCTCTCCGGCCGTTCCCGGCTGGTTCCCTGTCGATCCAGTGCGTGGGCAGAGGAGGACGATGACCAGGATCGATCCCTCCTGTGTCTTCGTTCTTTTTTTTTCTTCGAATCGTTTCCTGGACCGAACCAGCAAGCAGCCCAGCAGGCAACCAGCCCAGCCCAGCAGCGGCCTGGCTAGCGCGCGGCGCAGTGGCGCGCAGCCACGGCCCGTTACGGCCCGTCCAGTTTTTTTCGCGGATTTCTTTTCCTTTTTCTGCTGGTGAGTATTTCAAATGCCCGTAGTTTTTGAACCGTAGCTCCGTTCTAGTCGATTCAAATTTCTAAATTTGTATCTCGACGAGACCTATCCAGTAGTACTAGTTTTGATAATTTTGGAGCAAATTATTTTCACTGCCTTTATTTAATATGTCGTTGGTCGTTTCGTGGAGTAGGCGTTCTCCGGGATTTCCGACCCCCGACGAGTCCGAGACTTCCCGAACCATTTCAAAACCACCTCCCGAGGCAAGCTAACCCCTTGCTTTAAGCCGTCCAGCAGTGTTTGTTTGTTGTTCTGCTTATTGCCTGCCGAGTATTATATGTTTGTCTGCTATATTATTATTGCATGTCTGTTATTGTCTGTATTATGTGAGCCTTGTATTGTTGTATGTTCATCATATTGCATGTTAAATTATTGCACTCCCTTATATTGTTTGTCTGTGCAACACTCCCATTCCCGAGACAATGGCCGGGTCTCCCGCCTCAAAGGAGTGGGGGAAATTATTACAACTGTGCGTCTCGCTTTGCGGGGCTTTGTTTGGTTTTCTTCCTCTCCGCCGAGGTGAGGAGCAGACGAATGTCGTCTTATGATCCTCGGGGTTGGGGGCATTCGCCAAAAGAGTTAGTTGCCTTGTCCCACCGTCAAATATGGTTGGCTTAGGCCATCCGGACTGCGACGCTGGGAGCTGACTTTTCCGCGGTTCTTTTGCCGAGATTGCTGACACCACGTCGGGGTAACCTTCGAGTGGAATGGATGCTCTCTCATTTTTTTGAGTGCTTTTCGGTTATTCTTTACGGTGACACTCACACTTCCGGGGCAATGGCAGGGTCTCCCGCCTCAAGCCAAGAAAGTGGGGGAATTATTTATCTGTGCAACACTCTCATTTCCGGGGCAATGGCACGGTCTCCCGCCTCAGTCATGGAAGTGGGGGAAATATTATGCTATTATTGTTATTGTTTTATCACTAACCCCCGAGTGACACCGGCCGGGTTGCCCGCCACCGTCACTCGGGTATTATTATTACTGTTATGTGGTTGCTGATACATGCAGGTTGTTATGTTGTTGTGTGATATTGTTGTTGTGATTATTATGCTGGACTAATCCTCTGTTGTGTAACTTGTTGTGGTGAAACTTGATTAAATAAAACAACCCTCCAAACAACGATAAGGTCTATTCATAGTGCCACTAATCTGAAACCTTGCATGCGATATCACCGTTGTCTTATGGAAACCGTGACCTAGTAGGTTGTTGAGCCTCTTTTGCACCATCCATTGGGCGCAGTCGAGTGACTGTGATAGGGAGTCCGGAGCTAGCATACCTGGTCGCTCCAGGGGATGTGCCGGACTTACTTGCCCGTTGTACCACGTGTATAGGGTGGGGCAGGAGAGTGTCCCAGCAGGTGGACCGTCACGTGAGTGTATTTTGCTTAGTACGACTTTGGGCGTGACAACCTGAAGTGTCGGCTGAGTGGGGTGCATTCTGATAGGTGGTAAAGCAAACTCTCGAGAGCGTCAACCTAGCCAGCTAGCCTTGTTCCTGGGATATGGAACAACAGTTCAGTGTCGGTCACACTGTGTGTCCTCGTCGTGTCCGGAGGCTAAACTTAAGACTTGTTTGAAAAAGTAATGAACGACCTGATTGCATTAAATGAACAAAAAAAATGATGCAGGAACTTTGTATTGAGATGTTGTTGGTAACCCGTGAGTTGGGATGGCGGTGTGATCGTTGGAAGCCTAGAGCTAGGCCTGAGCCAACATCAACCGTGCATGCCCAGAGTAGAAAGTTGAGGCCAGAGTGCCTAGCAGTGAACACAGGTGTTGTGTGTATCATTTGGTACCAACTGGTACACTCGTCTACTCGTCACAGGTAAGCTCGTTGTGTGTTTGCCGGTGCACGATCCAACCCCACCTGGCTTGGACTCTGCACTGGTGATACCCAATTGTTTGCTTATGCCATGCTTTTCTTGTGATGCCATGCTACCTTTGTGTTATGTCATTGATCTGCCTAGATTAGATACTTGCCATGTTGTAGATTTTATTTCAGATGTATGTCTTGTTGCATGATTGTTGGATTGTTTGTGGTAAGGGGCAATACTTGCTGAGTGCATATTTAATGTACTCACGGACCTCGTGTTTTGGCCAGATTTTGGCGAGGATTCATCTTCTACCTTAGCAAGGAGATGGAGCAAGAGCGTGTTAGGATCAGTAGCCCAGCCAGATACCTGTGGAGTGGAGCCGCTCCAAGCCGTTGCCATAGTCGTCTTCCGCTGCCAGTTAAACTCTGTCCTGAGCCATGCTTGGCTTGATATTTTTGTCATGCCTAGATGGCCTTGTAAACCATTTGTAGCACTTCGTGTGCCTGATTGTGTAATGATTTTCACTATGTTACACTGTCGCGACGTGCGGCCAGATATCTTGGGCTGGCGCACGGGACGACCGCCTCTCTGGCGAGATGTGCCAGGGAGGGGTGTCACAGAGGTGGTATCAGAGCACCAGGCTGGTTGTAGACTACCCTAGCATGGAAAGCCCAGCCTTACTTTTGCCCGACAGTGAGCCCGATGGATTAACCCATCTCCGCCTAACCGGCATGGCTGGTGTCGGTCACAGTAAGGTGCAGTAGGACGTGTCCCATTCCCTGAGAGAGGCTCGCCGGTTTCTTCCAAGAGAAGGATCCGACACAACCCAGCATATATGAGACCCAGACCTAGCTGCCATTTATCCCCACCCTCGCCTGCTATCCTTGGCAACCCAGCTCTCTTGAAGCAGGATCCCGCAAAGGAATCCCGCGTTCTTATCTCATCCTACACCCAGAGCCAAAATAATCCAATGGCGAACCCCAGGGTCATCCTGGAAACCACGGCCGAGGGTCACGACGGATTTCCACTGATGCTTTTGGAGGTCGTCTGTGATCTTCTTGGTCGGCCTGCTCGCCCCGGTATGCGGTGTACGAGAGCTCACTCTCGCCTGCCGGGAGTGAGTTTCGAGCAGACGTGCATATCGGCTCGTGCCCGTTAGGCACAAGTCAGTCTTACGTGATCCAAGGAAGGAGCATGCCCACCCTTCCTCAAGCCATCCAGGTAGCAGCCTGGGAAGGTCTCGTCCGCCTGCGGTACTCAGAACCGGCAATGGCGGAAATTCGAGCTTTCCACCTTCTCCCAGCCAGACCCCGTGATGGTGTGGAGGCTATCCAAACTCCCACTAGAGGGGAGGTCGACCCTGCCGTAATCACGCTGGTCGACTACGGAGCGGCAATGACAAAGTTCTGCCAATCCCTAAGGGATGAACTCTTCACCACAAGACGCAACCTTGGTCGTACCCGCCTGCAACTGTGTGGAGCAAGGAACCTACCCAACCTCAACCTTGAGCCAGCTCAGAGTACAGGACTTCCGTTCCCAGGTGATTTGCCGGGATCCAGTCTTGATGCCTCTGGGACACGAGCGCTAGCCCCAGTCCAGCAGTACCTCCAAGCAGGAGGTATAATCCTCGAAGGCGTGCCTGCAATTCCCCACCCCGCGGGAGATGGAGATGTGGACACCACCCTTCGTCTCGGCCGCGCCCCGCCGACTACCAGAGGACGCCAAGCGGATTAGAACCCATGTTTAGTTAGCCTGAGCGGCGCTTGTATGTGGTAGGTGAGAATCAGCGAGGTTGTTTGTTTTTCTTGTGTTGGCTTGTAATGCAAGTTCTTGTCTGTTTTCTGGTTGATGTCGAATCAGCCGTAATAAAACTTGGTGTTCTGATTCCCTTGTTAACCACTTGGTTGACATGTGACGGAATATCATGTCCTTTTCTTCAGTTGAGAAGTTTTAAAGAAACGACACATCACCTAAAAACAAGAGTGGTATATGTGAACCCAGACGCATATACCCACTTGTAAAATTAATACAAACTTTGAATGGGACTATTTCGAGTAAGAAAGGTATTTTTGCGTGTGTTGCACAAGTTAGCCATTAAGTGGGAGTATTTCTGTCGGAGAATAGTCCCAGGAACTATGGGGGGTGTCTCACGGTGTAAAGTATCGTAAGGGGCTGAAACACGCGTCAAGCAACCCTCAGCTGCCTCGGCGACGGTGCTCGGCGAGCTCGCTGAGGGACATCACGGCAGAGATACACACGAGTCTTTTACCCAGGTTCAGGCCCACCGTGAGGTGTAAGAGCCCTACGTCCTGCTTGTCTGTATTGCACTGCTTGGGGAGGTTACAGTACAAGTGGTGCTTGTCGAGGGTTCAAGCTATGGCTATGGTGGAGCTACTCTGGGAGCAAGTCTAGCTCTTCTTCCTTGCTAACCAGTGAGCTATGGGTGAGAATGAGTCGATCCCTCCCTTGGTCGTACACCGCCTCCTTTTATACGAGCCCCGGACCTCTTCCCTTATTGCCCTTGGGCGGGAAGGGCAACCACATGGCGACAGAGGTGGAGGACAGTGCACGGCCAGGAGCGCATCCATGGACTTGGTCCATGGCGGAAGTGCTTGTCCTTCCCTGCAGCAAAGCCACCGGCCAAAGGACGATAAGCCTGGGCGCGCAGAGCTTTGGGGCGCGCCCCACGGTGACGTTGGCTTGTCCTGTAGCGAGCCACGGTCCCCTTAGCACCGGAATGGCAATTCTTGTAGTCCGCTTTGCTTGGTGCTGCTTTGTTGACCACCTTTAGCACGAAAGAGGCAACTGCGGCGCGGGCGTCACCGCGCGCAGTCACGCGCGTCACACTGCGGTGCGCGCAGAGGCCATGTGCGCTCTGCAGCGGGTGCAGAGCCTTTGGCCTCCCGAGGGAATCTCGCGAGGGGATCCTCGCGAGGGGACGCGCCTCGTCATCCTGACTTAGCCGTATTCCGGCTGCAGGAGTGGCCTCTCGAGGGAAAGACCCTCTCGAGGCCTTGGGGAGGCCCTCCTGAGGGAATTCGCCTCACGAGGCCTCTCCAGGCTGACTTGGTGAAATCTTTTGTAGACTGTTGTGGGCCTGAGCAGGCCTGGCCCGTGGTACCCTGGTTTCCACTGGCCCGACAGTAGCCCCGGGCCCGCGTTGGGCACGCAGGAGGCTTGTAGACGAAGGCGAAGCGACGTGGGCCCACAGGAGCCTGCCAGGCCCGCGACACGTGGCGAGCTGGCACGGCCACCCACGAACCCACGTTCTCCACTGCCGTTGCAGGCGTAATGACGGGTCCCACCACGCCCTGGCAACGGCCAGGGGAGGCCATAAAGGCGGAGGAAACGGCGCGGACGCTCATTACGCTGCATAACCTTCTGCTCTCGACTCCTTCCTCCTCGAGCTCTCCTCTCCTCCATACTTTCCAATCTTGAGCATCTCTGCAACAATGGCGCCCAAGAGAGCCGCTGATTCCGCGAAGGGGAAGGCCGTTCTCGAGGCGGAGGAGCCTGCCTGCTTCAAGGCAAGCGGGGGACTCAAGCCTGCCCTGGTTGGGTACCGCATGGGCACCGAGGCGCATCTCGAGGAGCTGCGCCTCGTCGCCGCCTCGGCGACCAACGAGAACGGCGCGACAAGGATGAAGCCGGCGAACATCTCTGACCTTACACCCCGCAACTCCTACTACCCCGTCTTCCGCCATTCCTTCTTCGCGGGGCTCGTTCCCCTTTTTCTGCCTTCTTCTTGAAGATTCTGGAGTTCTACCAGATCCAACTCCTCCATCTCCACCCGAACTCCATCCTCATCCTCTCCATCTTCGCGTTCCTCTGCGAGGCCTACATCGGCATCAGGCCCTCCATCGCGCTCTTCCGTAGCTTCTACGCGCTGCGCAATACAGCGCCCACTGAGCGGACTGGGTGCGTCTCCTTCCGCATAGCGGACGGCATGGGCGGCACCTACATCCCCATTGCCTGGGAAGGTGAGGAGGCCGTCACTAGCGTGAAGAAGAGGGTGGACGAGTTCCGCATGCGGTGGTTCTTCGTGAAGACCGGGCAGGCGGACCACTTCTTCGAGATCCCCAACGCGCCCCCGCTGAAGAGGAACTGCTGGTCGAGCAGGCCCTTCACAGGGCCTGGAGGGGAAGCTGTGGCGGAGCGCTTGGTGGAGCTCCGCAGAGCCGGCCTCACGGGCCAGATGGTGGCCCTGGAGTTTGTTAGGCGCCGCATTGCCCCGCTTCAGGCTCACTCGCAGCCAATGTGGCTATACGCGGGCGCGAGGGACGGGATGCGCCTTCACGAGGCCAGCATCACGAAGAACGAGGCGAAGAGCATCATCGACACCCTCTTCACCTCCCCGAACATCCCGAAGCCAGCCAGCGACGGCGCCGAGCCACTCTACTTCTTTGAAGAAGGATCCGTGCTCAAGTTCGTGGCGGGGATGCCGGAATTCGGCCCTCGAGGCCTACTGACCGAGGGGCCGGCAGGGTTTCGCGAGGACTCTGAGGTGGCGGAGCAGATGATGCCTGATGAGGGGGCGACGGAATCCAGCGCTGCGGACGCTGGAACCGAGGGAGGCTCCGGAGGACACAATCCCTCAGGGGCCTCTAGCCCCTCGCGAGACGCGTCGCCCGAGGTCCAAGTGATCTCCTCAGGCAGTGGGGGCTCGTTCCAGGTCGCTCCCTCGCGACGCGTTGAAGAAAGCGAGGAGGAGAGCGACGACGAGCCCCTGGCGCGCCGCCGCGAGCCACGGTCGAAGGCGATCCACGACAGGCCGGCAGGGACCCCGGAGACTGCCCCTCGCGAAGAGGGAGCCAGCGCACCCTCCCGAGGCGCGAAGCGCTCCGCGACGAAGTGGGTCGACACGGAGGAGTAAGCCTTATTTTCCTTACTTCTTGTGTTCTTGCATTTTGCCTCCTGAGGAACTCTCCTGAGGAGTTTGATGGCTTCTTGCAGGATCGCTGCTGCGCCGCCGAAACGGCGCAGGCTCAGGAAGGTCGGTGAGAGCTCAGGCTCTGCCACGGCGTCGAGGACGCCAGAGGCCGCAGAGCCTCGACAAGAGGCTACGGCCTCTTCTCCTCCCGCGGATGCGCACCGCGCGGAGTTGGAGCCAGAGGCGACGGCGACGTCGCCAGGAGGGCTCGAGAACTCCCCTGCAAGGCAGCAGGAGGAGGTGATTGAAGAAGAGGCGGAGAAGACCGCCGCGTCGACAGAGGAGCCTGTCGACGTCGTGATGGGGGAGGCTGAAGTGCAGCCCCCTCCATCTGATCCTGCCCGTGTGGAGGCCGCCCCTGAGGTGACCACAGGCGAGGAAGAGGCTGCTCCCAACGCAGAGGAGCAGCAGGAGGAGCCCTTGGTGCAGGAGCGCACCGAGGCTCGCGCTGAGGGGGTGCCCAACCCCCAGGAGGCCCCTGTCGTTGAGGAAGGAGAGGCCTCCCCGCAGAGGAGTCCCCAGGCGCAGCAGAGCCCCCAGCGGCAGCTGCAAGTTGCGCCAAGCCCCCAGCGCGAGGTCGGAGGACCCTCCACGAGGCCAGGGGCCTCTGGGCTCGGCGGCGAGGCGTGGGACATTGTGCTGCGACGTCCACGCCCGAGCGCCGTCCGCCGGAGCTCCGTTTTCAGCATCGCGAGGGACGCGATGGGCGTGCTCGAGAAGCACCTCGCTGAGGAGGCGCAGGCCAACGCGGAGGAGCGTGCCGAGCTCGACAGGGCTTGGGACCTCTTCCATGAAGCAGTGGAGCAAGGGCGCCGCGCCGGCGAGACAGCACGAGCGCAGCGCGAGGAGGCCATGCGCTTCGCCAAGGAGACCCGCGAGAGCGTGGTGCGCGAAGCGGAGGAGACCCTTGAAAAGCTCCAGGAGGATCGCGAGGCCGTCGAGGCTGCGCGTGAGTCGCTGGAGCTGGAGACGGCCTCCAAACACCAGGAGCTCCATGACCTCGAGAAGAAGATTATCGCGGACTCCGAGGTGGTGAAGAATGGCCTGGAGAAGCTCCGCCATGACCTGGAGGCTCGCGAGAAGCTGTTGGGGGAGCGCAGCCAGGACCTTGCCCACCGTGAGCACGAACTGCGCAAGCGGGAGGAGCAGGTCGAGCAGGTGGAGAAGGAGCATGCCGCTCGGCTCGAGACCCTGGAGGCCCGCGAGAGCAGCGTGGCCCAAGACGAGGCCAAGTATCAGGAGCGCCTCCGGAAGGCCAACGAGCAGTTCGCCAAGAAGGAGAAGGAGCTCGCGGCGAAGCTTGAGGAGGACAACGCCGTCAAGGCGAAGCTCTACCGCGACGGCGTCGCCAAAGAGTACAAGGAGAAGTTCAAGACCCAGGAGGAGCGCTTCACCAAGCGGCGCAAAGAGCTCGACACCCGCGTCAAGGAGCTTGAGGAGCTGAACAAACGCTCAGCCGGCCGCATCGAGGCTGCCAAGGTCGCCAAGGAGGCCGCGGAGGCGGAGCTCGCCCTGCTGAGGGAGGACCTCCACTCGCTCCAGGAACAAGTGGAGCCTACCGTGGCCCTCGTCGAGCAGGCTCGCCACCAGGCCGTGGCGCAGAAGGTCTTGACGCGCACCCGCAAGCGCATGTTCCAGTCCTTGGTGAAGCGCGGGCGCGCCTTGCTGGGGCGCCTGGAGGTCGAGGCTCCCACTGTCCCCTCTGGAGGGGATGACAATGCCGCGGCATATCTCACCTTCTTCGAGCAGCTCCTCTCCAAGCTTGAGGAGGCCCTGGAGAACGTGGACGAGTTCGCCGAGGAGGAGAACCACAAGCTTCTTGGGGTCGCCGTGGGCCGCATCTTCTCCAACCTGCTCCATGCCTCGCCCACCTTCGACTTCGCCACCGTTACAGCGCCCGTGGGGCCAGAGCACTCCGACGACCTTCATGCCAAGGTGTGGCCAGACGTGCAGGCCTACATCAAGCGCTTCAAGAGGGTGGCTGCCCAGGAAGACGAAGGCGAGGAAGACGCCGAGGAGGAAGGCGACGAGGACGTCGAGGGGAGCAGCGCTGATGCTGCTTCTGACTGATCAGCTCCTGTGGCGAGATGTGCCTAGGCATAACTTATCATTAGGCTTTGTGTACCCTTGTTTGTAAAGCACTTTGTTTGAGCATGTCGTGAGTAATTAAGCGCCTCTCGTGAGGCTTCCCTCTCTTTTTCCATGTCATTTGTGCTCTACGTCGTTAGGACCCATCTCTTAGCGCAACAGCACCGCCGCGTCGGTATGCGAGTCAGGGCTGCAGCAAGGCCGGGGGGTGCGTAGGGCTTAGAGAGGTAAGGGCTCTCGAGGCGTGATGCTCGTGAGCCCCCCTTTAGGCGTGCAAGCGGCCCATGGGGTGCAAGAGAGAAAAACAGCCGAGAGGCGCAGGAAACAGAGAGAGAGAGGGGCCTCGAGAGGCGAAAACCAGCGAAGGAAATTTAACAAGTCTTAGACTTAGCTTCGCGAGGCGGCTGCCTGTAGAGGGCGTCTTGCTCCTTGGCGAGGCCTTCTGCTCTCGAGGCTGCCTGCGGCTGGTCTCCTCTCCTTGTCTTCCTGCGTAAGAGCAATAGGCATACCCACAAGCAATGCATGGTTGTATAACTCACATGCGCTCAGGTTCCCTATGTGTGTCTCACGAGGAGAATAAGCACCAAGGCCCTTGGTGAGGTGACGTGCACGGGAGCTGCCCATGAGTTCAGAGCTCGCGATGAGGTGACATGCATGGTTGCTGGCCCGTGAGTTCAGAGCTCGGGTCCTTTGGGTTTTGCGATGCTGCTGGGATGGTCCCAAGGCACAGGCACCGTGCTCAGCCCCCGCTCGCGAGATACGCATGGGGGTACATATGAGCGTAAATGAGTGCAAAAGGTAGCTGCTTACCACAGCAATATTACAAAAAAGGGCGCGCGAGGGCTGCCACATAGTTTTACGGCGCGCGAAGGCTGCCAGATTAGTTCATTACATTTGGCGTGGCCAAAATAGAGTTCGCCATGTCAGAGCATGGGATAGAGTTCCGCCATGTCTGAGCATGGGGTTCCACACGGGTGGCTGAGGCATCTCGCGGCCCCAGGCGACGCATTGTAGAGAGAGCTCAGATGATGTAGCCCTCGTGGAGGGAAAGGCTTTGTCAAGCTCGGGGATGTGATGGCGTGAGCCTCCCTCTTGAGACAAAAAATGCCTGACGTGACGTGGTCACGGGTAGAACTTGCGTAGATGCTGAATGTTCCACGGGTTCTTGACGGGGATGCCGTCCTCTGTCTCGAGCCGCACCGCGCCAGGCCTGGAGATGTGCGTGACCTTGTAGGGCCCTTCCCACATAGGCGAGAGCTTGTGGAGGCCTTCCCTGGAGAGGATCCTCCTGAGGACAAGGTCGCCTGTCTCGAGGGTGCGTGGCCGTATGTGGCGGCTGTGGTAGCGGCGGAGATCTTGCTGGTACCTTGCTGCCCTGAGGGCTGCACGGCAGCGGGTTCCCTCAAGCAGCAGCAGCTCGTTGTTGCGGAGCTCCTCTTGATTTGCTTCGTTGAAGGCGAGGACTCGCGGGGAGCCGTGCGTGAGCTCGTTGGGGAGGACCGCTTCAGCTCCGTAGACGAGGAGAATGGCGTCTCGCCTGTAGGCTTTGTAGCAGTGGTGCGGATGGACCAGAGCACTGATGGGAGTTCTTCAATCCAGTTCTTGCCGTGCTTCTTGAGGCGGTTGAAGCTTCTGGTCTTGAGGCCTTTGAGTACTCGGCGTTTGCACGCTCGGCTTGCCCATTGCTTCGTGGGTGAGCCACTGAGGCGTAGCATATCTGGGTGCCGAGGCTGCCGCAGTAAGACTTGAAAGCGCCGCTGGTGAATTGTGTGCCGTTGTCGGTGATGATGCGGTTAGGCACACCGAAACGACACACCAGGCCCCTGATGAACTTCACCGCTGATCTTGCTGGGACAGTGCACACTGGTTCAACCTCTGCCCATTTAGTGAACTTGTCGATGGCGACGTAGAGGTAGCGGTAGCCCCCTTGCGCGCGTGGGAAAGGTCCCAAGATGTCCAGCCCCCAGACCGCAAACGGCCAGGAGAGTGGGATGGTCTGAAGTCCTTGCGCGGGCTGATGAATTTGCTTCGCGTGGAACTGGCATGCCTCACAAGACTGGACAATTGCAGTGGCGTCTTGAAGCACTGTAGGCCAGTAGAAACCACTCCTGAAGACTTCCCGGCGAGGGTGCGCGCACATGAGTGATGGCCACATTCTCCACTGTGTATGTCCCTGATCAGCTGGCCGCCTTCTTCTGAGGGTACGCAACGCAACGCGATCCCATTGGGACGCTTGCGGTATAGGTCTCCCTCGTGGAGGCAATAGGACTTGGCCTGGCGAGCGACTCTTTCTGCCTCTGCATCCTCTCAGGGAGGATCCATTTTGCAAGTACTCTTTTAGCTCGACGATCCAGTCCACCGTCTGGCGCACCAAAGTCAACAGCAAACGCGCCCCTGAGGACGGGCCACAGTCTGGTGCTCCGGCTGCTGGTGCTTGAGGAGGTTCCTCGTCGATGTCCATAGCGACTGCCTCTGTTGGTTGTTTGACTGATGCTTTTAGAAGCCTCTCTTCAAATACGCCTGCCTGCTGGGCCTCTCTCCTTGACGCTCGCTTGGCGATGTCATCTGCCTCTTGGTTTTCTCCGCGTGGGATGTGCATGAGCTCCATTCCCTTGAAGTGCTTCTCGAGCTTGGGACTTCCTCAAAGTAAGCAGCGACACTGCTGCCGATCTCGCGGCTTTGGCTGGTGGAGCTACTACCGACCATCATGCGCTTGACGCCTCGAGTGATTATGTCGACGTCCTGAGGTGCCCTTTCTATGGCTGCAATCACCTGAGAAGACAGCTGCTTTTTCTTCGCGGGCCTCTCGAGGGGATCCACAGCATCCTCGTCAGCTGGAAATGCTGCCGCAGCATCCTTGTAGGCGTGCTCGACAGAGCGCATGGCGTCCTGGACCTGGCCACGGATAGTGATGGTGCCACTGCAGCCTGGAATCTTGACGATGTTGTAGGCATGGTGAGTGACAGCCATGAACTTCGCGAGGGCGGGGTAGCCGAGGATGGCGTTGTATGGCAGGCCAATGTGCGCGACGTCGAAGTCGATGAACTCGGTGCGGTAGTTCTGCTCTGTCCCAAAGGTGACTGGGAGCCTCACTTGCCCTAGAGGGGTAGTGGTGCCATCTGTCACCCCCGAGAAGGGCCTGGTGGGCATGAGCCTCTCGTAGGGCACTTGAAGCTTCTCGAAGGTCTCGACAGAGATGACATTGAGGCCTGCACCCCCATCGATGAGCGTCTTGGTGACAGCAATGTTGTTGATGGTGGGGGTGCACACCAGAGGGATGGTGCCTACAGCCGTGGACTTGGGGTGGTCGCTTGAGTCGAAGGTGATGGGGAATTGCGACCACTTGAGGGGCTTGGACGCCTCAACCCCAGGGAGTGCGGCATTGACCTCGCGAGAGAGCTGCTTGAAGTGGCGGTTGGACTTGGGCGCCTGAGCCCCTCCGAGGATGCACGCAGCCCCGCGAGGGGCCTGGTAGCCTCCAGGGTTCTCGTCAGGGAGATTGTCGTTCTGGTTCGGCTGGACGGCGTTTGCTTGAGGGTTGTTGTTGTTGTTGTAGCGTCGGCCCCCGCGAGGGCGGCCATTGCGGCCATCGCGCCCTCGCGGCCTCCACGCTGCTCACGCTGCTCGCGGCTATCGCTGAGCTTTTGAGCTCCCAGCAATCCTCAGTGGAGTGGTTGTGCCTCTTGTGGAGGATGCAGTACGGGCGCTCGTCCTTCTTGGCGGCCTCTGGAGCAGCTGGGAAGCTACACGCTTCTGCTTGGCGTCGGGCTCTGCCGCAAGGACAGCCGTGGTCTTGCGCTTCTCGCTGGCCTTCTTTTTGGGCTTGGACCCCTCAGCAGGCTCCGTCTTTGGCTCGTTCTTGACGAAGAGGCGACCCTCTTCAGCCTTGGCGCACTTGTCCGCCAGGTCGAAGAGCTTCACCACGGAGGTGAGGTTGTCGTGGATGCCCAGCTTCTCGAGCATCCTGGTGTCCGTGACACCTGCCTGAAGGCGGAGATGACCTGCGTGTCGGGGATGTTCGGTATCTTGTTGCGAACTTGGCTGAAGCGCTGGATGAACTTGCGGAGGGTCTCGCCAGGCTTTTGGCCCACGGCGCAGAGGTCGTTGTAGGTCATGGCGCGCTCGTACGTGCCCTTGAAGTTCGCCACGAAGCACTTGCAGAGTTCTTCCCAAGTGTTGATGGTGGCCTCGGGAAGGTTGAGCAGCCATGAGAGCGCTGCATCCTTGAGGGCCATGACGAACCAGTTGGCCATCACCTTGTCGTCGCCACCCGCGGCCTGGATGGACACGGTGTAAAGCTGGAGGAACTCCAGCGGGTTGGTCCTGCCGTCGTAGCGCGGAGGCAAGTCTGGCTTGAACTTGACGGGCCAGACCACGCGGCGCAGCTCGCGCGTGAACGCAGAACAGCCCGTGGCGTACACCACGGCGCCGTTCGCGAGCGTGTGGCAGTTCTGACGCCCTGCGGCGGCGATTTCTTGGACGGCGCGGTTGTGACGGTCCCTCTGGCGCTCGATCTCGACGCGCGCGTCCTCGGAGCACGCTGCACTATCATGCAGTCGTGTGGCGAGGAAGCGTGCGAGGGAGCGCGGTTGTTCCCAGCTGGTGGTCCAGCTGGCTGGCCAGCTGGTGGTCCTTCTGGAGGAGGTGGTGGAGGCGGTGGTGGAGGAGGAGCGCCATGCGCTACGGCCCCTGGACGCCCAGTGGAGTGGTGCACCAGCGAGCGGGAAGGCGCTGCTGTTGCAGCGGGCACGGCGGCGTGGACGAGCTCGGCGATGCGGTTGATCCAATCGTCGAAGCCCGCCTGCGCCGGGCGGTAGCGCAGTAGCTCGTCCGCCATGAGCAGGGCAGCGCTTGGGTTTGGAGCAGCCCGGCTCTGCGAGGAAGCGCCTGGGTCCCTGGACGGGTGCAAGGAGGACGCCTCCTCCTCGACGTCGTCATCCTCTGGATGCTCGACGCGAGGCTCAGGGTTGACGGAGGGCCCTGGAGCGGTGTTGGTGCGCGGACGGCCGCGCGGGCGGTTCGCGACGGGCTCGGTGTTGACCCTGCCTGCAGAAGTCCGGCGCGCGAGGCGCTCAGCTCGAGTCTCGGCCATGGCGAAGGAGAGGTTGAAGACGCGCCTCAGCCCCCTACCTGGCGCGCCAAATGTCGGAGAATAGTCCCAGGAACTATGGGGGGTGTCTCACGGTGTAAAGTATCGTAAGGGGCTGAAACACGCGTCAAGCAACCCTCAGCTGCCTCGGCGACGGTGCTCGGCGAGCTCGCTGAGGGACATCACGGCAGAGATACACACGAGTCTTTTACCCAGGTTCAGGCCCACCGTGAGGTGTAAGAGCCCTACGTCCTGCTTGTCTGTATTGCACTGCTTGGGGAGGTTACAGTACAAGTGGTGCTTGTCAAGGGTTCAAGCTATGGCTATGGTGGAGCTACTCTGGGAGCAAGTCTAGCTCTTCTTCCTTGCTAACCAGTGAGCTATGGGTGAGAATGAGTCGATCCCTCCCTTGGTCGTACACCGCCTCCTTTTATACGAGCCCCGGACCTCTTCCCTTATTGCCCTTGGGCGGGAAGGGCAACCACATGGCGACAGAGGTGGAGGACAGTGCACGGCCAGGAGCGCATCCATGGACTTGGTCCATGGCGGAAGTGCTTGTCCTTCCCTGCAGCAAAGCCACCGGCCAAAGGACGATAAGCCTGGGCGCGCAGAGCTTTGGGGCGCGCCCCACGGTGACGTTGGCTTGTCCTGTAGCGAGCCACGGTCCCCTTAGCACCGGAATGGCAATTCTTGTAGTCCGCTTTGCTTGGTGCTGCTTTGTTGACCACCTTTAGCACGAAAGAGGCAACTGCGGCGCGGGCGTCACCGCGCGCAGTCACGCGCGTCACACTGCGGTGCGCGCAGAGGCCATGTGCGCTCTGCAGCGGGTGCAGAGCCTTTGGCCTCCCGAGGGAATCTCGCGAGGGGATCCTCGCGAGGGGACGTGCCTCGTCATCCTGACTTAGCCGTATTCCGGCTGCAGGAGTGGCCTCTCGAGGGAAAGACCCTCTCGAGGCCTTGGGGAGGCCCTCCTGAGGGAATTCGCCTCACGAGGCCTCTCCAGGCTGACTTGGTGAAATCTTCTGTAGACTGTTGTGGGCCTGAGCAGGCCTGGCCCGTGGTACCCTGGTTTCCACTGGCCCGACAATTTCATACCGTACTCCACGGTACCCGGCTTGCTTATTGCTGACTTGTGTGTAGGTTGGGAAAATCTCCTGCTTGTTGCTATACATGGTTCATCACTTGGATGTTTTGTGTGTCGCATACAAGTGGAGAAAATTTTGCTATGTTATTTTAATGGTTGTTTGATTGTGCTGGCTTATTCGGTATGGTTGAAATGATTATGCCATACCACTGCAAATGATTTTTGGGAATAGCCCTATCCCATGGTGTCTGTGAGCCAATTACCGGTGGCACAGATATTTTCTCTTAAAAGAAACCCTGTTATTTTTCAAAACCTGTGTATACATGAAAATGGATATACAGCATTTCTAAAATAGAACCGTAAACTATTGTGTCCCCAAACTTGAGTTAATTATCTGCCCAAAATAAATCTTTGTTTGTTGGTTGATAGTTTGGTTGTATATCTTGTTTGGTCTTGCCATGTTTATGTTTGCTTGCGCAAAACCTTAGACTTAATTTTTATAAACCTGCTAGTAGATCCTATGTTGATTGAATTGAGTGAGCCCCTGCGATGTCATCTTTTAAATGCATTGAGTGTGGTAGAAATACCATACTTTTAAAAATATCGGATTTTAATGAAACCTTGTTGAGTGGCGATCCTTTCGTAGGTCAAACCATAGAATTTTGTAGAAAAAGTTTTTAATTGGGGCATAAATGGATCGTCAAGATTTATCTTGTATAACTCCCCGAATCTCGGGACGAGATTCTTTTTAAGGGGGGAAGGTCTGTAACACCCCAAAATTTGGAACCTAATTTTAGCGGTGTTTTCTGACACCTGAAAAACTTTTTCTATTTTTCCTAAATGTTTCTTCAAATCTTTTGGGGATGATTTGACTTTGGAATTGCTCTCCCAAAATTTCTCAGTGATCCATGAACCTCTCCAACACCCGTGGTAATTTTGGCGCTCAGGTTTTCTTCGAAATCCCTAGCGCTAAATACCGAACCGTTTAAACCTTTTTCTCCACCTATAAAAGGGAAGCCCATTTCCATAGCCAGATAAATTCCACTAAAAATACCAGAGGACTCCCCTATCCATATAAAGACAATCCATGCAAAAATATTGCATACTCCAATGCAATATTTCCAAGTTGAACATTATTTTCCGAAATGCCATTTCTGATCCAGAAATTATCTAGACACCTTGCACTCATCCAGAAATTATGCCATTTTGGGAAGGTGCATTATTTCGCCTCCTGAACATTTCACTCCATTGTCCCAACCTCATTTGGGCAATATTTGAGGTACTTCCTTTGTAATGCCCATTTCCTGCCTTTTTGCAATTTCCAAAGGAACCCCTATTTATATGTCTCCAAAAATTCTATGAAAATTAGGGAGTGACCCCTAGGCAGTGTGTAACCCATTTATGGAAAATAATTGGGTAACTTGCTAGGAAAATGTTGGACTTTTTCCCTGTGCAAGTTTCTGCCCTAAAACCAATTTGTTTTCAAAATCAAGCCAAATGATTTTTGTAGTGGGATTTGAGCACCTAGATGCAAGCACTAGGACAGCCTACACCTCTGGACCAAGTCTTGTTCAAACCATAAATGGTTTGCCTCTCCAAACAACATTTCAAAATAGGCCAGTACTGTATTTCAAAATTTGTAGTCGCACCTACTTGCGAATTTGCAAAAACACTAGTCAGAAAAGTTGTAGGAAATTGAATTTGGCAGCGAGTGACGCGATTAGATTTTCTTCTAGAGCCCTAGGAGGAGAGAACCGTCCTGATGCCGATGTCGGCATGCCGTATAGCGTGATCACCGCCGGCGCGACCTAGCCCAAACAGCGCCGCCGCGCTGTTCCTCCGGCTCCTCTGCTGTTCCCTCGACCCAGACGCGACCCAGACCTCTACTGCTCCCCAGGATTAGCTCGAGCCCGCCCTTATCACCTCCCTGTAGCCGGGGAACGTCATCCGTGACGTCGACGCCATTGAAGGCAGCACCGGCCACCACCTAATTCTCCTCCTTCCTCGCCATATAAGGCCACTCCCAGCAGCCCCGGGCAAACCCTAGCCACTCCACCCCATCCCCTACTCCCTGCCTTCTCCATTAAGTGCAAGAAGCTGAGGAAAAACCATACCCAAAACCTCCCCGAAAACCTTCCACCATGGCCGACGCACGGGAGCTCACGGGAGCACGCCCCCGGCCCTTCCCCGGCTCCCTAGCTCCTCCCCCGACCGCGGTGCGCCGCCCCGTGCCCGTCCCCGCCGCCGGCCGGCCTCCCGGCGCCCTCTCCGGCCGTTCCCGGCTGGTTCCCCGTCGATCCAGTGCGTGGGCAGAGGAGGACGATGACCAGGATCGATCCCTCCTGTGTCTTCGTTCTTTTTTTTTCTTCGAATCGTTTCCTGGACCGAACCAGCAAGCAGCCCAGCAGGCAACCAGCCCAGCCCAGCAGCGGCCTGGCTAGCGCGCGGCGCAGTGGCGCGCAGCCACGGCCCGTTACGGCCCGTCCAGTTTTTTTCGCGGATTTCTTTTCCTTTTTCTGCTGGTGAGTATTTCAAATGCCCGTAGTTTTTGAACCGTAGCTCCGTTCTAGTCGATTCAAATTTCTAAATTTGTATCTCGACGAGACCTATCCAGTAGTACTAGTTTTGATAATTTTGGAGCAAATTATTTTCACTGCCTTTATTTAATATGTCGTTGGTCGTTTCGTGGAGTAGGCGTTCTCCGGGATTTCCGACCCCCGACGAGTCCGAGACTTCCCGAACCATTTCAAAACCACCTCCCGAGGCAAGCTAACCCCTTGCTTTAAGCCGTCCAGCAGTGTTTGTTTGTTGTTCTGCTTATTGCCTGCCGAGTATTATATGTTTGTCTGCTATATTATTATTGCATGTCTGTTATTGTCTGTATTATGTGAGCCTTGTATTGTTGTATGTTCATCATATTGCATGTTAAATTATTGCACTCCCTTATATTGTTTGTCTGTGCAACACTCCCATTCCCGAGACAATGGCCGGGTCTCCCGCCTCAAAGGAGTGGGGGAAATTATTACAACTGTGCGTCTCGCTTTGCGGGGCTTTGTTTGGTTTTCTTCCTCTCCGCCGAGGTGAGGAGCGGACGAATGTCGTCTTATGATCCTCGGGGTTGGGGGCATTCGCCAAAAGAGTTAGTTGCCTTGTCCCACCGTCAAATATGGTTGGCTTAGGCCATCCGGACTGCGACGCTGGGAGCTGACTTTTCTGCGGTTCTTTTGCCGAGATTGCTGACACCACGTCGGGGTAACCTTCGAGTGGAATGGATGCTCTCTCATTTTTTTGAGTGCTTTTCGGTTATTCTTTACGGTGACACTCACACTTCCGGGGCAATGGCAGGGTCTCCCGCCTCAAGCCAAGAAAGTGGGGGAATTATTTATCTGTGCAACACTCTCATTTCCGGGGCAATGGCACGGTCTCCCGCCTCAGTCATGGAAGTGGGGGAAATATTATGCTATTATTGTTATTGTTTTATCACTAACCCCCGAGTGACACCGGCCGGGTTGCCCGCCACCGTCACTCGGGTATTATTATTACTGTTATGTGGTTGCTGATACATGCAGGTTGTTATGTTGTTGTGTGATATTGTTGTTGTGATTATTATGCTGGACTAATCCTCTGTTGTGTGACTTGTTGTGGTGAAACTTGATTAAATAAAACAACCCTCCAAACAACGATAAGGTCTATTCATAGTGCCACTAATCTGAAACCTTGCATGCGATATCACCGTTGTCTTATGGAAACCGTGACCTAGTAGGTTGTTGAGCCTCTTTTGCACCATCCATTGGGCGCAGTCGAGTGACTGTGATAGGGAGTCCGGAGCTAGACATACCTGGTCGCTCCAGGGGATGTGCCGGACTTACTTGCCCGTTGTACCACGTGTATAGGGTGGGGCAGGAGAGTGTACCAGCAGGTGGACCGTCACGTGAGTGCATTTTGCTTAGTACGACTTTGGGCGTGACAACCTGAAGTGTCGGCTGAGTGGGGTGCATTCTGATAGGTGGTAAAGCAAACTCTCGAGAGCGTCAACCTAGCCAGCTAGCCTTGTTCCTGGGATATGGAACAACAGTTCAGTGTCGGTCACACTGTGTGTCCTCGTCGTGTCCGGAGGCTAAACTTAAGACTTGTTTGAAAAAGTAATGAACGACCTGATTGCATTAAATGAACAAAAAAAAATGATGCAGGGAACTTTGTATTGAGATGTTGTTGGTAACCCGTGAGTTGGGATGGCGGTGTGATCGTTGGAAGCCTAGAGCTAGGCCTGAGCCAACATCAACCGTGCATGCCCAGAGTAGAAAGTTGAGGCCAGAGTGCCTAGCAGTGAACACAGGTGTTGTGTGTATCATTTGGTACCAACTGGTACACTCGTCTACTCGTCACAGGTAAGCTCGTTGTGTGTTTGCCGGTGCACGATCCAACCCCACCTGGCTTGGACTCTGCACTGGTGATACCCAATTGTTTGCTTATGCCATGCTTTTCTTGTGATGCCATGCTACCTTTGTGTTATGTCATTGATCTGCCTAGATTAGATACTTGTCATGTTGTAGATTTTATTTCAGATGTATGTCTTGTTGCATGATTGTTGGATTGTTTGTGGTAAGGGGCAATACTTGCTGAGTGCATATTTAATGTACTCACGGACCTCGTGTTTTGGCCAGATTTTGGCGAGGATTCATCTTCTACCTTAGCAAGGAGATGGAGCAAGAGCGTGCTAGGATCAGTAGCCCAGCCAGATACCTGTGGAGTGGAGCCGCTCCAAGCCGTTGCCATAGTCGTCTTCCGCTGCCAGTTAAACTCTGTCCTGAGCCATGCTTGGCTTGATATTTTTGTCATGCCTAGATGGCCTTGTAAACCATTTGTAGCACTTCGTGTGCCTGATTGTGTAATGATTTCCACTATGTTACACTGTCGCGACGTGCGGCCAGATATCTTGGGCTGGCGCACGGGACGACCGCCTCTCTGGCGAGATGTGCCAGGGAGGTGTGTCACACGACGTTCCCGTCGATAATGAGGCGCCCGTGGTGACTTCGTCAATCTCAAGACCTGATCCGCCGGTTCGGTCTCTTGGAGGTGCTCATAGGGGTAGGGTGTGCATGCGTGTGTTCATAGGGTTGAGTGTATGTGAGTATATGCGTTGTAATGTGCTTTGCAAAAAAGAAAGATTGTATTTTATCGTGACACTTCGTAAAGTGCTCGAATCATGTCCATTTTAACTGTTGTTGAACAGACGGACGGTTGGATCAACCTTGACAAGTGGTTTTTATAAGCACAACACTGGGATAAAAGTAAAATAAAATAGTATGCACTGTCGTGAAGAACAAATTTAATTTTTTAAGTTTATTTATTCAATAGAATTAACTATTTACACTATTCTAGAGCTTGAAATCATACATAAAACTTGTTAGAAATTCAAAAAAATTGCACTAAGACAAATCTTGGGTATATGAATTTAAAATGAATAGGATAATAATATGCATAAATTTAAAATTGTAATTGTTTCATGATAATGTGCCTTTATATTTTCAAAGTAAAAAAAATGAGTTTTATGTGAAGCAAGTGCAACGAATATGGCGACAAATGACATTATTTCATTTTTCACACAAATAGACCATACTGGATGGTCCATATCCAATTATTTTAATTTTTCTAACTAATTTTGCCCATTTAAATGAATTTTGACTGATTTCTTGAAACTATAAGTGTGTTCTAATTTGGTTTTAAAAATACCAAAAATAATTTTAATATACCAAATACTTCCTCTGTTTTTTAACATAAGATGTTTAACATTTGTCCACATGCACATGCACATGTATACAACTGTATGTAGACACATTTTGGTGTCCATGTTCACTCATTTTAGTATGCATGTAGAAAACATGCATGTAGAACACCTAAAACATCTTATATTAAAAAACGAAGGGAGTAACATTCTATGCAATATCTACAAAGTGTGTTGAATGATTCATACCCTTACTATCGATAGTTGTGCTGACAATTTTCTCCTCGTCGATTTTTTTTGAAAAAAAATCCAAAAAGTTAAGTAGAATCCTTTGACATGGTGTTATTTCATGTTCACTACTCCCTCCGTTACAAATTATAACATATTTTTTATATCATAATTTGGACTACATACATACTGAAATGAGTGAACAAACACACTGAAATGCGTCTATAAACATGTGATTGAGAGAAAAAAGTCAGAACATCTTATAATCCGGGATGGAGGGAGTAGTGGCTAGAAAGATGGCAAACATGGATTTTGGCATCTTAAAAGAACTTTAAGACATTACCAATTTATTTTACAACATTCGTAATTTTCAAGCCAGATGACCAAACTCTTGGCAGTATCTATGATATAGCTTAATGTGAACATCTTCCGCATAGAGGTTCATCTTGCCATAGCAAAATTCAGCGCTAAAAGGATGTTCCAACGTTTTTTTATATATTTTTTTCTAAATGTCAAAAATGAGGTTTTCAAGTGTGAAATCACACCTCACTAATTTTCACAAAATACAGTTTTTGGGATCCGTAAAGCTGAAAAGGAGGAGGTCAAGGAAATTAAACCCTTCCAAGTGACATTCTAACCGAAATGGTAAGCCTATTCCACGCTGCAAGTCTCACGCGGAGGCAGGCGAAGCTGAGGGTGCCAGCCTGAGAATTTATCAGTGGAGGAGATGAAGCCTGTTTTTATTCTCATCGACAGCCCATGGACCGTCGACCAACAGACTCGTCGCCGGAGCGGCGGATAAACTAAACGGTATCGATAACTCAAAGGTTGTGTTCTAACCGGTTTCGGATTCGAGGACTGTAAATTGAACTAAGGCAGGTTCAAATATGCAATGCACTTCTCTGTTTTCTACATGGACTCGGACTGTAAGCCTTGGCATCCCACGAGTATTTAGCAGATCAATCGCCCCTCAAGAAAAGTAGAACACAATAGCTAATCGATCGGCAAGCAAACGGCGCGATAGATTAGTCTCGACGAGTTCTTTTATTTCGAAAAGGAGAGTAACACCCTTTTCGACGAGATGTCCAGACGGCGGCGATCGGATGATTCGGGTCACCGGTACCACGACGGCGCCAAGCGGTTGTGCCGCGACCGGAAGCATCTCTATGTAGTGCTGGACGACTGGGAGAAGGGGTACAGCATTCACAAGATCGACGACCACGCCTTCGAGGACTCGTCCCGCTCCGGCCACGGCGCCGACGACCTAGAGCTCGCCGATCCTCCGGTGCTCCGCCTGGAGGAACCCCGCAGGGGCGTGCTGATCGGCGCCCTCGGCAGCAAGATCGTGGCCCTGTGGCAGCCGACGGCCGCGAACCGGGCCGTCGCGTACGACACCAAGACGGCTGGGTTTGCCGTCAGCCCGCCGCACCCGGACGCGCTCCAGAGCATGCGCTTCGTCGTGGCCGTCGGAAAGAAGCTGTACGCCATGCACGAGGGAGGCATGCACTGCCTGGACATGGAGGCCGGGGAGCATCAGTGGGCGTGGAAGCTAGTATCTTCCTCGACCCTGCGGCTGCCGGGCTGCGAGGACCATCCGGACGTGCCCATAGAGATCACCGCGTACGCCGTGCACCCCGACGGGCGCACCCTCTTCGTGTCCGCTCACGCAAAGGGCCGCGTCCCACGCAGCGCCTACGCCGGCACCTTCTCCCTGGACACCGGCGCCGACGGCGACAACGCCGAGTGGAAGCTCTGCGGCGAGTGGCTGCTGCCGTTCCAGGGCCAGGGACATTACGACGCCGACCTGGACGCCTGGGTCGGGCTCCACTCGCCGAGGCACGTCTGCGTCTGCGACGTCCCGGAAACGCTCCTCGCCGACGACACGCCGGCGCCGGACAAGCCATCGTCGAAGCTCGTGAGAGCGGCCTTCTCGGCGGACCCGGACCCGAGGAGAGGCGACTCGGCCGCCTCGCTCGTCTGCTTGGTCCACGGGGAGTTCTGCGTCGTCGAGTCGTTGCTGGCCAAAGACGGGTATGTGCAGCTCCGTCTCACCAGGTTTCGCTTCGGACGCGATCGCCATGGCCCGCTGCGTGCTTCCTCTCTCTCCTGCCAAGTGCGCAAGCTTGATTCGCTCTTTAGCCCACGGGCATTTTACATCTAACGTAGCCCCTCCCAAGTCCCAAGTCCCAAGTAGCTGCCATCGCCATGATCGACGGACGAAGAAATCTGCCGTAGTGGATCTTGATCTCTTTTCTACTTGAAAGCAGCACAATAAAAGGAATGAACCTAGTCATGACGTAACTTCCCCTCCCAAGTACTCCCTCCGTTCCAAATTAGTTGTCTAGATACATCCACTTTTTGGCAAATGGAAGACAACTAATTTGGAACGGAGGGAGTAGCTGACATCGGCATAGTCGACGGATGAAGAAATCTTCACTCGAGGATCTTGATCTCTGATCTCAAATTTGTAGTAGAAACTTATTTTAACTATTTTTAATTATTGTTACTACCTCTCTTCAACATGTGACCAAAACGTCTTACATTTTGGAACAAAGCTAGTTCCTCCCAATCAAAATAAGTGTCACGGTTTTCAATTGTGTTAGTTCAAAACTGCGACATTTATTATGATGCATCGGAGGGAGCAATACAAAATAGTTTCCCAGCTGCAAATGTGTGGATTTGAGTCCCAACTCACAAATCCTTATTTGTTGTTAATGAAATTAGTAAATTAATAGTAGCGCTACGATCTACGAGTGGCGGACGGTTTACAGAGTGCATTACATCACGCACTCGACAAATATAGGACTTTCCGGAGTGTCGTGATAAAACACTCGGTATGAAAAAAATCACTCGGCACATTCATGGCTTTTATAGTGCTTTTTTTACCAAACACTCAACAAACTAGAAATAACTCGGTAAAGTTCCCGATACGTGTTCATTATAAGTCTTTAACTATTGTTGAATAGAGGGATGGTGGAATCGACTTTGACAAGTGTTCTTTTTCTTGAAAAGCACGACAATGGACAAAAAGTAAAATAAAATAGTATCCATGGTTGTGAAGAGCAACGACTTTGACTTTTTTTGAAAAGCAAAACAATGGGGAAAAGTAAAATAAAATAGTATGCACGGTTGTGAAGAGCAAAATTTGATTTTTAGTTTATTTTAAATAACAAAACTAACTATTTACACTTTTCTTGAGCTTGAAATAATACGTAAAACTTGTTAGATATTCAAAGTTTTTCGCATGGAGCCATATATGGTTACATGAATTTAAGATAAATAGGAAAATTAAATACATAAATTTAATTTTGTAAATATTCATGATAATGTGCCCTTTTATTTTCTAAGTGAAAATAGGGGTTTGATGTGAAGCAAGTGCAACGAATATGGCAAAAAAATGACACTATTTCATTTTCACACAAAAGACCATATTGGATGGTCAACATCCAATTAATTTAATTTTTGTAACTAATTTCACCCATTTAATGAATTTTGAACGAGTTGTTGAACTATAAGTATGTTCATGTTTGGTTTTAAAGATTTCCAAAAATCATTTTAATATACCAAGTAGCATTCTATGCAAGATCTACAGAGGGTGTGAAGGATTCATACCCTTACTACAGATAGTTGTGCTGACAATTTTCATCTCATTTTGAAAAAAATACAATATTTTGACATTGAATTCTGCAGTAAGGGTATGAATCTTTCAACACCCTCTGCATAGAGGTTCATCTTGCCATACCAAAATTTAGCGCTAAAAGGATGTTCCAACTTTTTGTTACAAATACTTTTATCTAAATCTCAAAAATGGGGTTTTGTGTGAAGCAAGTATGAAATGACACCTCACTAATTTTCGGAAAATGGTGTTTTTTTGGATCCGCGAAGTTGAAAACGAGGAGTTGAAGGAAATTGCAGACCCCTCCAAGTGACTTTCTATCCGAACTGGTAAGTCTATTCCACCTCTATTAACCCTTTCTCGCTCATTCCTTTCTATTCTTTCTCAACTCACCACGGCCTTCGATCATGAGCTTCATGGCCAGCATCTCCACAGGGTGTGGTGTCCGTTGTAGTTTTTTCCTTGTGTCCTGGTCCTTCGTGGACTTGGTGGGCTGATAGATTTGGGCTGTCTGTGCATAACCTGTTTCCTTTTCCAATGGCCATAATGATGAAAGGCCAAATCTCCTCCTTCATTGGCCAACAGGCCCACAGGCCGCCCGCTCGGGCAACTACGGTACTGGACCGTCTCCCGGTCTCCACTCTCAACCAATACAACCATCGATAAAGAGTAGAGAAAAAAAGCTACTGGAGTTCACGCGATCACGCCCCTCCACCGCTCCCAGCCGCCTCCTGTTGCCACGCTCACGGCGGCGCGAAGCTATCTATCTCCTCGTTGCCGTTCGGATTGCCATCTTCCCTGGCCACGGTTCGTCACCAGATGCTCTCTGTTGGGTGCTCCTGCTCCTCCCTGGAGCCGTAATCCAGTCGTGTCGCCAGCTGCCGGTTAGTTCGCGTCCTTTAGTCCTTGCTTTGCAGGGTGAAATTCGGAGAAGAAACTCAAAATTCCGCAGAAAAAATCCAAAGTCCGACGAGTGCCAATCCGTGTTGGAAATAAATTTGTCAGTTTAGCCGACCGGAGCTCCAGATCTTTGCAGACAAACCCTCCTCCCATGGAGTCCTGTAGTGTCGATGCTGCGGCCGACACATTGCCAGAGATGCCTCAGGACATCTTGATGGCTATCTTTGCCACCCTCGAAATCCCTGACCTCGTGCGCGCTGGCTCTGTCTGCACCTCCTGGCGCTCCGCGTACACCACCCTCCGAAGGCTAGGGCAATACAAACTCACACAAACACCCTGCCTCCTCTACACTCCTGAATCTGCTGATGATAGCGTTGCCTGCCTCTATAGTCTCGCCGAGAAGAGATCCTACAAGCTAGCTCTTCCGGAGCCACCTATCTGCACGAGGCGTTTGATTGGGTCCTCACATGGCTGGCTGGTTACTGTCGACGAGAGGTCCGAGATGCATCTCGTCAATCCGATCACGTGTGAACCGATTGCTCTGCCTTCGGTGATCACCATCAAGAATGTGAAGCCCTTCTTCGACGAGGGGTGTCTCACGGTGTAAAGTATCGTAAGGGGCTGAAACACGCGTCAAGCAACCCTCAGCTGCCTCGGCGACGGTGCTCGGCGAGCTCGCTGAGGGACATCACGGCAGAGATACACACGAGTCTTTTACCCAGGTTCAGGCCCACCGTGAGGTGTAAGAGCCCTACGTCCTGCTTGTCTGTATTGCACTGCTTGGGGAGGTTACAGTACAAGTGGTGCTTGTCAAGGGTTCAAGCTATGGCTATGGTGGAGCTACTCTGGGAGCAAGTCTAGCTCTTCTTCCTTGCTAACCAGTGAGCTATGGGTGAGAATGAGTCGATCCCTCCCTTGGTCGTACACCGCCTCCTTTTATACGAGCCCCGGACCTCTTCCCTTATTGCCCTTGGGCGGGAAGGGCAACCACATGGCGACAGAGGTGGAGGACAGTGCACGGCCAGGAGCGCATCCATGGACTTGGTCCATGGCGGAAGTGCTTGTCCTTCCCTGCAGCAAAGCCACCGGCCAAAGGACGATAAGCCTGGGCGCGCAGAGCTTTGGGGCGCGCCCCACGGTGACGTTGGCTTGTCCTGTAGCGAGCCACGGTCCCCTTAGCACCGGAATGGCAATTCTTGTAGTCCGCTTTGCTTGGTGCTGCTTTGTTGACCACCTTTAGCACGAAAGAGGCAACTGCGGCGCGGGCGTCACCGCGCGCAGTCACGCGCGTCACACTGCGGTGCGCGCAGAGGCCATGTGCGCTCTGCAGCGGGTGCAGAGCCTTTGGCCTCCCGAGGGAATCTCGCGAGGGGATCCTCGCGAGGGGACGTGCCTCGTCATCCTGACTTAGCCGTATTCCGGCTGCAGGAGTGGCCTCTCGAGGGAAAGACCCTCTCGAGGCCTTGGGGAGGCCCTCCTGAGGGAATTCGCCTCACGAGGCCTCTCCAGGCTGACTTGGTGAAATCTTCTGTAGACTGTTGTGGGCCTGAGCAGGCCTGGCCCGTGGTACCCTGGTTTCCACTGGCCCGACAATTTCATACCGTACTCCACGGTACCCGGCTTGCTTATTGCTGACTTGTGTGTAGGTTGGGAAAATCTCCTGCTTGTTGCTATACATGGTTCATCACTTGGATGTTTTGTGTGTCGCATACAAGTGGAGAAAATTTTGCTATGTTATTTTAATGGTTGTTTGATTGTGCTGGCTTATTCGGTATGGTTGAAATGATTATGCCATACCACTGCAAATGATTTTTGGGAATAGCCCTATCCCATGGTGTCTGTGAGCCAATTACCGGTGGCACAGATATTTTCTCTTAAAAGAAACCCTGTTATTTTTCAAAACCTGTGTATACATGAAAATGGATATACAGCATTTCTAAAATAGAACCGTAAACTATTGTGTCCCCAAACTTGAGTTAATTATCTGCCCAAAATAAATCTTTGTTTGTTGGTTGATAGTTTGGTTGTATATCTTGTTTGGTCTTGCCATGTTTATGTTTGCTTGCGCAAAACCTTAGACTTAATTTTTATAAACCTGCTAGTAGATCCTATGTTGATTGAATTGAGTGAGCCCCTGCGATGTCATCTTTTAAATGCATTGAGTGTGGTAGAAATACCATACTTTTAAAAATATCGGATTTTAATGAAACCTTGTTGAGTGGCGATCCTTTCGTAGGTCAAACCATAGAATTTTGTAGAAAAAGTTTTTAATTGGGGCATAAATGGATCGTCAAGATTTATCTTGTATAACTCCCCGAATCTCGGGACGAGATTCTTTTTAAGGGGGGAAGGTCTGTAACACCCCAAAATTTGGAACCTAATTTTAGCGGTGTTTTCTGACACCTGAAAAACTTTTTCTATTTTTCCTAAATGTTTCTTCAAATCTTTTGGGGATGATTTGACTTTGGAATTGCTCTCCCAAAATTTCTCAGTGATCCATGAACCTCTCCAACACCCGTGGTAATTTTGGCGCTCAGGTTTTCTTCGAAATCCCTAGCGCTAAATACCGAACCGTTTAAACCTTTTTCTCCACCTATAAAAGGGAAGCCCATTTCCATAGCCAGATAAATTCCACTAAAAATACCAGAGGACTCCCCTATCCATATAAAGACAATCCATGCAAAAATATTGCATACTCCAATGCAATATTTCCAAGTTGAACATTATTTTCCGAAATGCCATTTCTGATCCAGAAATTATCTAGACACCTTGCACTCATCCAGAAATTATGCCATTTTGGGAAGGTGCATTATTTCGCCTCCTGAACATTTCACTCCATTGTCCCAACCTCATTTGGGCAATATTTGAGGTACTTCCTTTGTAATGCCCATTTCCTGCCTTTTTGCAATTTCCAAAGGAACCCCTATTTATATGTCTCCAAAAATTCTATGAAAATTAGGGAGTGACCCCTAGGCAGTGTGTAACCCATTTATGGAAAATAATTGGGTAACTTGCTAGGAAAATGTTGGACTTTTTCCCTGTGCAAGTTTCTGCCCTAAAACCAATTTGTTTTCAAAATCAAGCCAAATGATTTTTGTAGTGGGATTTGAGCACCTAGATGCAAGCACTAGGACAGCCTACACCTCTGGACCAAGTCTTGTTCAAACCATAAATGGTTTGCCTCTCCAAACAACATTTCAAAATAGGCCAGTACTGTATTTCAAAATTTGTAGTCGCACCTACTTGCGAATTTGCAAAAACACTAGTCAGAAAAGTTGTAGGAAATTGAATTTGGCAGCGAGTGACGCGATTAGATTTTCTTCTAGAGCCCTAGGAGGAGAGAACCGTCCTGATGCCGATGTCGGCATGCCGTATAGCGTGATCACCGCCGGCGCGACCTAGCCCAAACAGCGCCGCCGCGCTGTTCCTCCGGCTCCTCTGCTGTTCCCTCGACCCAGACGCGACCCAGACCTCTACTGCTCCCCAGGATTAGCTCGAGCCCGCCCTTATCACCTCCCTGTAGCCGGGGAACGTCATCCGTGACGTCGACGCCATTGAAGGCAGCACCGGCCACCACCTAATTCTCCTCCTTCCTCGCCATATAAGGCCACTCCCAGCAGCCCCGGGCAAACCCTAGCCACTCCACCCCATCCCCTACTCCCTGCCTTCTCCATTAAGTGCAAGAAGCTGAGGAAAAACCATACCCAAAACCTCCCCGAAAACCTTCCACCATGGCCGACGCACGGGAGCTCACGGGAGCACGCCCCCGGCCCTTCCCCGGCTCCCTAGCTCCTCCCCCGACCGCGGTGCGCCGCCCCGTGCCCGTCCCCGCCGCCGGCCGGCCTCCCGGCGCCCTCTCCGGCCGTTCCCGGCTGGTTCCCCGTCGATCCAGTGCGTGGGCAGAGGAGGACGATGACCAGGATCGATCCCTCCTGTGTCTTCGTTCTTTTTTTTTCTTCGAATCGTTTCCTGGACCGAACCAGCAAGCAGCCCAGCAGGCAACCAGCCCAGCCCAGCAGCGGCCTGGCTAGCGCGCGGCGCAGTGGCGCGCAGCCACGGCCCGTTACGGCCCGTCCAGTTTTTTTCGCGGATTTCTTTTCCTTTTTCTGCTGGTGAGTATTTCAAATGCCCGTAGTTTTTGAACCGTAGCTCCGTTCTAGTCGATTCAAATTTCTAAATTTGTATCTCGACGAGACCTATCCAGTAGTACTAGTTTTGATAATTTTGGAGCAAATTATTTTCACTGCCTTTATTTAATATGTCGTTGGTCGTTTCGTGGAGTAGGCGTTCTCCGGGATTTCCGACCCCCGACGAGTCCGAGACTTCCCGAACCATTTCAAAACCACCTCCCGAGGCAAGCTAACCCCTTGCTTTAAGCCGTCCAGCAGTGTTTGTTTGTTGTTCTGCTTATTGCCTGCCGAGTATTATATGTTTGTCTGCTATATTATTATTGCATGTCTGTTATTGTCTGTATTATGTGAGCCTTGTATTGTTGTATGTTCATCATATTGCATGTTAAATTATTGCACTCCCTTATATTGTTTGTCTGTGCAACACTCCCATTCCCGAGACAATGGCCGGGTCTCCCGCCTCAAAGGAGTGGGGGAAATTATTACAACTGTGCGTCTCGCTTTGCGGGGCTTTGTTTGGTTTTCTTCCTCTCCGCCGAGGTGAGGAGCGGACGAATGTCGTCTTATGATCCTCGGGGTTGGGGGCATTCGCCAAAAGAGTTAGTTGCCTTGTCCCACCGTCAAATATGGTTGGCTTAGGCCATCCGGACTGCGACGCTGGGAGCTGACTTTTCTGCGGTTCTTTTGCCGAGATTGCTGACACCACGTCGGGGTAACCTTCGAGTGGAATGGATGCTCTCTCATTTTTTTGAGTGCTTTTCGGTTATTCTTTACGGTGACACTCACACTTCCGGGGCAATGGCAGGGTCTCCCGCCTCAAGCCAAGAAAGTGGGGGAATTATTTATCTGTGCAACACTCTCATTTCCGGGGCAATGGCACGGTCTCCCGCCTCAGTCATGGAAGTGGGGGAAATATTATGCTATTATTGTTATTGTTTTATCACTAACCCCCGAGTGACACCGGCCGGGTTGCCCGCCACCGTCACTCGGGTATTATTATTACTGTTATGTGGTTGCTGATACATGCAGGTTGTTATGTTGTTGTGTGATATTGTTGTTGTGATTATTATGCTGGACTAATCCTCTGTTGTGTGACTTGTTGTGGTGAAACTTGATTAAATAAAACAACCCTCCAAACAACGATAAGGTCTATTCATAGTGCCACTAATCTGAAACCTTGCATGCGATATCACCGTTGTCTTATGGAAACCGTGACCTAGTAGGTTGTTGAGCCTCTTTTGCACCATCCATTGGGCGCAGTCGAGTGACTGTGATAGGGAGTCCGGAGCTAGACATACCTGGTCGCTCCAGGGGATGTGCCGGACTTACTTGCCCGTTGTACCACGTGTATAGGGTGGGGCAGGAGAGTGTACCAGCAGGTGGACCGTCACGTGAGTGCATTTTGCTTAGTACGACTTTGGGCGTGACAACCTGAAGTGTCGGCTGAGTGGGGTGCATTCTGATAGGTGGTAAAGCAAACTCTCGAGAGCGTCAACCTAGCCAGCTAGCCTTGTTCCTGGGATATGGAACAACAGTTCAGTGTCGGTCACACTGTGTGTCCTCGTCGTGTCCGGAGGCTAAACTTAAGACTTGTTTGAAAAAGTAATGAACGACCTGATTGCATTAAATGAACAAAAAAAATGATGCAGGGAACTTTGTATTGAGATGTTGTTGGTAACCCGTGAGTTGGGATGGCGGTGTGATCGTTGGAAGCCTAGAGCTAGGCCTGAGCCAACATCAACCGTGCATGCCCAGAGTAGAAAGTTGAGGCCAGAGTGCCTAGCAGTGAACACAGGTGTTGTGTGTATCATTTGGTACCAACTGGTACACTCGTCTACTCGTCACAGGTAAGCTCGTTGTGTGTTTGCCGGTGCACGATCCAACCCCACCTGGCTTGGACTCTGCACTGGTGATACCCAATTGTTTGCTTATGCCATGCTTTTCTTGTGATGCCATGCTACCTTTGTGTTATGTCATTGATCTGCCTAGATTAGATACTTGTCATGTTGTAGATTTTATTTCAGATGTATGTCTTGTTGCATGATTGTTGGATTGTTTGTGGTAAGGGGCAATACTTGCTGAGTGCATATTTAATGTACTCACGGACCTCGTGTTTTGGCCAGATTTTGGCGAGGATTCATCTTCTACCTTAGCAAGGAGATGGAGCAAGAGCGTGCTAGGATCAGTAGCCCAGCCAGATACCTGTGGAGTGGAGCCGCTCCAAGCCGTTGCCATAGTCGTCTTCCGCTGCCAGTTAAACTCTGTCCTGAGCCATGCTTGGCTTGATATTTTTGTCATGCCTAGATGGCCTTGTAAACCATTTGTAGCACTTCGTGTGCCTGATTGTGTAATGATTTCCACTATGTTACACTGTCGCGACGTGCGGCCAGATATCTTGGGCTGGCGCACGGGACGACCGCCTCTCTGGCGAGATGTGCCAGGGAGGTGTGTCACACGACGTTCCCGTCGATAATGAGGCGCCCGTGGTGACTTCGTCAATCTCAAGACCTGATCCGCCGGTTCGGTCTCTTGGAGGTGCTCATAGGGGTAGGGTGTGCATGCGTGTGTTCATAGGGTTGAGTGTATGTGAGTATATGCGTTGTAATGTGCTTTGCAAAAAAGAAAGATTGTATTTTATCGTGACACTTCGTAAAGTGCTCGAATCATGTCCATTTTAACTGTTGTTGAACAGACGGACGGTTGGATCAACCTTGACAAGTGGTTTTTATAAGCACAACACTGGGATAAAAGTAAAATAAAATAGTATGCACTGTCGTGAAGAACAAATTTAATTTTTTAAGTTTATTTATTCAATAGAATTAACTATTTACACTATTCTAGAGCTTGAAATCATACATAAAACTTGTTAGAAATTCAAAAAAATTGCACTAAGACAAATCTTGGGTATATGAATTTAAAATGAATAGGATAATAATATGCATAAATTTAAAATTGTAATTGTTTCATGATAATGTGCCTTTATATTTTCAAAGTAAAAAAAATGAGTTTTATGTGAAGCAAGTGCAACGAATATGGCGACAAATGACATTATTTCATTTTTCACACAAATAGACCATACTGGATGGTCCATATCCAATTATTTTAATTTTTCTAACTAATTTTGCCCATTTAAATGAATTTTGACTGATTTCTTGAAACTATAAGTGTGTTCTAATTTGGTTTTAAAAATACCAAAAATAATTTTAATATACCAAATACTTCCTCTGTTTTTTAACATAAGATGTTTAACATTTGTCCACATGCACATGCACATGTATACAACTGTATGTAGACACATTTTGGTGTCCATGTTCACTCATTTTAGTATGCATGTAGAAAACATGCATGTAGAACACCTAAAACATCTTATATTAAAAAACGAAGGGAGTAACATTCTATGCAATATCTACAAAGTGTGTTGAATGATTCATACCCTTACTATCGATAGTTGTGCTGACAATTTTCTCCTCGTCGATTTTTTTTGAAAAAAAATCCAAAAAGTTAAGTAGAATCCTTTGACATGGTGTTATTTCATGTTCACTACTCCCTCCGTTACAAATTATAACATATTTTTTATATCATAATTTGGACTACATACATACTGAAATGAGTGAACAAACACACTGAAATGCGTCTATAAACATGTGATTGAGAGAAAAAAGTCAGAACATCTTATAATCCGGGATGGAGGGAGTAGTGGCTAGAAAGATGGCAAACATGGATTTTGGCATCTTAAAAGAACTTTAAGACATTACCAATTTATTTTACAACATTCGTAATTTTCAAGCCAGATGACCAAACTCTTGGCAGTATCTATGATATAGCTTAATGTGAACATCTTCCGCATAGAGGTTCATCTTGCCATAGCAAAATTCAGCGCTAAAAGGATGTTCCAACGTTTTTTTATATATTTTTTTCTAAATGTCAAAAATGAGGTTTTCAAGTGTGAAATCACACCTCACTAATTTTCACAAAATACAGTTTTTGGGATCCGTAAAGCTGAAAAGGAGGAGGTCAAGGAAATTAAACCCTTCCAAGTGACATTCTAACCGAAATGGTAAGCCTATTCCACGCTGCAAGTCTCACGCGGAGGCAGGCGAAGCTGAGGGTGCCAGCCTGAGAATTTATCAGTGGAGGAGATGAAGCCTGTTTTTATTCTCATCGACAGCCCATGGACCGTCGACCAACAGACTCGTCGCCGGAGCGGCGGATAAACTAAACGGTATCGATAACTCAAAGGTTGTGTTCTAACCGGTTTCGGATTCGAGGACTGTAAATTGAACTAAGGCAGGTTCAAATATGCAATGCACTTCTCTGTTTTCTACATGGACTCGGACTGTAAGCCTTGGCATCCCACGAGTATTTAGCAGATCAATCGCCCCTCAAGAAAAGTAGAACACAATAGCTAATCGATCGGCAAGCAAACGGCGCGATAGATTAGTCTCGACGAGTTCTTTTATTTCGAAAAGGAGAGTAACACCCTTTTCGACGAGATGTCCAGACGGCGGCGAAAAAAATCACTCGGCACATTCATGGCTTTTATAGTGCTTTTTTTACCAAACACTCAACAAACTAGAAATAACTCGGTAAAGTTCCCGATACGTGTTCATTATAAGTCTTTAACTATTGTTGAATAGAGGGATGGTGGAATCGACTTTGACAAGTGTTCTTTTTCTTGAAAAGCACGACAATGGACAAAAAGTAAAATAAAATAGTATCCATGGTTGTGAAGAGCAACGACTTTGACTTTTTTTGAAAAGCAAAACAATGGGGAAAAGTAAAATAAAATAGTATGCACGGTTGTGAAGAGCAAAATTTGATTTTTAGTTTATTTTAAATAACAAAACTAACTATTTACACTTTTCTTGAGCTTGAAATAATACGTAAAACTTGTTAGATATTCAAAGTTTTTCGCATGGAGCCATATATGGTTACATGAATTTAAGATAAATAGGAAAATTAAATACATAAATTTAATTTTGTAAATATTCATGATAATGTGCCCTTTTATTTTCTAAGTGAAAATAGGGGTTTGATGTGAAGCAAGTGCAACGAATATGGCAAAAAAATGACACTATTTCATTTTCACACAAAAGACCATATTGGATGGTCAACATCCAATTAATTTAATTTTTGTAACTAATTTCACCCATTTAATGAATTTTGAACGAGTTGTTGAACTATAAGTATGTTCATGTTTGGTTTTAAAGATTTCCAAAAATCATTTTAATATACCAAGTAGCATTCTATGCAAGATCTACAGAGGGTGTGAAGGATTCATACCCTTACTACAGATAGTTGTGCTGACAATTTTCATCTCATTTTGAAAAAAATACAATATTTTGACATTGAATTCTGCAGTAAGGGTATGAATCTTTCAACACCCTCTGCATAGAGGTTCATCTTGCCATACCAAAATTTAGCGCTAAAAGGATGTTCCAACTTTTTGTTACAAATACTTTTATCTAAATCTCAAAAATGGGGTTTTGTGTGAAGCAAGTATGAAATGACACCTCACTAATTTTCGGAAAATGGTGTTTTTTTGGATCCGCGAAGTTGAAAACGAGGAGTTGAAGGAAATTGCAGACCCCTCCAAGTGACTTTCTATCCGAACTGGTAAGTCTATTCCACCTCTATTAACCCTTTCTCGCTCATTCCTTTCTATTCTTTCTCAACTCACCACGGCCTTCGATCATGAGCTTCATGGCCAGCATCTCCACAGGGTGTGGTGTCCGTTGTAGTTTTTTCCTTGTGTCCTGGTCCTTCGTGGACTTGGTGGGCTGATAGATTTGGGCTGTCTGTGCATAACCTGTTTCCTTTTCCAATGGCCATAATGATGAAAGGCCAAATCTCCTCCTTCATTGGCCAACAGGCCCACAGGCCGCCCGCTCGGGCAACTACGGTACTGGACCGTCTCCCGGTCTCCACTCTCAACCAATACAACCATCGATAAAGAGTAGAGAAAAAAAGCTACTGGAGTTCACGCGATCACGCCCCTCCACCGCTCCCAGCCGCCTCCTGTTGCCACGCTCACGGCGGCGCGAAGCTATCTATCTCCTCGTTGCCGTTCGGATTGCCATCTTCCCTGGCCACGGTTCGTCACCAGATGCTCTCTGTTGGGTGCTCCTGCTCCTCCCTGGAGCCGTAATCCAGTCGTGTCGCCAGCTGCCGGTTAGTTCGCGTCCTTTAGTCCTTGCTTTGCAGGGTGAAATTCGGAGAAGAAACTCAAAATTCCGCAGAAAAAATCCAAAGTCCGACGAGTGCCAATCCGTGTTGGAAATAAATTTGTCAGTTTAGCCGACCGGAGCTCCAGATCTTTGCAGACAAACCCTCCTCCCATGGAGTCCTGTAGTGTCGATGCTGCGGCCGACACATTGCCAGAGATGCCTCAGGACATCTTGATGGCTATCTTTGCCACCCTCGAAATCCCTGACCTCGTGCGCGCTGGCTCTGTCTGCACCTCCTGGCGCTCCGCGTACACCACCCTCCGAAGGCTAGGGCAATACAAACTCACACAAACACCCTGCCTCCTCTACACTCCTGAATCTGCTGATGATAGCGTTGCCTGCCTCTATAGTCTCGCCGAGAAGAGATCCTACAAGCTAGCTCTTCCGGAGCCACCTATCTGCACGAGGCGTTTGATTGGGTCCTCACATGGCTGGCTGGTTACTGTCGACGAGAGGTCCGAGATGCATCTCGTCAATCCGATCACGTGTGAACCGATTGCTCTGCCTTCGGTGATCACCATCAAGAATGTGAAGCCCTTCTTCGACGAGGGGTGTCTCACGGTGTAAAGTATCGTAAGGGGCTGAAACACGCGTCAAGCAACCCTCAGCTGCCTCGGCGACGGTGCTCGGCGAGCTCGCTGAGGGACATCACGGCAGAGATACACACGAGTCTTTTACCCAGGTTCAGGCCCACCGTGAGGTGTAAGAGCCCTACGTCCTGCTTGTCTGTATTGCACTGCTTGGGGAGGTTACAGTACAAGTGGTGCTTGTCAAGGGTTCAAGCTATGGCTATGGTGGAGCTACTCTGGGAGCAAGTCTAGCTCTTCTTCCTTGCTAACCAGTGAGCTATGGGTGAGAATGAGTCGATCCCTCCCTTGGTCGTACACCGCCTCCTTTTATACGAGCCCCGGACCTCTTCCCTTATTGCCCTTGGGCGGGAAGGGCAACCACATGGCGACAGAGGTGGAGGACAGTGCACGGCCAGGAGCGCATCCATGGACTTGGTCCATGGCGGAAGTGCTTGTCCTTCCCTGCAGCAAAGCCACCGGCCAAAGGACGATAAGCCTGGGCGCGCAGAGCTTTGGGGCGCGCCCCACGGTGACGTTGGCTTGTCCTGTAGCGAGCCACGGTCCCCTTAGCACCGGAATGGCAATTCTTGTAGTCCGCTTTGCTTGGTGCTGCTTTGTTGACCACCTTTAGCACGAAAGAGGCAACTGCGGCGCGGGCGTCACCGCGCGCAGTCACGCGCGTCACACTGCGGTGCGCGCAGAGGCCATGTGCGCTCTGCAGCGGGTGCAGAGCCTTTGGCCTCCCGAGGGAATCTCGCGAGGGGATCCTCGCGAGGGGACGTGCCTCGTCATCCTGACTTAGCCGTATTCCGGCTGCAGGAGTGGCCTCTCGAGGGAAAGACCCTCTCGAGGCCTTGGGGAGGCCCTCCTGAGGGAATTCGCCTCACGAGGCCTCTCCAGGCTGACTTGGTGAAATCTTCTGTAGACTGTTGTGGGCCTGAGCAGGCCTGGCCCGTGGTACCCTGGTTTCCACTGGCCCGACAATTTCATACCGTACTCCACGGTACCCGGCTTGCTTATTGCTGACTTGTGTGTAGGTTGGGAAAATCTCCTGCTTGTTGCTATACATGGTTCATCACTTGGATGTTTTGTGTGTCGCATACAAGTGGAGAAAATTTTGCTATGTTATTTTAATGGTTGTTTGATTGTGCTGGCTTATTCGGTATGGTTGAAATGATTATGCCATACCACTGCAAATGATTTTTGGGAATAGCCCTATCCCATGGTGTCTGTGAGCCAATTACCGGTGGCACAGATATTTTCTCTTAAAAGAAACCCTGTTATTTTTCAAAACCTGTGTATACATGAAAATGGATATACAGCATTTCTAAAATAGAACCGTAAACTATTGTGTCCCCAAACTTGAGTTAATTATCTGCCCAAAATAAATCTTTGTTTGTTGGTTGATAGTTTGGTTGTATATCTTGTTTGGTCTTGCCATGTTTATGTTTGCTTGCGCAAAACCTTAGACTTAATTTTTATAAACCTGCTAGTAGATCCTATGTTGATTGAATTGAGTGAGCCCCTGCGATGTCATCTTTTAAATGCATTGAGTGTGGTAGAAATACCATACTTTTAAAAATATCGGATTTTAATGAAACCTTGTTGAGTGGCGATCCTTTCGTAGGTCAAACCATAGAATTTTGTAGAAAAAGTTTTTAATTGGGGCATAAATGGATCGTCAAGATTTATCTTGTATAACTCCCCGAATCTCGGGACGAGATTCTTTTTAAGGGGGGAAGGTCTGTAACACCCCAAAATTTGGAACCTAATTTTAGCGGTGTTTTCTGACACCTGAAAAACTTTTTCTATTTTTCCTAAATGTTTCTTCAAATCTTTTGGGGATGATTTGACTTTGGAATTGCTCTCCCAAAATTTCTCAGTGATCCATGAACCTCTCCAACACCCGTGGTAATTTTGGCGCTCAGGTTTTCTTCGAAATCCCTAGCGCTAAATACCGAACCGTTTAAACCTTTTTCTCCACCTATAAAAGGGAAGCCCATTTCCATAGCCAGATAAATTCCACTAAAAATACCAGAGGACTCCCCTATCCATATAAAGACAATCCATGCAAAAATATTGCATACTCCAATGCAATATTTCCAAGTTGAACATTATTTTCCGAAATGCCATTTCTGATCCAGAAATTATCTAGACACCTTGCACTCATCCAGAAATTATGCCATTTTGGGAAGGTGCATTATTTCGCCTCCTGAACATTTCACTCCATTGTCCCAACCTCATTTGGGCAATATTTGAGGTACTTCCTTTGTAATGCCCATTTCCTGCCTTTTTGCAATTTCCAAAGGAACCCCTATTTATATGTCTCCAAAAATTCTATGAAAATTAGGGAGTGACCCCTAGGCAGTGTGTAACCCATTTATGGAAAATAATTGGGTAACTTGCTAGGAAAATGTTGGACTTTTTCCCTGTGCAAGTTTCTGCCCTAAAACCAATTTGTTTTCAAAATCAAGCCAAATGATTTTTGTAGTGGGATTTGAGCACCTAGATGCAAGCACTAGGACAGCCTACACCTCTGGACCAAGTCTTGTTCAAACCATAAATGGTTTGCCTCTCCAAACAACATTTCAAAATAGGCCAGTACTGTATTTCAAAATTTGTAGTCGCACCTACTTGCGAATTTGCAAAAACACTAGTCAGAAAAGTTGTAGGAAATTGAATTTGGCAGCGAGTGACGCGATTAGATTTTCTTCTAGAGCCCTAGGAGGAGAGAACCGTCCTGATGCCGATGTCGGCATGCCGTATAGCGTGATCACCGCCGGCGCGACCTAGCCCAAACAGCGCCGCCGCGCTGTTCCTCCGGCTCCTCTGCTGTTCCCTCGACCCAGACGCGACCCAGACCTCTACTGCTCCCCAGGATTAGCTCGAGCCCGCCCTTATCACCTCCCTGTAGCCGGGGAACGTCATCCGTGACGTCGACGCCATTGAAGGCAGCACCGGCCACCACCTAATTCTCCTCCTTCCTCGCCATATAAGGCCACTCCCAGCAGCCCCGGGCAAACCCTAGCCACTCCACCCCATCCCCTACTCCCTGCCTTCTCCATTAAGTGCAAGAAGCTGAGGAAAAACCATACCCAAAACCTCCCCGAAAACCTTCCACCATGGCCGACGCACGGGAGCTCACGGGAGCACGCCCCCGGCCCTTCCCCGGCTCCCTAGCTCCTCCCCCGACCGCGGTGCGCCGCCCCGTGCCCGTCCCCGCCGCCGGCCGGCCTCCCGGCGCCCTCTCCGGCCGTTCCCGGCTGGTTCCCCGTCGATCCAGTGCGTGGGCAGAGGAGGACGATGACCAGGATCGATCCCTCCTGTGTCTTCGTTCTTTTTTTTTCTTCGAATCGTTTCCTGGACCGAACCAGCAAGCAGCCCAGCAGGCAACCAGCCCAGCCCAGCAGCGGCCTGGCTAGCGCGCGGCGCAGTGGCGCGCAGCCACGGCCCGTTACGGCCCGTCCAGTTTTTTTCGCGGATTTCTTTTCCTTTTTCTGCTGGTGAGTATTTCAAATGCCCGTAGTTTTTGAACCGTAGCTCCGTTCTAGTCGATTCAAATTTCTAAATTTGTATCTCGACGAGACCTATCCAGTAGTACTAGTTTTGATAATTTTGGAGCAAATTATTTTCACTGCCTTTATTTAATATGTCGTTGGTCGTTTCGTGGAGTAGGCGTTCTCCGGGATTTCCGACCCCCGACGAGTCCGAGACTTCCCGAACCATTTCAAAACCACCTCCCGAGGCAAGCTAACCCCTTGCTTTAAGCCGTCCAGCAGTGTTTGTTTGTTGTTCTGCTTATTGCCTGCCGAGTATTATATGTTTGTCTGCTATATTATTATTGCATGTCTGTTATTGTCTGTATTATGTGAGCCTTGTATTGTTGTATGTTCATCATATTGCATGTTAAATTATTGCACTCCCTTATATTGTTTGTCTGTGCAACACTCCCATTCCCGAGACAATGGCCGGGTCTCCCGCCTCAAAGGAGTGGGGGAAATTATTACAACTGTGCGTCTCGCTTTGCGGGGCTTTGTTTGGTTTTCTTCCTCTCCGCCGAGGTGAGGAGCGGACGAATGTCGTCTTATGATCCTCGGGGTTGGGGGCATTCGCCAAAAGAGTTAGTTGCCTTGTCCCACCGTCAAATATGGTTGGCTTAGGCCATCCGGACTGCGACGCTGGGAGCTGACTTTTCTGCGGTTCTTTTGCCGAGATTGCTGACACCACGTCGGGGTAACCTTCGAGTGGAATGGATGCTCTCTCATTTTTTTGAGTGCTTTTCGGTTATTCTTTACGGTGACACTCACACTTCCGGGGCAATGGCAGGGTCTCCCGCCTCAAGCCAAGAAAGTGGGGGAATTATTTATCTGTGCAACACTCTCATTTCCGGGGCAATGGCACGGTCTCCCGCCTCAGTCATGGAAGTGGGGGAAATATTATGCTATTATTGTTATTGTTTTATCACTAACCCCCGAGTGACACCGGCCGGGTTGCCCGCCACCGTCACTCGGGTATTATTATTACTGTTATGTGGTTGCTGATACATGCAGGTTGTTATGTTGTTGTGTGATATTGTTGTTGTGATTATTATGCTGGACTAATCCTCTGTTGTGTGACTTGTTGTGGTGAAACTTGATTAAATAAAACAACCCTCCAAACAACGATAAGGTCTATTCATAGTGCCACTAATCTGAAACCTTGCATGCGATATCACCGTTGTCTTATGGAAACCGTGACCTAGTAGGTTGTTGAGCCTCTTTTGCACCATCCATTGGGCGCAGTCGAGTGACTGTGATAGGGAGTCCGGAGCTAGACATACCTGGTCGCTCCAGGGGATGTGCCGGACTTACTTGCCCGTTGTACCACGTGTATAGGGTGGGGCAGGAGAGTGTACCAGCAGGTGGACCGTCACGTGAGTGCATTTTGCTTAGTACGACTTTGGGCGTGACAACCTGAAGTGTCGGCTGAGTGGGGTGCATTCTGATAGGTGGTAAAGCAAACTCTCGAGAGCGTCAACCTAGCCAGCTAGCCTTGTTCCTGGGATATGGAACAACAGTTCAGTGTCGGTCACACTGTGTGTCCTCGTCGTGTCCGGAGGCTAAACTTAAGACTTGTTTGAAAAAGTAATGAACGACCTGATTGCATTAAATGAACAAAAAAAATGATGCAGGGAACTTTGTATTGAGATGTTGTTGGTAACCCGTGAGTTGGGATGGCGGTGTGATCGTTGGAAGCCTAGAGCTAGGCCTGAGCCAACATCAACCGTGCATGCCCAGAGTAGAAAGTTGAGGCCAGAGTGCCTAGCAGTGAACACAGGTGTTGTGTGTATCATTTGGTACCAACTGGTACACTCGTCTACTCGTCACAGGTAAGCTCGTTGTGTGTTTGCCGGTGCACGATCCAACCCCACCTGGCTTGGACTCTGCACTGGTGATACCCAATTGTTTGCTTATGCCATGCTTTTCTTGTGATGCCATGCTACCTTTGTGTTATGTCATTGATCTGCCTAGATTAGATACTTGTCATGTTGTAGATTTTATTTCAGATGTATGTCTTGTTGCATGATTGTTGGATTGTTTGTGGTAAGGGGCAATACTTGCTGAGTGCATATTTAATGTACTCACGGACCTCGTGTTTTGGCCAGATTTTGGCGAGGATTCATCTTCTACCTTAGCAAGGAGATGGAGCAAGAGCGTGCTAGGATCAGTAGCCCAGCCAGATACCTGTGGAGTGGAGCCGCTCCAAGCCGTTGCCATAGTCGTCTTCCGCTGCCAGTTAAACTCTGTCCTGAGCCATGCTTGGCTTGATATTTTTGTCATGCCTAGATGGCCTTGTAAACCATTTGTAGCACTTCGTGTGCCTGATTGTGTAATGATTTCCACTATGTTACACTGTCGCGACGTGCGGCCAGATATCTTGGGCTGGCGCACGGGACGACCGCCTCTCTGGCGAGATGTGCCAGGGAGGTGTGTCACACGACGTTCCCGTCGATAATGAGGCGCCCGTGGTGACTTCGTCAATCTCAAGACCTGATCCGCCGGTTCGGTCTCTTGGAGGTGCTCATAGGGGTAGGGTGTGCATGCGTGTGTTCATAGGGTTGAGTGTATGTGAGTATATGCGTTGTAATGTGCTTTGCAAAAAAGAAAGATTGTATTTTATCGTGACACTTCGTAAAGTGCTCGAATCATGTCCATTTTAACTGTTGTTGAACAGACGGACGGTTGGATCAACCTTGACAAGTGGTTTTTATAAGCACAACACTGGGATAAAAGTAAAATAAAATAGTATGCACTGTCGTGAAGAACAAATTTAATTTTTTAAGTTTATTTATTCAATAGAATTAACTATTTACACTATTCTAGAGCTTGAAATCATACATAAAACTTGTTAGAAATTCAAAAAAATTGCACTAAGACAAATCTTGGGTATATGAATTTAAAATGAATAGGATAATAATATGCATAAATTTAAAATTGTAATTGTTTCATGATAATGTGCCTTTATATTTTCAAAGTAAAAAAAATGAGTTTTATGTGAAGCAAGTGCAACGAATATGGCGACAAATGACATTATTTCATTTTTCACACAAATAGACCATACTGGATGGTCCATATCCAATTATTTTAATTTTTCTAACTAATTTTGCCCATTTAAATGAATTTTGACTGATTTCTTGAAACTATAAGTGTGTTCTAATTTGGTTTTAAAAATACCAAAAATAATTTTAATATACCAAATACTTCCTCTGTTTTTTAACATAAGATGTTTAACATTTGTCCACATGCACATGCACATGTATACAACTGTATGTAGACACATTTTGGTGTCCATGTTCACTCATTTTAGTATGCATGTAGAAAACATGCATGTAGAACACCTAAAACATCTTATATTAAAAAACGAAGGGAGTAACATTCTATGCAATATCTACAAAGTGTGTTGAATGATTCATACCCTTACTATCGATAGTTGTGCTGACAATTTTCTCCTCGTCGATTTTTTTTGAAAAAAAATCCAAAAAGTTAAGTAGAATCCTTTGACATGGTGTTATTTCATGTTCACTACTCCCTCCGTTACAAATTATAACATATTTTTTATATCATAATTTGGACTACATACATACTGAAATGAGTGAACAAACACACTGAAATGCGTCTATAAACATGTGATTGAGAGAAAAAAGTCAGAACATCTTATAATCCGGGATGGAGGGAGTAGTGGCTAGAAAGATGGCAAACATGGATTTTGGCATCTTAAAAGAACTTTAAGACATTACCAATTTATTTTACAACATTCGTAATTTTCAAGCCAGATGACCAAACTCTTGGCAGTATCTATGATATAGCTTAATGTGAACATCTTCCGCATAGAGGTTCATCTTGCCATAGCAAAATTCAGCGCTAAAAGGATGTTCCAACGTTTTTTTATATATTTTTTTCTAAATGTCAAAAATGAGGTTTTCAAGTGTGAAATCACACCTCACTAATTTTCACAAAATACAGTTTTTGGGATCCGTAAAGCTGAAAAGGAGGAGGTCAAGGAAATTAAACCCTTCCAAGTGACATTCTAACCGAAATGGTAAGCCTATTCCACGCTGCAAGTCTCACGCGGAGGCAGGCGAAGCTGAGGGTGCCAGCCTGAGAATTTATCAGTGGAGGAGATGAAGCCTGTTTTTATTCTCATCGACAGCCCATGGACCGTCGACCAACAGACTCGTCGCCGGAGCGGCGGATAAACTAAACGGTATCGATAACTCAAAGGTTGTGTTCTAACCGGTTTCGGATTCGAGGACTGTAAATTGAACTAAGGCAGGTTCAAATATGCAATGCACTTCTCTGTTTTCTACATGGACTCGGACTGTAAGCCTTGGCATCCCACGAGTATTTAGCAGATCAATCGCCCCTCAAGAAAAGTAGAACACAATAGCTAATCGATCGGCAAGCAAACGGCGCGATAGATTAGTCTCGACGAGTTCTTTTATTTCGAAAAGGAGAGTAACACCCTTTTCGACGAGATGTCCAGACGGCGGCGATCGGATGATTCGGGTCACCGGTACCACGACGGCGCCAAGCGGTTGTGCCGCGACCGGAAGCATCTCTATGTAGTGCTGGACGACTGGGAGAAGGGGTACAGCATTCACAAGATCGACGACCACGCCTTCGAGGACTCGTCCCGCTCCGGCCACGGCGCCGACGACCTAGAGCTCGCCGATCCTCCGGTGCTCCGCCTGGAGGAACCCCGCAGGGGCGTGCTGATCGGCGCCCTCGGCAGCAAGATCGTGGCCCTGTGGCAGCCGACGGCCGCGAACCGGGCCGTCGCGTACGACACCAAGACGGCTGGGTTTGCCGTCAGCCCGCCGCACCCGGACGCGCTCCAGAGCATGCGCTTCGTCGTGGCCGTCGGAAAGAAGCTGTACGCCATGCACGAGGGAGGCATGCACTGCCTGGACATGGAGGCCGGGGAGCATCAGTGGGCGTGGAAGCTAGTATCTTCCTCGACCCTGCGGCTGCCGGGCTGCGAGGACCATCCGGACGTGCCCATAGAGATCACCGCGTACGCCGTGCACCCCGACGGGCGCACCCTCTTCGTGTCCGCTCACGCAAAGGGCCGCGTCCCACGCAGCGCCTACGCCGGCACCTTCTCCCTGGACACCGGCGCCGACGGCGACAACGCCGAGTGGAAGCTCTGCGGCGAGTGGCTGCTGCCGTTCCAGGGCCAGGGACATTACGACGCCGACCTGGACGCCTGGGTCGGGCTCCACTCGCCGAGGCACGTCTGCGTCTGCGACGTCCCGGAAACGCTCCTCGCCGACGACACGCCGGCGCCGGACAAGCCATCGTCGAAGCTCGTGAGAGCGGCCTTCTCGGCGGACCCGGACCCGAGGAGAGGCGACTCGGCCGCCTCGCTCGTCTGCTTGGTCCACGGGGAGTTCTGCGTCGTCGAGTCGTTGCTGGCCAAAGACGGGTATGTGCAGCTCCGTCTCACCAGGTTTCGCTTCGGACGCGATCGCCATGGCCCGCTGCGTGCTTCCTCTCTCTCCTGCCAAGTGCGCAAGCTTGATTCGCTCTTTAGCCCACGGGCATTTTACATCTAACGTAGCCCCTCCCAAGTCCCAAGTCCCAAGTAGCTGCCATCGCCATGATCGACGGACGAAGAAATCTGCCGTAGTGGATCTTGATCTCTTTTCTACTTGAAAGCAGCACAATAAAAGGAATGAACCTAGTCATGACGTAACTTCCCCTCCCAAGTACTCCCTCCGTTCCAAATTAGTTGTCTAGATACATCCACTTTTTGGCAAATGGAAGACAACTAATTTGGAACGGAGGGAGTAGCTGACATCGGCATAGTCGACGGATGAAGAAATCTTCACTCGAGGATCTTGATCTCTGATCTCAAATTTGTAGTAGAAACTTATTTTAACTATTTTTAATTATTGTTACTACCTCTCTTCAACATGTGACCAAAACGTCTTACATTTTGGAACAAAGCTAGTTCCTCCCAATCAAAATAAGTGTCACGGTTTTCAATTGTGTTAGTTCAAAACTGCGACATTTATTATGATGCATCGGAGGGAGCAATACAAAATAGTTTCCCAGCTGCAAATGTGTGGATTTGAGTCCCAACTCACAAATCCTTATTTGTTGTTAATGAAATTAGTAAATTAATAGTAGCGCTACGATCTACGAGTGGCGGACGGTTTACAGAGTGCATTACATCACGCACTCGACAAATATAGGACTTTCCGGAGTGTCGTGATAAAACACTCGGTATGAAAAAAATCACTCGGCACATTCATGGCTTTTATAGTGCTTTTTTTACCAAACACTCAACAAACTAGAAATAACTCGGTAAAGTTCCCGATACGTGTTCATTATAAGTCTTTAACTATTGTTGAATAGAGGGATGGTGGAATCGACTTTGACAAGTGTTCTTTTTCTTGAAAAGCACGACAATGGACAAAAAGTAAAATAAAATAGTATCCATGGTTGTGAAGAGCAACGACTTTGACTTTTTTTGAAAAGCAAAACAATGGGGAAAAGTAAAATAAAATAGTATGCACGGTTGTGAAGAGCAAAATTTGATTTTTAGTTTATTTTAAATAACAAAACTAACTATTTACACTTTTCTTGAGCTTGAAATAATACGTAAAACTTGTTAGATATTCAAAGTTTTTCGCATGGAGCCATATATGGTTACATGAATTTAAGATAAATAGGAAAATTAAATACATAAATTTAATTTTGTAAATATTCATGATAATGTGCCCTTTTATTTTCTAAGTGAAAATAGGGGTTTGATGTGAAGCAAGTGCAACGAATATGGCAAAAAAATGACACTATTTCATTTTCACACAAAAGACCATATTGGATGGTCAACATCCAATTAATTTAATTTTTGTAACTAATTTCACCCATTTAATGAATTTTGAACGAGTTGTTGAACTATAAGTATGTTCATGTTTGGTTTTAAAGATTTCCAAAAATCATTTTAATATACCAAGTAGCATTCTATGCAAGATCTACAGAGGGTGTGAAGGATTCATACCCTTACTACAGATAGTTGTGCTGACAATTTTCATCTCATTTTGAAAAAAATACAATATTTTGACATTGAATTCTGCAGTAAGGGTATGAATCTTTCAACACCCTCTGCATAGAGGTTCATCTTGCCATACCAAAATTTAGCGCTAAAAGGATGTTCCAACTTTTTGTTACAAATACTTTTATCTAAATCTCAAAAATGGGGTTTTGTGTGAAGCAAGTATGAAATGACACCTCACTAATTTTCGGAAAATGGTGTTTTTTTGGATCCGCGAAGTTGAAAACGAGGAGTTGAAGGAAATTGCAGACCCCTCCAAGTGACTTTCTATCCGAACTGGTAAGTCTATTCCACCTCTATTAACCCTTTCTCGCTCATTCCTTTCTATTCTTTCTCAACTCACCACGGCCTTCGATCATGAGCTTCATGGCCAGCATCTCCACAGGGTGTGGTGTCCGTTGTAGTTTTTTCCTTGTGTCCTGGTCCTTCGTGGACTTGGTGGGCTGATAGATTTGGGCTGTCTGTGCATAACCTGTTTCCTTTTCCAATGGCCATAATGATGAAAGGCCAAATCTCCTCCTTCATTGGCCAACAGGCCCACAGGCCGCCCGCTCGGGCAACTACGGTACTGGACCGTCTCCCGGTCTCCACTCTCAACCAATACAACCATCGATAAAGAGTAGAGAAAAAAAGCTACTGGAGTTCACGCGATCACGCCCCTCCACCGCTCCCAGCCGCCTCCTGTTGCCACGCTCACGGCGGCGCGAAGCTATCTATCTCCTCGTTGCCGTTCGGATTGCCATCTTCCCTGGCCACGGTTCGTCACCAGATGCTCTCTGTTGGGTGCTCCTGCTCCTCCCTGGAGCCGTAATCCAGTCGTGTCGCCAGCTGCCGGTTAGTTCGCGTCCTTTAGTCCTTGCTTTGCAGGGTGAAATTCGGAGAAGAAACTCAAAATTCCGCAGAAAAAATCCAAAGTCCGACGAGTGCCAATCCGTGTTGGAAATAAATTTGTCAGTTTAGCCGACCGGAGCTCCAGATCTTTGCAGACAAACCCTCCTCCCATGGAGTCCTGTAGTGTCGATGCTGCGGCCGACACATTGCCAGAGATGCCTCAGGACATCTTGATGGCTATCTTTGCCACCCTCGAAATCCCTGACCTCGTGCGCGCTGGCTCTGTCTGCACCTCCTGGCGCTCCGCGTACACCACCCTCCGAAGGCTAGGGCAATACAAACTCACACAAACACCCTGCCTCCTCTACACTCCTGAATCTGCTGATGATAGCGTTGCCTGCCTCTATAGTCTCGCCGAGAAGAGATCCTACAAGCTAGCTCTTCCGGAGCCACCTATCTGCACGAGGCGTTTGATTGGGTCCTCACATGGCTGGCTGGTTACTGTCGACGAGAGGTCCGAGATGCATCTCGTCAATCCGATCACGTGTGAACCGATTGCTCTGCCTTCGGTGATCACCATCAAGAATGTGAAGCCCTTCTTCGACGAGGGGTGTCTCACGGTGTAAAGTATCGTAAGGGGCTGAAACACGCGTCAAGCAACCCTCAGCTGCCTCGGCGACGGTGCTCGGCGAGCTCGCTGAGGGACATCACGGCAGAGATACACACGAGTCTTTTACCCAGGTTCAGGCCCACCGTGAGGTGTAAGAGCCCTACGTCCTGCTTGTCTGTATTGCACTGCTTGGGGAGGTTACAGTACAAGTGGTGCTTGTCAAGGGTTCAAGCTATGGCTATGGTGGAGCTACTCTGGGAGCAAGTCTAGCTCTTCTTCCTTGCTAACCAGTGAGCTATGGGTGAGAATGAGTCGATCCCTCCCTTGGTCGTACACCGCCTCCTTTTATACGAGCCCCGGACCTCTTCCCTTATTGCCCTTGGGCGGGAAGGGCAACCACATGGCGACAGAGGTGGAGGACAGTGCACGGCCAGGAGCGCATCCATGGACTTGGTCCATGGCGGAAGTGCTTGTCCTTCCCTGCAGCAAAGCCACCGGCCAAAGGACGATAAGCCTGGGCGCGCAGAGCTTTGGGGCGCGCCCCACGGTGACGTTGGCTTGTCCTGTAGCGAGCCACGGTCCCCTTAGCACCGGAATGGCAATTCTTGTAGTCCGCTTTGCTTGGTGCTGCTTTGTTGACCACCTTTAGCACGAAAGAGGCAACTGCGGCGCGGGCGTCACCGCGCGCAGTCACGCGCGTCACACTGCGGTGCGCGCAGAGGCCATGTGCGCTCTGCAGCGGGTGCAGAGCCTTTGGCCTCCCGAGGGAATCTCGCGAGGGGATCCTCGCGAGGGGACGTGCCTCGTCATCCTGACTTAGCCGTATTCCGGCTGCAGGAGTGGCCTCTCGAGGGAAAGACCCTCTCGAGGCCTTGGGGAGGCCCTCCTGAGGGAATTCGCCTCACGAGGCCTCTCCAGGCTGACTTGGTGAAATCTTCTGTAGACTGTTGTGGGCCTGAGCAGGCCTGGCCCGTGGTACCCTGGTTTCCACTGGCCCGACAATTTCATACCGTACTCCACGGTACCCGGCTTGCTTATTGCTGACTTGTGTGTAGGTTGGGAAAATCTCCTGCTTGTTGCTATACATGGTTCATCACTTGGATGTTTTGTGTGTCGCATACAAGTGGAGAAAATTTTGCTATGTTATTTTAATGGTTGTTTGATTGTGCTGGCTTATTCGGTATGGTTGAAATGATTATGCCATACCACTGCAAATGATTTTTGGGAATAGCCCTATCCCATGGTGTCTGTGAGCCAATTACCGGTGGCACAGATATTTTCTCTTAAAAGAAACCCTGTTATTTTTCAAAACCTGTGTATACATGAAAATGGATATACAGCATTTCTAAAATAGAACCGTAAACTATTGTGTCCCCAAACTTGAGTTAATTATCTGCCCAAAATAAATCTTTGTTTGTTGGTTGATAGTTTGGTTGTATATCTTGTTTGGTCTTGCCATGTTTATGTTTGCTTGCGCAAAACCTTAGACTTAATTTTTATAAACCTGCTAGTAGATCCTATGTTGATTGAATTGAGTGAGCCCCTGCGATGTCATCTTTTAAATGCATTGAGTGTGGTAGAAATACCATACTTTTAAAAATATCGGATTTTAATGAAACCTTGTTGAGTGGCGATCCTTTCGTAGGTCAAACCATAGAATTTTGTAGAAAAAGTTTTTAATTGGGGCATAAATGGATCGTCAAGATTTATCTTGTATAACTCCCCGAATCTCGGGACGAGATTCTTTTTAAGGGGGGAAGGTCTGTAACACCCCAAAATTTGGAACCTAATTTTAGCGGTGTTTTCTGACACCTGAAAAACTTTTTCTATTTTTCCTAAATGTTTCTTCAAATCTTTTGGGGATGATTTGACTTTGGAATTGCTCTCCCAAAATTTCTCAGTGATCCATGAACCTCTCCAACACCCGTGGTAATTTTGGCGCTCAGGTTTTCTTCGAAATCCCTAGCGCTAAATACCGAACCGTTTAAACCTTTTTCTCCACCTATAAAAGGGAAGCCCATTTCCATAGCCAGATAAATTCCACTAAAAATACCAGAGGACTCCCCTATCCATATAAAGACAATCCATGCAAAAATATTGCATACTCCAATGCAATATTTCCAAGTTGAACATTATTTTCCGAAATGCCATTTCTGATCCAGAAATTATCTAGACACCTTGCACTCATCCAGAAATTATGCCATTTTGGGAAGGTGCATTATTTCGCCTCCTGAACATTTCACTCCATTGTCCCAACCTCATTTGGGCAATATTTGAGGTACTTCCTTTGTAATGCCCATTTCCTGCCTTTTTGCAATTTCCAAAGGAACCCCTATTTATATGTCTCCAAAAATTCTATGAAAATTAGGGAGTGACCCCTAGGCAGTGTGTAACCCATTTATGGAAAATAATTGGGTAACTTGCTAGGAAAATGTTGGACTTTTTCCCTGTGCAAGTTTCTGCCCTAAAACCAATTTGTTTTCAAAATCAAGCCAAATGATTTTTGTAGTGGGATTTGAGCACCTAGATGCAAGCACTAGGACAGCCTACACCTCTGGACCAAGTCTTGTTCAAACCATAAATGGTTTGCCTCTCCAAACAACATTTCAAAATAGGCCAGTACTGTATTTCAAAATTTGTAGTCGCACCTACTTGCGAATTTGCAAAAACACTAGTCAGAAAAGTTGTAGGAAATTGAATTTGGCAGCGAGTGACGCGATTAGATTTTCTTCTAGAGCCCTAGGAGGAGAGAACCGTCCTGATGCCGATGTCGGCATGCCGTATAGCGTGATCACCGCCGGCGCGACCTAGCCCAAACAGCGCCGCCGCGCTGTTCCTCCGGCTCCTCTGCTGTTCCCTCGACCCAGACGCGACCCAGACCTCTACTGCTCCCCAGGATTAGCTCGAGCCCGCCCTTATCACCTCCCTGTAGCCGGGGAACGTCATCCGTGACGTCGACGCCATTGAAGGCAGCACCGGCCACCACCTAATTCTCCTCCTTCCTCGCCATATAAGGCCACTCCCAGCAGCCCCGGGCAAACCCTAGCCACTCCACCCCATCCCCTACTCCCTGCCTTCTCCATTAAGTGCAAGAAGCTGAGGAAAAACCATACCCAAAACCTCCCCGAAAACCTTCCACCATGGCCGACGCACGGGAGCTCACGGGAGCACGCCCCCGGCCCTTCCCCGGCTCCCTAGCTCCTCCCCCGACCGCGGTGCGCCGCCCCGTGCCCGTCCCCGCCGCCGGCCGGCCTCCCGGCGCCCTCTCCGGCCGTTCCCGGCTGGTTCCCCGTCGATCCAGTGCGTGGGCAGAGGAGGACGATGACCAGGATCGATCCCTCCTGTGTCTTCGTTCTTTTTTTTTCTTCGAATCGTTTCCTGGACCGAACCAGCAAGCAGCCCAGCAGGCAACCAGCCCAGCCCAGCAGCGGCCTGGCTAGCGCGCGGCGCAGTGGCGCGCAGCCACGGCCCGTTACGGCCCGTCCAGTTTTTTTCGCGGATTTCTTTTCCTTTTTCTGCTGGTGAGTATTTCAAATGCCCGTAGTTTTTGAACCGTAGCTCCGTTCTAGTCGATTCAAATTTCTAAATTTGTATCTCGACGAGACCTATCCAGTAGTACTAGTTTTGATAATTTTGGAGCAAATTATTTTCACTGCCTTTATTTAATATGTCGTTGGTCGTTTCGTGGAGTAGGCGTTCTCCGGGATTTCCGACCCCCGACGAGTCCGAGACTTCCCGAACCATTTCAAAACCACCTCCCGAGGCAAGCTAACCCCTTGCTTTAAGCCGTCCAGCAGTGTTTGTTTGTTGTTCTGCTTATTGCCTGCCGAGTATTATATGTTTGTCTGCTATATTATTATTGCATGTCTGTTATTGTCTGTATTATGTGAGCCTTGTATTGTTGTATGTTCATCATATTGCATGTTAAATTATTGCACTCCCTTATATTGTTTGTCTGTGCAACACTCCCATTCCCGAGACAATGGCCGGGTCTCCCGCCTCAAAGGAGTGGGGGAAATTATTACAACTGTGCGTCTCGCTTTGCGGGGCTTTGTTTGGTTTTCTTCCTCTCCGCCGAGGTGAGGAGCGGACGAATGTCGTCTTATGATCCTCGGGGTTGGGGGCATTCGCCAAAAGAGTTAGTTGCCTTGTCCCACCGTCAAATATGGTTGGCTTAGGCCATCCGGACTGCGACGCTGGGAGCTGACTTTTCTGCGGTTCTTTTGCCGAGATTGCTGACACCACGTCGGGGTAACCTTCGAGTGGAATGGATGCTCTCTCATTTTTTTGAGTGCTTTTCGGTTATTCTTTACGGTGACACTCACACTTCCGGGGCAATGGCAGGGTCTCCCGCCTCAAGCCAAGAAAGTGGGGGAATTATTTATCTGTGCAACACTCTCATTTCCGGGGCAATGGCACGGTCTCCCGCCTCAGTCATGGAAGTGGGGGAAATATTATGCTATTATTGTTATTGTTTTATCACTAACCCCCGAGTGACACCGGCCGGGTTGCCCGCCACCGTCACTCGGGTATTATTATTACTGTTATGTGGTTGCTGATACATGCAGGTTGTTATGTTGTTGTGTGATATTGTTGTTGTGATTATTATGCTGGACTAATCCTCTGTTGTGTGACTTGTTGTGGTGAAACTTGATTAAATAAAACAACCCTCCAAACAACGATAAGGTCTATTCATAGTGCCACTAATCTGAAACCTTGCATGCGATATCACCGTTGTCTTATGGAAACCGTGACCTAGTAGGTTGTTGAGCCTCTTTTGCACCATCCATTGGGCGCAGTCGAGTGACTGTGATAGGGAGTCCGGAGCTAGACATACCTGGTCGCTCCAGGGGATGTGCCGGACTTACTTGCCCGTTGTACCACGTGTATAGGGTGGGGCAGGAGAGTGTACCAGCAGGTGGACCGTCACGTGAGTGCATTTTGCTTAGTACGACTTTGGGCGTGACAACCTGAAGTGTCGGCTGAGTGGGGTGCATTCTGATAGGTGGTAAAGCAAACTCTCGAGAGCGTCAACCTAGCCAGCTAGCCTTGTTCCTGGGATATGGAACAACAGTTCAGTGTCGGTCACACTGTGTGTCCTCGTCGTGTCCGGAGGCTAAACTTAAGACTTGTTTGAAAAAGTAATGAACGACCTGATTGCATTAAATGAACAAAAAAAAATGATGCAGGGAACTTTGTATTGAGATGTTGTTGGTAACCCGTGAGTTGGGATGGCGGTGTGATCGTTGGAAGCCTAGAGCTAGGCCTGAGCCAACATCAACCGTGCATGCCCAGAGTAGAAAGTTGAGGCCAGAGTGCCTAGCAGTGAACACAGGTGTTGTGTGTATCATTTGGTACCAACTGGTACACTCGTCTACTCGTCACAGGTAAGCTCGTTGTGTGTTTGCCGGTGCACGATCCAACCCCACCTGGCTTGGACTCTGCACTGGTGATACCCAATTGTTTGCTTATGCCATGCTTTTCTTGTGATGCCATGCTACCTTTGTGTTATGTCATTGATCTGCCTAGATTAGATACTTGTCATGTTGTAGATTTTATTTCAGATGTATGTCTTGTTGCATGATTGTTGGATTGTTTGTGGTAAGGGGCAATACTTGCTGAGTGCATATTTAATGTACTCACGGACCTCGTGTTTTGGCCAGATTTTGGCGAGGATTCATCTTCTACCTTAGCAAGGAGATGGAGCAAGAGCGTGCTAGGATCAGTAGCCCAGCCAGATACCTGTGGAGTGGAGCCGCTCCAAGCCGTTGCCATAGTCGTCTTCCGCTGCCAGTTAAACTCTGTCCTGAGCCATGCTTGGCTTGATATTTTTGTCATGCCTAGATGGCCTTGTAAACCATTTGTAGCACTTCGTGTGCCTGATTGTGTAATGATTTCCACTATGTTACACTGTCGCGACGTGCGGCCAGATATCTTGGGCTGGCGCACGGGACGACCGCCTCTCTGGCGAGATGTGCCAGGGAGGTGTGTCACACGACGTTCCCGTCGATAATGAGGCGCCCGTGGTGACTTCGTCAATCTCAAGACCTGATCCGCCGGTTCGGTCTCTTGGAGGTGCTCATAGGGGTAGGGTGTGCATGCGTGTGTTCATAGGGTTGAGTGTATGTGAGTATATGCGTTGTAATGTGCTTTGCAAAAAAGAAAGATTGTATTTTATCGTGACACTTCGTAAAGTGCTCGAATCATGTCCATTTTAACTGTTGTTGAACAGACGGACGGTTGGATCAACCTTGACAAGTGGTTTTTATAAGCACAACACTGGGATAAAAGTAAAATAAAATAGTATGCACTGTCGTGAAGAACAAATTTAATTTTTTAAGTTTATTTATTCAATAGAATTAACTATTTACACTATTCTAGAGCTTGAAATCATACATAAAACTTGTTAGAAATTCAAAAAAATTGCACTAAGACAAATCTTGGGTATATGAATTTAAAATGAATAGGATAATAATATGCATAAATTTAAAATTGTAATTGTTTCATGATAATGTGCCTTTATATTTTCAAAGTAAAAAAAATGAGTTTTATGTGAAGCAAGTGCAACGAATATGGCGACAAATGACATTATTTCATTTTTCACACAAATAGACCATACTGGATGGTCCATATCCAATTATTTTAATTTTTCTAACTAATTTTGCCCATTTAAATGAATTTTGACTGATTTCTTGAAACTATAAGTGTGTTCTAATTTGGTTTTAAAAATACCAAAAATAATTTTAATATACCAAATACTTCCTCTGTTTTTTAACATAAGATGTTTAACATTTGTCCACATGCACATGCACATGTATACAACTGTATGTAGACACATTTTGGTGTCCATGTTCACTCATTTTAGTATGCATGTAGAAAACATGCATGTAGAACACCTAAAACATCTTATATTAAAAAACGAAGGGAGTAACATTCTATGCAATATCTACAAAGTGTGTTGAATGATTCATACCCTTACTATCGATAGTTGTGCTGACAATTTTCTCCTCGTCGATTTTTTTTGAAAAAAAATCCAAAAAGTTAAGTAGAATCCTTTGACATGGTGTTATTTCATGTTCACTACTCCCTCCGTTACAAATTATAACATATTTTTTATATCATAATTTGGACTACATACATACTGAAATGAGTGAACAAACACACTGAAATGCGTCTATAAACATGTGATTGAGAGAAAAAAGTCAGAACATCTTATAATCCGGGATGGAGGGAGTAGTGGCTAGAAAGATGGCAAACATGGATTTTGGCATCTTAAAAGAACTTTAAGACATTACCAATTTATTTTACAACATTCGTAATTTTCAAGCCAGATGACCAAACTCTTGGCAGTATCTATGATATAGCTTAATGTGAACATCTTCCGCATAGAGGTTCATCTTGCCATAGCAAAATTCAGCGCTAAAAGGATGTTCCAACGTTTTTTTATATATTTTTTTCTAAATGTCAAAAATGAGGTTTTCAAGTGTGAAATCACACCTCACTAATTTTCACAAAATACAGTTTTTGGGATCCGTAAAGCTGAAAAGGAGGAGGTCAAGGAAATTAAACCCTTCCAAGTGACATTCTAACCGAAATGGTAAGCCTATTCCACGCTGCAAGTCTCACGCGGAGGCAGGCGAAGCTGAGGGTGCCAGCCTGAGAATTTATCAGTGGAGGAGATGAAGCCTGTTTTTATTCTCATCGACAGCCCATGGACCGTCGACCAACAGACTCGTCGCCGGAGCGGCGGATAAACTAAACGGTATCGATAACTCAAAGGTTGTGTTCTAACCGGTTTCGGATTCGAGGACTGTAAATTGAACTAAGGCAGGTTCAAATATGCAATGCACTTCTCTGTTTTCTACATGGACTCGGACTGTAAGCCTTGGCATCCCACGAGTATTTAGCAGATCAATCGCCCCTCAAGAAAAGTAGAACACAATAGCTAATCGATCGGCAAGCAAACGGCGCGATAGATTAGTCTCGACGAGTTCTTTTATTTCGAAAAGGAGAGTAACACCCTTTTCGACGAGATGTCCAGACGGCGGCGATCGGATGATTCGGGTCACCGGTACCACGACGGCGCCAAGCGGTTGTGCCGCGACCGGAAGCATCTCTATGTAGTGCTGGACGACTGGGAGAAGGGGTACAGCATTCACAAGATCGACGACCACGCCTTCGAGGACTCGTCCCGCTCCGGCCACGGCGCCGACGACCTAGAGCTCGCCGATCCTCCGGTGCTCCGCCTGGAGGAACCCCGCAGGGGCGTGCTGATCGGCGCCCTCGGCAGCAAGATCGTGGCCCTGTGGCAGCCGACGGCCGCGAACCGGGCCGTCGCGTACGACACCAAGACGGCTGGGTTTGCCGTCAGCCCGCCGCACCCGGACGCGCTCCAGAGCATGCGCTTCGTCGTGGCCGTCGGAAAGAAGCTGTACGCCATGCACGAGGGAGGCATGCACTGCCTGGACATGGAGGCCGGGGAGCATCAGTGGGCGTGGAAGCTAGTATCTTCCTCGACCCTGCGGCTGCCGGGCTGCGAGGACCATCCGGACGTGCCCATAGAGATCACCGCGTACGCCGTGCACCCCGACGGGCGCACCCTCTTCGTGTCCGCTCACGCAAAGGGCCGCGTCCCACGCAGCGCCTACGCCGGCACCTTCTCCCTGGACACCGGCGCCGACGGCGACAACGCCGAGTGGAAGCTCTGCGGCGAGTGGCTGCTGCCGTTCCAGGGCCAGGGACATTACGACGCCGACCTGGACGCCTGGGTCGGGCTCCACTCGCCGAGGCACGTCTGCGTCTGCGACGTCCCGGAAACGCTCCTCGCCGACGACACGCCGGCGCCGGACAAGCCATCGTCGAAGCTCGTGAGAGCGGCCTTCTCGGCGGACCCGGACCCGAGGAGAGGCGACTCGGCCGCCTCGCTCGTCTGCTTGGTCCACGGGGAGTTCTGCGTCGTCGAGTCGTTGCTGGCCAAAGACGGGTATGTGCAGCTCCGTCTCACCAGGTTTCGCTTCGGACGCGATCGCCATGGCCCGCTGCGTGCTTCCTCTCTCTCCTGCCAAGTGCGCAAGCTTGATTCGCTCTTTAGCCCACGGGCATTTTACATCTAACGTAGCCCCTCCCAAGTCCCAAGTCCCAAGTAGCTGCCATCGCCATGATCGACGGACGAAGAAATCTGCCGTAGTGGATCTTGATCTCTTTTCTACTTGAAAGCAGCACAATAAAAGGAATGAACCTAGTCATGACGTAACTTCCCCTCCCAAGTACTCCCTCCGTTCCAAATTAGTTGTCTAGATACATCCACTTTTTGGCAAATGGAAGACAACTAATTTGGAACGGAGGGAGTAGCTGACATCGGCATAGTCGACGGATGAAGAAATCTTCACTCGAGGATCTTGATCTCTGATCTCAAATTTGTAGTAGAAACTTATTTTAACTATTTTTAATTATTGTTACTACCTCTCTTCAACATGTGACCAAAACGTCTTACATTTTGGAACAAAGCTAGTTCCTCCCAATCAAAATAAGTGTCACGGTTTTCAATTGTGTTAGTTCAAAACTGCGACATTTATTATGATGCATCGGAGGGAGCAATACAAAATAGTTTCCCAGCTGCAAATGTGTGGATTTGAGTCCCAACTCACAAATCCTTATTTGTTGTTAATGAAATTAGTAAATTAATAGTAGCGCTACGATCTACGAGTGGCGGACGGTTTACAGAGTGCATTACATCACGCACTCGACAAATATAGGACTTTCCGGAGTGTCGTGATAAAACACTCGGTATGAAAAAAATCACTCGGCACATTCATGGCTTTTATAGTGCTTTTTTTACCAAACACTCAACAAACTAGAAATAACTCGGTAAAGTTCCCGATACGTGTTCATTATAAGTCTTTAACTATTGTTGAATAGAGGGATGGTGGAATCGACTTTGACAAGTGTTCTTTTTCTTGAAAAGCACGACAATGGACAAAAAGTAAAATAAAATAGTATCCATGGTTGTGAAGAGCAACGACTTTGACTTTTTTTGAAAAGCAAAACAATGGGGAAAAGTAAAATAAAATAGTATGCACGGTTGTGAAGAGCAAAATTTGATTTTTAGTTTATTTTAAATAACAAAACTAACTATTTACACTTTTCTTGAGCTTGAAATAATACGTAAAACTTGTTAGATATTCAAAGTTTTTCGCATGGAGCCATATATGGTTACATGAATTTAAGATAAATAGGAAAATTAAATACATAAATTTAATTTTGTAAATATTCATGATAATGTGCCCTTTTATTTTCTAAGTGAAAATAGGGGTTTGATGTGAAGCAAGTGCAACGAATATGGCAAAAAAATGACACTATTTCATTTTCACACAAAAGACCATATTGGATGGTCAACATCCAATTAATTTAATTTTTGTAACTAATTTCACCCATTTAATGAATTTTGAACGAGTTGTTGAACTATAAGTATGTTCATGTTTGGTTTTAAAGATTTCCAAAAATCATTTTAATATACCAAGTAGCATTCTATGCAAGATCTACAGAGGGTGTGAAGGATTCATACCCTTACTACAGATAGTTGTGCTGACAATTTTCATCTCATTTTGAAAAAAATACAATATTTTGACATTGAATTCTGCAGTAAGGGTATGAATTTTCATCTCATAGAGGTTCATCTTGCCATACCAAAATTTAGCGCTAAAAGGATGTTCCAACTTTTTGTTACAAATACTTTTATCTAAATCTCAAAAATGGGGTTTTGTGTGAAGCAAGTATGAAATGACACCTCACTAATTTTCGCAAAATGGTGTTTTTTTGGATCCGCGAAGTTGAAAACGAGGAGTTGAAGGAAATTGCAGACCCCTCCAAGTGACTTTCTATCCGAACTGGTAAGTCTATTCCACCTCTATTAACCCTTTCTCGCTCATTCCTTTCTATTCTTTCTCAACTCACCACGGCCTTCGATCATGAGCTTCATGGCCAGCATCTCCACAGGGTGTGGTGTCCGTTGTAGTTTTTTCCTTGTGTCCTGGTCCTTCGTGGACTTGGTGGGCTGATAGATTTGGGCTGTCTGTGCATAACCTGTTTCCTTTTCCAATGGCCATAATGATGAAAGGCCAAATCTCCTCCTTCATTGGCCAACAGGCCCACAGGCCGCCCGCTCGGGCAACTACGGTACTGGACCGTCTCCCGGTCTCCACTCTCAACCAATACAACCATCGATAAAGAGTAGAGAAAAAAAGCTACTGGAGTTCACGCGATCACGCCCCTCCACCGCTCCCAGCCGCCTCCTGTTGCCACGCTCACGGCGGCGCGAAGCTATCTATCTCCTCGTTGCCGTTCGGATTGCCATCTTCCCTGGCCACGGTTCGTCACCAGATGCTCTCTGTTGGGTGCTCCTGCTCCTCCCTGGAGCCGTAATCCAGTCGTGTCGCCAGCTGCCGGTTAGTTCGCGTCCTTTAGTCCTTGCTTTGCAGGGTGAAATTCGGAGAAGAAACTCAAAATTCCGCAGAAAAAATCCAAAGTCCGACGAGTGCCAATCCGTGTTGGAAATAAATTTGTCAGTTTAGCCGACCGGAGCTCCAGATCTTTGCAGACAAACCCTCCTCCCATGGAGTCCTGTAGTGTCGATGCTGCGGCCGACACATTGCCAGAGATGCCTCAGGACATCTTGATGGCTATCTTTGCCACCCTCGAAATCCCTGACCTCGTGCGCGCTGGCTCTGTCTGCACCTCCTGGCGCTCCGCGTACACCACCCTCCGAAGGCTAGGGCAATACAAACTCACACAAACACCCTGCCTCCTCTACACTCCTGAATCTGCTGATGATAGCGTTGCCTGCCTCTATAGTCTCGCCGAGAAGAGATCCTACAAGCTAGCTCTTCCGGAGCCACCTATCTGCACGAGGCGTTTGATTGGGTCCTCACATGGCTGGCTGGTTACTGTCGACGAGAGGTCCGAGATGCATCTCGTCAATCCGATCACGTGTGAACCGATTGCTCTGCCTTCGGTGATCACCATCAAGAATGTGAAGCCCTTCTTCGACGAGCATGGTGCTGTCTTCAAGTATGAACTTTCGTGGCACACTGGAGATCATGTTGGTTATAACTCTTCATCTTTCCTCGATCTTGACGAGCTGCGGTACAAGCTCCACTATAAGGCGATTGTGTTCTCTGAGACTTCCACTGGAAGCTATATTGTGGTGCTCATCCACGGTCCAATGCGTCAGCTCTCTTCTGCAAGGGTAGGGGATGATAAGTGGACCTGGCTGCCACCCCATGAAGGCTATGAGGACCGCACGTACAAGGATGGCCTATTGTACGCAGTCACTGCATGCGGAGAAGTTTGTGCCTTTGATTTTAGTAGCGGACCCGTTATCAGTATCACAATGCAGATGACTATAAGAATACCCAGCAATATGTATGAGTACGGGTACATGTACATTGTTCAACCTCCATGGGGCGATCTGCTGCTTATTTGGAGAGTCTTTCGGGATTATAAGTTCAGACCTGACCCTGGGGGACCTATTTCTTGGAACACCAAGGAATACAAAATATTTGAATTCGACCCTTCAGGAAGGAAGTTTAAGGAACTCAATTGCTTGCGTGGCCATGTTTTGTTTCTTGGACATTATAAATCACTTTGTCTCCGTGCTGATGAATATCCCTCACTCAAGGCAAATCATGTCTACTATACTGAAGATAATTTCCTGTGCACATTGGGACGGAGGAATAGTCCTGATGATAAAACAATCGACTTGGATGATGACTGCAAGGAGGAAATTGTGTCTCCTGAGCTTTGGTCACAATGGACAGCTCCCATCTGGATTACACCTGATCTTATTTTTTTAGATAAAAGGGCTCCCCCGATTTCATTGAAATCACCACCAACCGAACCGAGTTTTACAAAATCCAGGCAGAAACTGATGGCCTATTGTACGCAGTCACTGCATACGGAGAAGTTTGTGCCTTTGATTTTAGTAGTGCAAGGAGATGGACACCACCGTGAAGGCGATGGACTCAAGAAGCTTCTGCTCCAATGGTGAGGATCAGTTTTAATCTCTTGCTTCGTCTTTCTCTCTCACAGCTAGCATGGACGATGGATGGAGTCGACGCCGACGTCGTACGAGTTCGGTGATACGCATGCCGCTGGTCACATACGTCCATCACTCCAACCAAGCTGATCAAGGAAAACTGATGTTGCACGACACCTGCCACGAAGCGACGGCGAGCGTGGTGGAGTCGAGCCCGCTTGGGTCCGGGAACACCGATGGGCTCACCGGGACGTCGCCGGTGCACCGTGCGCCAGAACCTTGGTGGGGAACCCGTCGTGGCGAACGGCATTGACGTTCTCGCTGGGCGCCGTCTTCTTGGTGAAGGAAAGCAGAGAGTGCCGCTTGCCGGGCTCCTCGCTCCGACCCCACCCCACCCCACCCCACCCCCCCACGCCGTCGCCAAGCTCGCCCAAGTCGCCAAGTCACGCGCAACCGCACGCGGCTCTTGCGGTGTTGGCCTTGTATTTATAGAGGAGTGAGGTGGGACTGGCCGTTCTCACTGGTCCTCTTAGTCCGTTGCTTGCTTGTTGGGAGCAAATAGACGGCCAAGATGCAATGTAATAGACGACCGAGATGCGACGTCTCGTGGATCGCTGACATGGCACAATGAATGGGACATGCTGTTGTGGTTGGCACCGCACCCAGTCGATGGGATGTCACTCTTTGCTAGCACCACTCGTTCGGGTCTGTCCATTAAAGAATGCATATGTATGCATGTGACAACACAGTATGAGCAGAGAGGTTGGACTGGCCGTTCTCTCACTTCTCTTATTACTGTGTTGCTTGCTTGCTAGAGCAAATAGACGGCCAAGATGCAATGGAATAGATGACCAAGATGCAGTGTGACACGGATCGCTGACATGGAATGAATGGGACCTGATGCAGTCGATAGGCTGTAGCCCACTCTCTGCTAGCACCACTACTTTCGGCTTTCGGGTATGTCCATTAAAGAATACACTTGCATGCACATGACAACACAGTTTGACTGTGATAACCCGGCATATTATTATCTAGCTTGCTGAACAAAAGAAGGTGGCTCGTTAACAAGAGATTATCTTGATTCAAAATAACTAAACATTTTTTCCACAACTGTTTTATAATCTGGAATAGAGAGACATATGATTGACGTCATCTTTCTTTACATGAAAAATATTGTTCTGTGTAGGCCAATACTAGGCCAGGTTTTCTTAGACATGGCAAATATTCTAAGCAAACTCTACTAAGGAGATGTCGGTTGGTTTGACACGCGGTGAAGCTTCAGCAGCGAGAAATTTCATCACGGACTATCCAAATTCTGGATCGGATAGCAAGTAATGATAATAGCTAACTTGTGACCATGGAGGATTAAGTTCACAAATTCAATCAAACAGGACAAACTATTACAACGTCTTTAATGGATGGAGTACTACAGAATATTACAATCTCGCTTGCAAGAATTAAAGCACAAGTAAGCCCCATATGATGGGACAAGCACAAATGTCCACAGAGGCCTACAACTCCTCTGCCTCTTCTTCTTCCAACATGCAAAGAAACACCACTTCTCTAACACCAACCCATCAGCTCAAGTTGGTGACTTCGTCTAGTCGACCCTACCTAGCTGCTGGATAACAATAGACCAAGACCAGCAATCACCTGCAAAGAATTACAGAGTTCATGTAAAGAATCAAGAAACGAAAATAAGAAGAATAAATGAAGGAGGAATCTAGCGTGCCTCCTTCGCTACCCACAGTCGCGTCAACCATGATAATCAGCAGGTCGTCAGCACAAAAGATTTAAGACTGCATGCGATCAGTTCGCCATTTAGCATGCATATTTAAGTAGGGGTTCGCCATTTAGCATGCATACTTAAGTAGGAGTTCGCCATTTAGCATGCATACTTATGCAACACAACAATTATAGGTTTCTTTCAGGACGAAGCTTTTACCAAAGTACAAGCCAGAAATCAAATACCAGATCGTTACATCAGTAAGCAAGATGATATAGTTCAACAAATTTGGTGGTAAAAGTAAGATGAAATAGTTCAAAAGACGGCAGAAGCATCATCACATCTCAGGTGATCAAAGACCAAAGCACGCGACTCCTGACCAGGTCCAGCTCTACTACTTCTCGCCTTCCCAAGCGTCACTGTGGCCTCCGCACCATCGTCTGCGCCAACAGATCGTTCAGCTCAATCACAAGTTCAATTCAAGAGAAATGCAAGTATAATCCCAGGTGATGGCGTGATCTAGACAAGCATGTATAATCCCAGGTGCAGGTAAGAATCCATCAAAAGGTTTGGACATGGGAATCAAATGAAATCCCAGGTGCAGATGTAAAGTCTAGGAGTTCAACCTTTAGCATCCAATGAACAACGCACGCATTTCATAAACACCCAATAAATAAGAAAATGAGGAAGTGACAGCAAATAGTGTGGAGCACGAGGATGAAGGGCCTCACCGGGTAGCTGCAGGTTGAGGAGGTCGTCGGCATCAGCGGGACGGAGTCATGGCCGGCAGCAGCAGGTCAAGGACGTCGCCGGTGCCAGGAGCTCAACAAAGCGGTCGCCGGCAGCAGCAGCAGCATCATCTCCGGGGAGGTGGCCACCATATATTCCTCCTTGCCTCCACGTCATGGTTCATGTGCTGCAGCGAGCTCCTCCCACGGCCACAGAGGGGGTCATCCATCTAAAAAGCGAAAACAATTAGATCTCATGATCATAATTTGATGTCTTTGCTGACAAAAATCAATGAAATGAATACAAAGACAGTACAAACAGAAATTTGGTTAAACAGATTGCACAACCGAAGGCAACAGCTTGCACAACCAAAGGCAATAGAATTAGACAACATATTTAGGCGATATGATCCAGCAAGCAACAATTAAGCAAACATTGGCCCCTCTAAAATAAAAAACTAAGCTCTGTTGTTTTAAAAAGATAACACTTGAGTAATAAACTGGGGTTTAGTTTTCATGTTGGAATCCAACTAATACAAAGAGCATGTACGGCAGGATATATAGAGCAGCAAATTCTAAACCTCGCCAGCATCATATCTCTATACCAACAGAAGCAACAGGAACACGAAGATCAGGATACTAGCTAGCAAGTAAATCGAATCACTCCTGAGAATGATCAGGCTAGCAAGTAAACACGAAGATTAGCAAGTAAACTCCTGATCCTAAATAGCGTATATCTATTCTATAGAGACAATATATTTCCACTGTCAGAATCCTTATTAGAAGTTTGTATAAACAAATAGAAGAAACAGATAAAACACAAGCAGATGAACACTGCTGCGAGATCTAACACACATCAGCAGTAGTCGTTTACACCATTCTAAATCCAAAAATAAAGGAAGCATCACTAACACATAGTAACCCATAACTTCCGGGACAGTCGTGCGTTCTTTTGCTTACACAAGCAAGATAAAGAACTATTGCAGTTTCACACTCTTACAAACCATTCAGCATAACCAATTGGTCTGGCAATGGTAAAACAATTAGAAATAGTGAAAAAAAAATCATCGAGTTGAAGATGCTCGAGGAACCTCCACGTGAAGATACAATAAAAGAGAGGAAAGTTAGCTCCCAGACCAATAACATCAATGCCATCCAGTAGCTACAACACAGGAAGTGAACTGACACACAAATGGACCTCAATTTACATCTAGCTAGGTACACGCAAAAAGGAGGCATCTAGCTAGTGTATCCCTCCAAGAAAACCTAGGCTCCCATGCTGCATGTTTGATGTTTGAGATGCAAACCAGCGTGTCACATTTGTATCTGCACATTTGTATGTGCGCGCATTTGCTTCTCTCACGTTGCGATGCCTCCAAACTAAACGTCATAATTCACATGTCAAAGAGGTACCATGCGGCACCCCCACCATCAGTGGCGGAGCTTCGAGAAAAACTAAGAAGGGGTGAAGAAGCTAATTAGCACATCTAACGAGCCGGGGTGCACCCACGTGATCGTCTCCGGCCTCCTCTACGTGAGTCCGATCCCTGGCTTCCACTCCCCCTCCTCTTCCCGTGGTTTCGTTGGGGGACATTTCGCGTGTGGCTTCGTTCAGTGGTGTTTATGGTTGAACTGAAATGGATGCAGGACGATCCGGTGTGCGTGGCGGCGCGGGGAGGTGGGAAGAAGGTGGTAACTGAGCTGTGGGTGGACAATATACTGGATACCCGAGTGACGGCTGATGCCGATCGGGTCAGTTCCGATCGGGGGATTTTTTTTTTCTATTGTGCTTGCATGTGTAGTTCTGTACGGCAGTTAACCTTCTGGTTCATGTGTTTAAATTGTTGCTAGTATACTACTGTAAGATATATGTTCTGAACAAGCCCAGCTAGCAAACCACTGTTTTAATGCGACTTTAGGTACTCTCGTGTGACGTTATCTTATTTGTGCTGACTGGTTTGGTGATTTGAAGCTGCATGTTTTGGATTTGGCAGGCACTATATAGGCCTGTGAGAGATTTCAATGGTATACCGGGTAGTAGGTCGCTCAACATTTGCCTGACAGGGTACCAAAAGGATGGGCGTGAAGACATAATGGTAATGCTGCTGCCTTCTATCTTCTTATCTCCAAGCCTTGAGGCATATGGTTGTTGGGTTCGTACATCTGTAAATACCGAGTATCTGGTCAAGGTCATTTTGTTATTGATCAGGTCAATTATGATTTCCTTCAGTTTATGCACCAGTGATATTAATTTGCTGGTTACTTTTTGTCCCACTCGTTTTGATAGCTTATAGCTATGTCGTTGATTCTAGCACACTGTTTATTGTGTTGTGTCGAGTTTGTGCCTGATTATGCACTTATATTGTTTAATACCGCTGAATCAGTTCGCTAACACCAAGTATGTCTGAAGCTAACCTTTCTTCTGAATGACCAAGGCTCAGAATGATATAGAAATAGACCACATCTAGCAGTTCCTTCATACATTTTAACTCTTTCCTTCTAGGAACTTGATAGTTTGGTGTTCTCATCACTAATTTTCTGACCAATAATTTTTACTATTGAATATAGAAAATGGTTAGCTTAATGGGAGCACAGTTTTCCAAGCCTTTGAAAGCTGATACGGTCACCCATCTCATTTGCTATAAATTTGAAGGTATGGTGGTTGCTTCCGTGCTGTTTACGCTCAACTTGTGTTACAATTAGTGTTCACTTGCGGCTTATCTCGTCCCTCTTTCTATCAGGTGAGAAGTATGAACTTGCTAAAATGGTGAATATCAATCTTGTTAATCATCAGTGGTTGGAAGCTTGGTACGTGTATTTATTAACCAGTCTTGTAAAAATCGTCGTATCATGTCATGGTTCTTTCTGCTGAAATGTCAGACATGTTTTTTCTACTGCAGCTTAAAGGCTTGGGAAATTCTTCCAATTGATAATTATAGAAAAAGGTGAGCGTGCCAGCAAATCACCTTGCATTTTCCGTTGTTGTGTCCTCCCTTTGGTTTTAGTTACTAGCCTTATACTTTGCAATCTCTCACCTGCACTGTCCTTTATATGATGTCCGGTTAACTTTATCACAACAATGTGTCAATATATGTGATGCACTTCTAGGATCATCGACCGAGAGTAGACTAGTGTCAGATCGATCTTTCTTTGAGCTAGGCCTTCTTTTTCTAGTTTTTTCTGTTGTCGAGAATATTTGTTTCCGGGGTTGCAAGCAAGCAAAGTTGGCCATTACGGACGCACTGTACGTGCGATTCGTTGTGCTTGGATTTAATATCGCGAAACATATATTCGATCGATGATCCGTCGTCTGATTGCTGCCCCAAAACTTGAAATGAATCGATGGACCGCGCGCATGCGTGAAGCAAATTCTACCACAGAACACACAAACTCGTGCTGCACAATCAATGTGCATTGCACATTTGCACCACAGAACCAAATTATGAAATTACACACGCTCCAGGTTCACGGGACATAAGCCAGCTCGCTGACCCCCCCTGCGACACGTGGCGCTGCCACGTCGTCACTGGCCCAGTCAATGCCCAACACATTGTCCACCCAGGCCAGGCTCATCTCAGCACATTGCCGTGAGGCTCAGATTTTTTTTTTTTTAACATTTCTCTGCTTGCCATTAATACCCAACAAAAAAAATATCGCTGCCTACCTCACACAGCTGACAGACAAAAAAAGGATAGTAATTTCACGTGCCAAAGTAAGAAAAATGGAGATGCGGGGTATCGATCCCCGTACCTCTCGCATGCTAAGCGAGCGCTCTACCATCTGAGCTACATCCCCTTTTCGAAATGAATACAGATTTACCTTATTTATACTAAATACTTCAGGGAATTGTGAATCCTTCTTAGGATTTCATAAATGAGGCACGAAGGTCAAGAAACAAGAAAGACTCATTCACATTAGAAAACGGGAATAGAGACAAATGGCAGAGATTGAACTTATAGTTATATCAAAACCGTCTGATATCATTGTCTCTACCTTCACTTTTTGCATGGACGGTCCTCCGGTGCAAAACTGACGCGGACTAACTACTTCATTTGTATCTATGACTTTCAATAAATGTAAGTGTAACAAACTAGGAAAAACTTTTTTAAGAAACAAACGAGAAAACAAATAAGATGGAGAAACACGAAAACACATGAAAAACATGTTCATGGAACACTTGGTGTAATTTTGTGTTGGGTTCTCCATTGGACCTATTGGGAGACATTTTGGGATTGCCGGTGGAGATGCTCTTATTTCCTCAGGATCCCGCCATACGTGTTTGGTTTACATGTCTACATGGACGAGTCTAGGGACGTTTGGTCCGCTTCATCTTTTCTTTAGGCGTTGTTTACTCCAAGGGTATTTTAGGGGATGGGAAGAATGGGGATGGGAGGGGATTTGGTGAACACCCAATCCCCACAAATTCTCACAAATACTCTTCCCCTACAATACACTAGCATGGACTAGAGTTTTTATGTTAGGCAAAAATGAGATGATTGGTAGGGATATTTGGGGATTATCACCTCCCATCCCCTAAAATATACTAGAAATAAACAAACTAGTGGGGATTTTCCGGGATCCAGAATAATCCCCTCCCATCCCCTAAAATACACTAGAGGTAAACAAGGCCTTAGGGTAGATGGCACAGATTCCGCTCTCTAGATAATTTGTACTCGAGGGCTTGTATTTTCTATGCTTTATGGGGGCATTTCTGTTTTTTTGGGACGGCAGTCAGATATCTTAATATTTCGTGTATAATTTTTCTACTTAATATACTCTAAACATTTAGCTTCGTAGAAGTTACCACTTTGAGTTGTATTCATGACTCGGTAAAACAGACATTAGCTGTCCCTAGGCAACTCACATTGTTTACTCCCTAGCCCATGTGACCATGTACGATGGCATTTTTTACTCAGAGTTGTGATGCCTTCGTAAGTTCGTACGATGAATCTGTGGTAAATAAATATTTGGTTGAAACCAATAGAATTGCGTTGACGTGTCTATTTTTGTACGAGGTAGCATATATGAGCCTTCCGTCTATCAGGCCAAATCAAGGGAATCCACCAGATTTTGCATCGTAATGTAATCATACAGATTATGTCATAGAGCAGTGCTATGTGTTCGTGTATGACCGATGGACTGCATCGTTGTCAGAGGGATGGTATCCGCGCATGAACAAAGAACGTCGGATTACAACGTCGTACAAGGATCAGACAAGCAATGTACAGTAGAATGTAAAGCAACTTCCGATGTGTTTTTCAAGGACATATTAAGGAGGCCGGGGATCTCTAGGGCTAGGGATATCCAGGTGAACTTGGTTGCCGACTGGGTGATTTTTTGAAACTGGGTTGCCAACTGGGTGATGAGGCAGAGTTTCTCTCTCACCTATTTTTTTAGTGTCCTACCTTTGTTATAATTGTTTATGTGTCGAAGAAGATCTCATGTCGGCTCGACACTAGCTTGTTTCCTTCAAGTTGGGCTCGGAAGAACTATCCTTCTTAGTGTTGTTACTTTTTTGCAACTACTTCTTTAGAGTCTTTTGACTCTACTGATAAACTCTAGAACAACTCAGAGCACATTAGTGGTCCAATAGGATGAGTGCGATGAGAAACGTCGTAGGTGTGGACGTGACAAATTCAGCACACGAAAGCAGTGGCGGAGTTACAACATTTAGATCCCGGGTGTCTAGAGGGTGTCATAATAGATAAAAAGCATTTTTAGGGGTGCATATGTGGTGAAAAAAAATTATTTTACAAAGGAAAAAATCTCCGCCCGGTGTCCTGTGCACCCAGGCATGGCTCCGCCACTACACGAAAGGAAGGTGCTTGTAACAATAGCCCGACACTGTTGGACGAAGATTAATGAAATTTACTAGTCTAATTCAAATTTGTATTTTTCATGCACACTACCAGGACTGGGTTCACTTGTACTAATCGTTATGAAATAATTCGTATACTCAATGAATTGTAGTATAATAGAAGAATTAGAAAAGAGAAAAAATAAAAAACAGAGATTTCTAGTCTAATTCAAATTTTGTATTTTTCATGCACGCTAATAGGACTGAGAATTACTTCTACCGAAAAGCCACCTAGGGTTTTGGAGACAGCCGCCGCCGAAGATTTCTAGTCCCCTCGCCTTGGCGCTATGAGGTGGGGGGACCTCACGATCTTTCAGCTTTGTTGTGTTTCTCGTCATATCATTTAGTGTTGGTTATAGTGTTTTGTGAATAAAGGTGCTCTAGTTTCTTGGCGGTGTCATGGGGCTAGAGAAATTTGTGTCCTCGCAGATCTGATGAGTTTATGTCATTGTGTCTTGTTGCTTCCATTGGTTTGATTCTTTGTGAGTTGAAATTGTTCTGCGACATCACAGTGAAAATTTTGTGATTCGACGGCCTGCACTTCTAGGGGATCATCCCGGCCCAAGCAAGTTCATCGCTCATGGATTTCCATCTTCTTGGGTGGACGACTCGAGGGGCTTTCAGAAATCTTTGTCGGTAATCAACTTTGTGTAGGTGAACAAGCGACAATATTGTTTCTCCAGTCTGATTGCAGTCTCTTTACTGAAGCCGAGGAATTATTTCGTCTTGCAGAGATTGATATCATGGTGAAGAAGTCTCCAAGAGTTTTCATTGTAATTCTTAGTTATATAGGAGTTACTTTGTAAATTTTTAGATAATTGATCCAAAACAGCGTACCTGTAATTGTTCCGAGTATGAACAAAGTTACAGGTGTTTTCTAAAAAAAAAACATAAAAAACGATAAATATTACTCCGTAGCTGGTGAACTCGTTTCCTGAAGGGCGTGGCCGCGAGGAAGGCTCTAGTAGCAACTTCCACAAGGATTACGTACGCGTTTGCTGTGATTATCGGCGAGCTGTTCACCTCCCTAAGGGCTCATTTGGTAACTGGAATCCCGGGGGGATCCCGGCCTTTTCCCGGGGTGTATTTTCCCCTACTCCGGAGGTCGGGAAAAGAATCCCGGAGTTTTACACATGATTCCTCAGATTCCCGGCCGGGATTATTTTCCCTGGGTATTTCTCCCCCTGCAACCAAATGAGCCCTAATGGTTGGATTCGGTTGGTGGACCATCGGCTTTCCCTCCTCCCATCCTCGGCTCTTGGTCCGCCGCCACCGCTTCGGTTCCCCGCACGGCTGCACGCCTCCTCCCTCCCGTTTCAAAAAAAAAACCTCCATTTAATTCTGGGTAAATTCTTTCCTCTCGCTCCTCGTCGCTTACTCACTGTTTAATTCTGGGTAAATTCTTTCCTCTCGCTCCTCGTTCCCCCACTGAACCTCCCTATTTAATCCCCGCCAAGCAGAAGATCCGGTACAGCCACGGGAGGAAAAAGACCAAGAGGCAAGAGCCAAGAGGGCCGTGAAGCTGGAGCAGTTGGCCGCGAGCTCATCGTGCGCTCCTTGACAACCTTGATGGACGCAGAGCTGCGCGCGCGCCTCGCCGCCGTGCGGAAGTCGATCGAGGCCGTCGAAGCAACTGCCGCCTGGGACGCTACCACGAGCATAAAGGCGGTCCTTGAGACCTGCCAGTCCCTGGAGCTCCTCGTCGCCAAGAAGGTGGAGGCCGCGTCGAAGAAAAGGAAACAATGGACGGATATAGATGACAATGTGAAGGAAATCGTCGCCGACTTTTGGAAGAGCAAGGCGGAGAAGGCGTGGGGCCTGGAGGCGAAGCTTTTAGCGGCCGACGACTTTTGGAAGAGCAAGGCGGAGGAGAAGGCGAGGCTGCTGGAGGCGAAGCTGTCAGCGGCCGCGGCGAGGATCGACCAACTGGAGTCAGAGGTGCAGGCATGCAAGAAGAGCCACGTGGAGGCAGAGGCGGCGTTCACGGCTGAGAAGGCCAAGATAGAGCTTGAGCTGGATGTACTAAGGACGGTGGCCCAGATCAAAGCCGAGAAGGATGTTGCCGTGGCCATTGTACACCAGAAAGAAGCTGAAGAAGACGAGCGTTCGCCGTTCGGTTGTATTTCGGCGGGAAACGCAAGATAAAAGCTCTTAGAAGATCAGAGCAGGGGAGGCCAAATCATGGCTGATGCTATTAGGAAAACGCTAGGCAAGGGTACTAATGGGTGCTAATCCAACCAGTCGGAAAAGAAACAACACGATAAACTGCCAAGTGAGAAGTGACGGGCATTCGCGCTGCAGCCCAAAAAATCCTGATTAGTAATTTGCTTAGGAGCGGTGGCTGTATGAAACGAAGGTTCTCTATTTTGAACCATCTTTATATTTCAAGTTGTGTTTTTAGCATCATGTACTCAGACATTTAGTGGTCTTCGGGATCCCATATTTCTAAACAATTCAGTCAAAATACGTGATTATCATATATTTTCTCCATATCTGGACGGAAATTGTCAATTGCCGTTGCACGGTATCAGTACTAGCTTGCGACCTTCAGAGTCTTTTTGGCAACTACAAGCAAATACACGTGAAAAACGCAAGCAACAAATATCGTTTCGTTGTTTTTGTTACTAGCAAAATGCCCGTGCGTTGCAACGGGTTTAAAATAAATAGATATTTGTTCACAATCAAGAAATAATTCAATTTATATCCGTAGTTTATACCATTTGAACATATATTAAATGTTTCACTTTAACTTAGTTCGCATGTTCTATTATAAAAGAATCCTCTCAAAAGAGCCCACTTTCCAATGTTCTTTGTGGTTAAGCAAAAACTTATGGGTTCACAATGAAACCATTTCATGGTAAAATTTGTCAAATCACATTGAAAGATAGATAAATAAGATACGTATTCTTAAATCATAATAGAATCTCAGCGCACATGGAAAATTACCAATTATCTTCATAATATTCGATTGGACCATCGGCCTTCCCTCACCTCCTCGGCTCCTCACCCGCCGGCAACCGCTTCGGTTTCCCACGCACTAACGTCGGATAACGCATGGGAGAGCCTGCGTGCTCCTCCGACGACCGCGAACTAACATCGCACACCGCCGAGGACGTGGCACACCTCTCTTGTATAGTACTCCCTACGTTCCAATTTAATTGACTTGCTATGCACCACATGTGTATACATGTAACATGTATAGATACATCCAGATGTGGTGCATAGCAAGTTGGTTAAATTGGAACGGAGGGAGTACTTTGCTATAATCTCCAATGCTAGCTTCTGGGCTGCCCGTCTAATTTAGGTGTGAAGTATGTACGTCGGCGGAGGGGGTCAGTTGCGACGGAGTGGACGGCGGAGTTGCTGGTGGGGCGGACCAGCGTCATGGTCAGAGGCGCATAGGGCGGTGGTGGTAACGGCGGTGCTGGCGAGGGCTTGACATGGCCGCCGTGCAGTCCGAGGACAGGCTTGCACTGAAGCCAAAGGATGCTAGGTGCGAGGAGAGAGACAATGAGGAGCACGAGGGCGCCGTTGGTGATGACTGATGACCACTGGCGGAGCTACAACTAGCTACCCGGGTGCACATGACACCAGGTAGACAAAAATTTCTTTGTACAACAGCACATTTTCACCATGTGTGCACCCCTAAAACGATGAATTTTATCTGCTTTGGCACCCGTATGCACCCTGGTGTTGAATGCTCTAGCTCCGCCACTGCTGATGACCACTGTTGACGCCATTAGTTGGAATTTACTTGTAATGCTGGGTGGTTACTTACTCGTGAGGTACTATCCAGGTGTGGCTCTATGCATGAAGGAGGAGATGTCGCTAGCTTCTTGTTGTGACTGTCGTCACGACGTTCGTCCATGCACAGCTCCTGGTGTCTCTGTAGTCTGGACAACCACGCGGAAGAAGGCCGCACGCATCTCCTACCGCCCCTTTGACAGAGTAACTCCCTGATGCCTAGAGGAATGGCAATGCCGCACACTTCCAAAACGTCTCATAGTTTTGCTAAAACTGAGGAATACTACCGTATCAGGACGCTGCAGTATTGCTCGCCAATGCACTTGAATACTTCATTTTCCAAATACTATATATGGTTTTCCAACTGCAGTACCTCTCTTCCATCAGATTGGTATTTTGGTTAGAGAATGCAAATCGTGTTTGACTTTATACGGAAATTCAGTTTGGGCCTTTGGGCTCGTCCCGGCTCGAATGAGGAAACAAAAATTGAGGTGAGCTTCCAAAAATACAGAACATACCAAAATATCAGGCCCGAGCCTGGCCAGAACACAGGTTCGACCCAGGTTTTTTGGGCCGGGATCAGGCTGGGTCGTCAGGCCAGGGTGTTCATCCCTAGGTGTATCTTGCGGGTTGCTTTTCCTAGATTTCAAAGATAGATCTGAAAGGGGGATTGCTTGCCTCTTAACGGGGAAAAATTCAAGGGCGAAAAGCAAGAAGGTCCGTCATCCTGAAGGAGAAGTCACTAACGGGCAAAGGTAAGAAGAGTGGCACCGGAAAGGCACATGCGGTTGCTTGATGGATGATTTTCGGTTTCTCGGGTTGTTCTCTTGGTTTGGGTTGTTTTTTTGGCTTTGGCGTTGCCCATCGCCTTCTGTTGAGGTGTTATGTTTTGTGTTGTTCAAGTGTCGGGGATTGCGGTTATTGTGTCTCAAGAGAGTTTACGTGGTTTTCTGTGTGGGTGTGGGATTTCATGCTTTGTGCTATGTTCGTTTTGGTTTGTTTGTATTGGGTTTTTGGCCCAATTTTCCGTAACATAGCTTAGCAGTTTTCTCATTTTCAATTAATAGAGATTGGGGACGAAAAGGTTTAGCCCCCGTTGAATAAACGTTACACGTGTTGCCAAATATAACTCGAATTCCGGGTAGAATTGTTTTGTGTCGTCACCAGTTTTTGGCTCGCTCCAACCTCCAAGCTTAGCTTCAATGTCGAAGTGTTAATCGGACGTGTTAGAAAATCGACCATGATTGAGAAAGTTGCAGCCGCAACTGAGATATAGTAAGAGTGTCTCCTATCCTCATTCCGGTCCTAGAGGAGGCGACTTGGGTTGGTCAGATCGTGTCGGGCTAGTCGAAGCAGCTATAGCGTATTTTGGTTAGATCACCATCTTCTGGACGCTTAATTGCAGAGCGGCGCTGACGAATTGCATCCGATGGAGGGAAATGCTACCTGTTGCGCGAGCGAAGGCTCGCTCGGTTCGCAGCGACAGCGGTCGACGCGCACGCGCAGCTCGTGGGTGGGACCCACCCACGTCTCTCCTTCCTCCTCCTTTCTTCCCCGCATCGCATCCCACACGGCCAACTCAGGGCAGGCCGAGCCGGAGCCGCCGGAGCCGCGGCTGGCCGCGGCGGAGGCGAGGAGGAACCTTAGGGCTGGGGGTGGGGGTGGGGCGGTTCGCCACTTAACGGTGGGGGTGGGGGTGGGGGTGGGGCGGTTCGCCGGCGACGAGATCGGGGCCAGGCCGAGCCGGAGCCGCCGGAGGCGCGGCTGGCCGCGGCGGAGGCGAGGAGGAACCTTAGGGCTGGGGGTGCGGGGTGGGTCGCCGGCGACGAGCTTCGGGGTGGGGGGGGGGGGGGTTAGAGGGATGGTCCGGGGCGGCGCCGGACCGGCGGTGGGCCGCGGTTGGAGGAGGGCGGGGCGCGGAGGCGGCGCGGTAGCGGCGCCGAGCGCGGGGGGCGGAGGCAGGCGGCCTGGCCGGCGATGGCGGCGGGGGCGTGGTGGTCGTCTTCCTTCCGACAACCGCACGTGCGGCGGTCGGAAACCGCGCGAGCGGTTGCGCGCGCGCAAGCTAGCCCTGCCCTCCGATGGATGCACTCATGCATGCATGTGCCGGCCCGGCCGTCTTGTGCATACGTGCGTGGTACGCTGCAAATTAAACTGGATTTCCCATTTTGTCGTCGACGTGCGTTAGGCGGCGTCGCAGCGGATTCAGTGTGATCGATCGCCGGCGGCATGCATGCGGCTGAACTCATGTTGGGAACTGTTTTGTGTTGGTGTCTCTATTTTATATATTCTGGATAACGTACTATTATTCAGTGTACCATGTACGTAGACAGAGTACTTGAATTGCCCATGCATCCATGAATGTGGGAGATCAACGTCGAGGAAGACGACGACCAGCCGTATGGCGCAGCCGCAGCGCAGCCTATAGGGTTTCGACATGCATGGTCCAGTAATGGCAGAATAAGCGTCACCTCGTTCCGGCCGGGTTGGAGCCGTTACGATCGTGAACAAGCAGGCACAGCCGTCAACTCGTTACGGGCTACTCGATCTGATGCTCGGTGTCGAAAGCGATGGGGCACATACGCCCGAGAATCAAAATCAGCCACCCTAGCTTTGGATAGAAGATCAAAATCAGCCACCCCCTAGCTTTGAGATGGGCAGCGTGGCTCGCTGGTAGGAGGAAACACTGACGACAAAAGAAGGAAGAAATAGCTCAACATATTACTAGCTTCCAAAATGTTTCAGTAGGATACGTACGATTAGCATTAGCTCCCCTAGTAGACAGCAGGCGTATCAATACTTCGTAGGTACTTACAAACTTCTTGCGAACCAAACAGATCACGGTATTACAGATCGTTCTACAGTACTAAAAACACGTACATCGCTTGTAATATTATTTCTTCAACAAACGCCTAACTGATGATACTCGCTATGATGAGTTCTATGACTCCTCGTCGAGGCGTTGAGCGCCAGTTTATTAAACCAGCCGAACATACCAACGGCGGTCGGCGAGCAGCATCGATCGAGCCTAGCCTACGCTGCGGAGGGCGCGGGGAAGTACTTGACGGCGCCGGCCTCATCCAGAGCGGCCTGCAGGGGGTCAGTGGTGTCATCTGCATCGTTAGCCTTGTAGTCGAGGCTCTCGTTGTCGTAGATGTCACGCCACTTCATGATCAGCATCCTAATGTCCTCCCTGTCCATGTTGGCCTCCTCTCCGGTGAACCTCCACGGCTTCGAACCCTGCATGCATAGCATGATACGTCGATCCCTAACGGTTTGCATGTTTGAGATAGAGGATGACAAGCAGGTCGACGTACCGCAGCGCAGTAGTGCACGACCTTGACCTTGCCGAGCTCGACGTTCTCGGGGTGCCGCCACAGCATGGCCAGCACCAGGTTGTGCACGTTCGAGATGGGCTTGTACACGTCCCCGAAGAACATGTTCAGAAAGTCCTGCTCGGCGAAGGGGGTCGGGTCGGTGACGACGAGCTTCTCGAGCAGAGCCTTGGCGGTGGCGAGGCTGGGCTCGTGCACGAACATGCCGGCGTTGAAGTAGAGCGGCGGCGGGGGCACGCCGAGGTCGTGCTCCGGCCAGGACACCCTGTCCGGGCACTGCTGGCAGTAGCCGATCTTGTGCTGCGGCGTGTGGCTCCACGTCTTCTCGCAGAAGCAGTCCTTGACAGCGTAGAAGCTGCCTGCCTCCAGGTCGAACAGGTGGTCGATGTTGTCGAACACCTGGATGTCCGCGTCCAGGTACACCATCCTCTCGTACTCCACAAACTGAAACACAGTTGACTAACGTCGTGAGCATCTATCGATCCAATAAGGAATAGAGAAGCAGAGATCAACTACTACCTCCCAGATGCGGAGCTTGGAGTAGTTTATGACATAGTAAGCCATGGCGAACTGGGTCTGGCTCTCCGGCGGGTACACGGGCTCGATCTCGCGGACGACGCAGCCCTGGTCGAGCAGCGCGCGTCGGTGTGCCTCGGGGACGTCGGGGAGCACGGCGACCACCAGCGGGTAGGCCGACTTGACGGCGCGGAGGCCCTTGGCTAAGCCCACCACGCCCTTCCAGTAGTCGCCGGAGCCCGCCAGGAACGTCACATACGCCGCCATCGCCGGCGCCCCCTCACCCTTGAGAGCCATCGGAGCCATTGCTGTAGAGAAAAACACTCCTTTATCGAAAAAAAGAGAAAAACACTCAGATGTTGTATTTATTGTGCGACTTGTGAGTGTTTGATTTGATGGATGGGGTGGCGCAGCAGCTGGGCTTTATATAGGAGCGGGTGTGCAGGGTCAGGCCATTTGCGCCAAATGGAAAGGACAAAAATTCCTGGATTAGAAACGTCATGGATAGCTTGATCCGTGATTGATTTGCTTCCCAAGGACCCGTGCGTTGATTCTTTTTTTTTTTTTTTTTTTTTTTTTTTTTTTTTTGCGAAACACAGTACAACGCAAGCGCTCATATACACGCGCACACACTCACCCCTATGAACGCACGCACGCACACCCTACCCCTATGAGCACCTCCGAGAGACTGAGTCGGCGGGTCGAGTCTTGAGATTGACGAAGTCACCACGGGCGCCTCGCTGTCGACGGGAACGTCGCCTCCCACTGAAGAATATTCCGCCTTAAATGAGAAACACCAGCGTCAAACCTGGGGTTTGAACTCTGGTGGGCTGGGGGTACAACCACCCACCTAACCATCTTGCCACAGGCAAGTTCTCACCCGTGCGTTGATTCTGACGTTAACCCAGCTTCCATTTTTGCTTACTATTGTGCGGATTTTGACGTGAAATGGAGATGATTACGGATTACCTGCCCCTTGTTGAAGACATGATCAATGGTAACTGAAAAATCCGTGTTTTCATTTTCGTCAATTGTTATGGTAACTACTGGTCTTATTTTTCCCTTTATTGCTGATGGTAAAAGAAGATTGAATTGGGCGTTATTTGAGGCCGCATTTCATTCATTTTTGCCGGACGGTTTCTAAATTCTAACACCACCTGTCAAGGTATATTCTAGCTTTTGACATGGTATATACTACCGTAATAACTGTTACTCATGGACAAGAAAGACAATCACGCGATTAAGACCCAAATATTCGAAGGAGTATGTCGGTTTGGTGAATAATCTGATAGGGTCTAGCTACTTCAACCGACCATGCACGTTTGATCGAGAAGCGTGTCATAAATTCATTTTTTCCTTTCCTGTCTAATCAACCTGATGCACCAAATCATACATATATCCAAACTTTCCGATTTTGTGACAGCCACGCGAGTCGCGAGGGTATTATAACTTCATATAGGTAGGGATGATACATACTTATCTATATCAGGTCAAATGGACTTTTTGCATGCATGTGGGGCACTGGCAGGCAAAGCAATGAAGCATGGTCAAATTCGATATTGTTATACTGTATATCCTTTGGGCTTTGGTAAAGTGGAAATGCACGTACGTGTAACAGTGTAATGTAATGTGTCAGGGTGATGAACTTCCACGTACATATGCCTACGATGCCTGCGTGGAGCAATTTGATCAGCATTCCCAACTAACATTTTGGAGCGATCCACTGGCCGGTGCAGCAGTTGGTGCGTGACTAGGCCGCCACAAGATCAGACACTCGTACTACATAACTGTCGACATAACGTCTCTCTTCGAGTGGCCAGATTATCCAGGATTTGGACTGTGAAAAGTGCACTAGAGAGGATTATATTTTTGTGGTACCTCATACAAAATTAATTCTGTGCTCTTTTGTGGAATCGTTGAAACAAGGAAATTTTGACAAAGATCGAATGGTTTCAATCCAATCACAAAATTCAACACTAATGAAATATCATTGAAATTCGAACCTTTAGTACCTTACAATGAAGGTAGCAGCAGGGTTTTTTAACTGAAGATGGTAGCAAATGACACTCTGCCGGTTAGTTCTTTGTTCATCGGGCGACGGTTCGTTTTGGACTTGATGGCCTGCATGTTTTCCTATCGAAAATTGGTTTGCAGCATATTTGAAAATTGCAAGAACAGAAAAACGAAGACTGAAATGGCATGCCATGAAAAACGAAGACATATGTCAGGAAAAATAGGTGCCTGAAATAATTGTCTCTACTCCTATAAAAACCACAGTTGGTGATGACGGTGTGCCTGCCATCTTTCATCCACGATCGTTCGATTTGTATCTAACGGACATGAATCAATCTTGGCAAATTTGCAGATAACCTCTTGTCTTCTTATCTCTTGTCCTACCTCATCCAACCATCTGGATATTATTTTGCAGAGAGGAAAAAGCGCATCCAATTTCAATCTATCCTCGGTGTATAACCTAATGGCTAGCAACTGTAGTTATGTTAGCTACAATTTCATAATTTTGTGTGTGAAAAATGCACAATTTTGGTTATGCAAATTTTAATCACTTTGGGGTTGCCTGGCTTAGAGCAAATACACAATATTCCACTTAGAGCTACTCTATTGGTAACCGTAAAACAGCCCACTAATCGCGGATGTTTTTTAGAAATATTCGACGAATTCTGAATTAGAAATTAGAAAGATGGACATGTATTTCTTTTGTTCTTAGTATATTTAATGTTATCTCCCTATTGTCTTGTAATTAATCTTCAAAACACAATTAACTAAGAACGAATGCATAAATTCAAAAAAAAAAAAACTAAGAACGAATGCATTACAATGTGGTAATTAATTTTACTTATAAAATAGCTTGCCAAGTTTGTTAATTTGACTTATAGAATAGCGCCAAGTTTGTATTCTCACGCTTCCATTACAATATGTATTATGTCGCAACACACATGCATTTCAGTTATAGTAGGATATTAATTTTTTAAATTATGTGTTTATCCCTTTGTATACATGTGAATATTATGTCTACTATATTTATATGTCTGGCAAGAAAAATAATTAATGGACCGTAGCAACGCACGGGCATTCGACTAGTCATTGAAACAAAGGGAAATTTAAGAGGAATGTTCCTATGGAATTCCATGCAGTGGGGGACCTAGAATTTTGCCGAAAGGTATGACGCATCAAAAACTTTGTGTGCACTTCTCAACATGATAATCATTTGCTACCTTACGATTTCTAAAGCCAATGATCTCTCTTCTGTTGCATTGTGTCTTATTTTCTTTCATCATTATTTTATCTGTAATTCTCTCCATCGCTTTCTGATATGTTTTTTCTAATACTGTTGCTCTTAAACTCGACTATGAACACTTGTCTGATTCGTCAAAAAAAAAAACTTGTCTCTATACACACACAAAAAACATAACCCATAGGCTGATAGGCGGGAATTCCATGTTGTGTCATAGGAGCGTATGCTCCCACTGTTCAAAAACATATTTTAAAATAAAAATAATCGGGTGTACCTTACAACATTCTATGCTCGCACACAAATTTCAAGAAAAAAATACATTTTCTTCTTGTGGCCTATGTTAAGAAGACAAGAAAATGTCATGTGATAACTCATATTGTAGCACCCAAATTTGTATTTTTACACATATTACAAAAAAATGTTTTTTCTTGGTGAAACTGTTTGTGTGAACATGAAGTATCTCACCCTATTTTTTTGTTCAATTTTTTTAAACATTTCAAAAAAAAGGATTTTGCAGCCATGAGAGGGACTGGGCCTGAAATACAGACCTGACCTTATAGACCCGAAGGTAAAACCAGGCCGGGCCTCCTCTACGTGAGTCCGATCCCTGGCTTCCACTCCCCCTCCTCTTCACGAGCTGTGTCTCCGGCCTCCTCTACGTGAGTCCGATCCCTGGCTTCCACTCCCCCTCCTCTTACAACGGGTAAAACCAGCCCGTGCACAGCCCATACGCCTGCCAGACCGCGAAAACCAAAATCGCGTTCGCGAAACTTCCCTCCCGAACCTCGCTTTCTCTCTTCTTCATCCCCATTCCCAAATCCCAATCCCACGGACGCACCGACGAACACACCCGAAATTCAAATCCTCGAACCCTAACCCCTCCCCCCGGCCTCCGATCTGAGCCCCGCCCTCATGCCCCCACACAACGGCGAGGACGATGGCCGCGGCGGCGACGAGCGCCTCTTCGCCGGCGTCCGCTTCGCGCTCGTCGGCTTCAACCCCGTCTCCGAGTCCCAGGTGCGCCTGCCCGCCTCTCCCCACCTCGCGACGCGCCTCGCCGCGATTCCCTCCCCGTTCCCTCCGATTCCCGTCCCTTTCTCGGGCGCGATTTGGTCCGTCTCACCGGGCGAGAGCTCTACGTTTTGCAGTACCGGTCGGAGATGGCGCGGCGCGGCGGCGCCGACGCGGGCGGGTACGGCGAGCCGGGGTGCACCCACGTGATCGTCTCCGGCCTCCTCTACGTGAGTCCGATCCCTGGCTTCCACTCCCCCTCCTCTTCCCGTGGTTTCGTTGGGGGACATTTCGCGTGTGGCTTCGTTCAGTGGTGTTTATGGTTGAACTGAAATGGATGCAGGACGATCCGGTGTGCGTGGCGGCGCGGGGAGGTGGGAAGAAGGTGGTAACTGAGCTGTGGGTGGACAATATACTGGATACCCGAGTGACGGCTGATGCCGATCGGGTCAGTTCCGATCGGGGGATTTTTTTTTTCTATTGTGCTTGCATGTGTAGTTCTGTACGGCAGTTAACCTTCTGGTTCATGTGTTTAAATTGTTGCTAGTATACTACTGTAAGATATATGTTCTGAACAAGCCCAGCTAGCAAACCACTGTTTTAATGCGACTTTAGGTACTCTCGTGTGACGTTATCTTATTTGTGCTGACTGGTTTGGTGATTTGAAGCTGCATGTTTTGGATTTGGCAGGCACTATATAGGCCTGTGAGAGATTTCAATGGTATACCGGGTAGTAGGTCGCTCAACATTTGCCTGACAGGGTACCAAAAGGATGGGCGTGAAGACATAATGGTAATGCTGCTGCCTTCTATCTTCTTATCTCCAAGCCTTGAGGCATATGGTTGTTGGGTTCGTACATCTGTAAATACCGAGTATCTGGTCAAGGTCATTTTGTTATTGATCAGGTCAATTATGATTTCCTTCAGTTTATGCACCAGTGATATTAATTTGCTGGTTACTTTTTGTCCCACTCGTTTTGATAGCTTATAGCTATGTCGTTGATTCTAGCACACTGTTTATTGTGTTGTGTCGAGTTTGTGCCTGATTATGCACTTATATTGTTTAATACCGCTGAATCAGTTCGCTAACACCAAGTATGTCTGAAGCTAACCTTTCTTCTGAATGACCAAGGCTCAGAATGATATAGAAATAGACCACATCTAGCAGTTCCTTCATACATTTTAACTCTTTCCTTCTAGGAACTTGATAGTTTGGTGTTCTCATCACTAATTTTCTGACCAATAATTTTTACTATTGAATATAGAAAATGGTTAGCTTAATGGGAGCACAGTTTTCCAAGCCTTTGAAAGCTGATACGGTCACCCATCTCATTTGCTATAAATTTGAAGGTATGGTGGTTGCTTCCGTGCTGTTTACGCTCAACTTGTGTTACAATTAGTGTTCACTTGCGGCTTATCTCGTCCCTCTTTCTATCAGGTGAGAAGTATGAACTTGCTAAAATGGTGAATATCAATCTTGTTAATCATCAGTGGTTGGAAGCTTGGTACGTGTATTTATTAACCAGTCTTGTAAAAATCGTCGTATCATGTCATGGTTCTTTCTGCTGAAATGTCAGACATGTTTTTTCTACTGCAGCTTAAAGGCTTGGGAAATTCTTCCAATTGATAATTATAGAAAAAGGTGAGCGTGCCAGCAAATCACCTTGCATTTTCCGTTGTTGTGTCCTCCCTTTGGTTTTAGTTACTAGCCTTATACTTTGCAATCTCTCACCTGCACTGTCCTTTATATGATGTCCGGTTAACTTTATCACAACAATGTGTCAATATATGTGATGCACTTCTAGGATCATCGACCGAGAGTAGACTAGTGTCAGATCGATCTTTCTTTGAGCTAGGCCTTCTTTTTCTAGTTTTTTCTGTTGTCGAGAATATTTGTTTCCGGGGTTGCAAGCAAGCAAAGTTGGCCATTACGGACGCACTGTACGTGCGATTCGTTGTGCTTGGATTTAATATCGCGAAACATATATTCGATCGATGATCCGTCGTCTGATTGCTGCCCCAAAACTTGAAATGAATCGATGGACCGCGCGCATGCGTGAAGCAAATTCTACCACAGAACACACAAACTCGTGCTGCACAATCAATGTGCATTGCACATTTGCACCACAGAACCAAATTATGAAATTACACACGCTCCAGGTTCACGGGACATAAGCCAGCTCGCTGACCCCCCCTGCGACACGTGGCGCTGCCACGTCGTCACTGGCCCAGTCAATGCCCAACACATTGTCCACCCAGGCCAGGCTCATCTCAGCACATTGCCGTGAGGCTCAGATTTTTTTTTTTTTAACATTTCTCTGCTTGCCATTAATACCCAACAAAAAAAATATCGCTGCCTACCTCACACAGCTGACAGACAAAAAAAGGATAGTAATTTCACGTGCCAAAGTAAGAAAAATGGAGATGCGGGGTATCGATCCCCGTACCTCTCGCATGCTAAGCGAGCGCTCTACCATCTGAGCTACATCCCCTTTTCGAAATGAATACAGATTTACCTTATTTATACTAAATACTTCAGGGAATTGTGAATCCTTCTTAGGATTTCATAAATGAGGCACGAAGGTCAAGAAACAAGAAAGACTCATTCACATTAGAAAACGGGAATAGAGACAAATGGCAGAGATTGAACTTATAGTTATATCAAAACCGTCTGATATCATTGTCTCTACCTTCACTTTTTGCATGGACGGTCCTCCGGTGCAAAACTGACGCGGACTAACTACTTCATTTGTATCTATGACTTTCAATAAATGTAAGTGTAACAAACTAGGAAAAACTTTTTTAAGAAACAAACGAGAAAACAAATAAGATGGAGAAACACGAAAACACATGAAAAACATGTTCATGGAACACTTGGTGTAATTTTGTGTTGGGTTCTCCATTGGACCTATTGGGAGACATTTTGGGATTGCCGGTGGAGATGCTCTTATTTCCTCAGGATCCCGCCATACGTGTTTGGTTTACATGTCTACATGGACGAGTCTAGGGACGTTTGGTCCGCTTCATCTTTTCTTTAGGCGTTGTTTACTCCAAGGGTATTTTAGGGGATGGGAAGAATGGGGATGGGAGGGGATTTGGTGAACACCCAATCCCCACAAATTCTCACAAATACTCTTCCCCTACAATACACTAGCATGGACTAGAGTTTTTATGTTAGGCAAAAATGAGATGATTGGTAGGGATATTTGGGGATTATCACCTCCCATCCCCTAAAATATACTAGAAATAAACAAACTAGTGGGGATTTTCCGGGATCCAGAATAATCCCCTCCCATCCCCTAAAATACACTAGAGGTAAACAAGGCCTTAGGGTAGATGGCACAGATTCCGCTCTCTAGATAATTTGTACTCGAGGGCTTGTATTTTCTATGCTTTATGGGGGCATTTCTGTTTTTTTGGGACGGCAGTCAGATATCTTAATATTTCGTGTATAATTTTTCTACTTAATATACTCTAAACATTTAGCTTCGTAGAAGTTACCACTTTGAGTTGTATTCATGACTCGGTAAAACAGACATTAGCTGTCCCTAGGCAACTCACATTGTTTACTCCCTAGCCCATGTGACCATGTACGATGGCATTTTTTACTCAGAGTTGTGATGCCTTCGTAAGTTCGTACGATGAATCTGTGGTAAATAAATATTTGGTTGAAACCAATAGAATTGCGTTGACGTGTCTATTTTTGTACGAGGTAGCATATATGAGCCTTCCGTCTATCAGGCCAAATCAAGGGAATCCACCAGATTTTGCATCGTAATGTAATCATACAGATTATGTCATAGAGCAGTGCTATGTGTTCGTGTATGACCGATGGACTGCATCGTTGTCAGAGGGATGGTATCCGCGCATGAACAAAGAACGTCGGATTACAACGTCGTACAAGGATCAGACAAGCAATGTACAGTAGAATGTAAAGCAACTTCCGATGTGTTTTTCAAGGACATATTAAGGAGGCCGGGGATCTCTAGGGCTAGGGATATCCAGGTGAACTTGGTTGCCGACTGGGTGATTTTTTGAAACTGGGTTGCCAACTGGGTGATGAGGCAGAGTTTCTCTCTCACCTATTTTTTTAGTGTCCTACCTTTGTTATAATTGTTTATGTGTCGAAGAAGATCTCATGTCGGCTCGACACTAGCTTGTTTCCTTCAAGTTGGGCTCGGAAGAACTATCCTTCTTAGTGTTGTTACTTTTTTGCAACTACTTCTTTAGAGTCTTTTGACTCTACTGATAAACTCTAGAACAACTCAGAGCACATTAGTGGTCCAATAGGATGAGTGCGATGAGAAACGTCGTAGGTGTGGACGTGACAAATTCAGCACACGAAAGCAGTGGCGGAGTTACAACATTTAGATCCCGGGTGTCTAGAGGGTGTCATAATAGATAAAAAGCATTTTTAGGGGTGCATATGTGGTGAAAAAAAATTATTTTACAAAGGAAAAAATCTCCGCCCGGTGTCCTGTGCACCCAGGCATGGCTCCGCCACTACACGAAAGGAAGGTGCTTGTAACAATAGCCCGACACTGTTGGACGAAGATTAATGAAATTTACTAGTCTAATTCAAATTTGTATTTTTCATGCACACTACCAGGACTGGGTTCACTTGTACTAATCGTTATGAAATAATTCGTATACTCAATGAATTGTAGTATAATAGAAGAATTAGAAAAGAGAAAAAATAAAAAACAGAGATTTCTAGTCTAATTCAAATTTTGTATTTTTCATGCACGCTAATAGGACTGAGAATTACTTCTACCGAAAAGCCACCTAGGGTTTTGGAGACAGCCGCCGCCGAAGATTTCTAGTCCCCTCGCCTTGGCGCTATGAGGTGGGGGACCTCACGATCTTTCAGCTTTGTTGTGTTTCTCGTCATATCATTTAGTGTTGGTTATAGTGTTTTGTGAATAAAGGTGCTCTAGTTTCTTGGCGGTGTCATGGGGCTAGAGAAATTTGTGTCCTCGCAGATCTGATGAGTTTATGTCATTGTGTCTTGTTGCTTCCATTGGTTTGATTCTTTGTGAGTTGAAATTGTTCTGCGACATCACAGTGAAAATTTTGTGATTCGACGGCCTGCACTTCTAGGGGATCATCCCGGCCCAAGCAAGTTCATCGCTCATGGATTTCCATCTTCTTGGGTGGACGACTCGAGGGGCTTTCAGAAATCTTTGTCGGTAATCAACTTTGTGTAGGTGAACAAGCGACAATATTGTTTCTCCAGTCTGATTGCAGTCTCTTTACTGAAGCCGAGGAATTATTTCGTCTTGCAGAGATTGATATCATGGTGAAGAAGTCTCCAAGAGTTTTCATTGTAATTCTTAGTTATATAGGAGTTACTTTGTAAATTTTTAGATAATTGATCCAAAACAGCGTACCTGTAATTGTTCCGAGTATGAACAAAGTTACAGGTGTTTTCTAAAAAAAAAACATAAAAAACGATAAATATTACTCCGTAGCTGGTGAACTCGTTTCCTGAAGGGCGTGGCCGCGAGGAAGGCTCTAGTAGCAACTTCCACAAGGATTACGTACGCGTTTGCTGTGATTATCGGCGAGCTGTTCACCTCCCTAAGGGCTCATTTGGTAACTGGAATCCCGGGGGGATCCCGGCCTTTTCCCGGGGTGTATTTTCCCCTACTCCGGAGGTCGGGAAAAGAATCCCGGAGTTTTACACATGATTCCTCAGATTCCCGGCCGGGATTATTTTCCCTGGGTATTTCTCCCCCTGCAACCAAATGAGCCCTAATGGTTGGATTCGGTTGGTGGACCATCGGCTTTCCCTCCTCCCATCCTCGGCTCTTGGTCCGCCGCCACCGCTTCGGTTCCCCGCACGGCTGCACGCCTCCTCCCTCCCGTTTCAAAAAAAAAACCTCCATTTAATTCTGGGTAAATTCTTTCCTCTCGCTCCTCGTCGCTTACTCACTGTTTAATTCTGGGTAAATTCTTTCCTCTCGCTCCTCGTTCCCCCACTGAACCTCCCTATTTAATCCCCGCCAAGCAGAAGATCCGGTACAGCCACGGGAGGAAAAAGACCAAGAGGCAAGAGCCAAGAGGGCCGTGAAGCTGGAGCAGTTGGCCGCGAGCTCATCGTGCGCTCCTTGACAACCTTGATGGACGCAGAGCTGCGCGCGCGCCTCGCCGCCGTGCGGAAGTCGATCGAGGCCGTCGAAGCAACTGCCGCCTGGGACGCTACCACGAGCATAAAGGCGGTCCTTGAGACCTGCCAGTCCCTGGAGCTCCTCGTCGCCAAGAAGGTGGAGGCCGCGTCGAAGAAAAGGAAACAATGGACGGATATAGATGACAATGTGAAGGAAATCGTCGCCGACTTTTGGAAGAGCAAGGCGGAGAAGGCGTGGGGCCTGGAGGCGAAGCTTTTAGCGGCCGACGACTTTTGGAAGAGCAAGGCGGAGGAGAAGGCGAGGCTGCTGGAGGCGAAGCTGTCAGCGGCCGCGGCGAGGATCGACCAACTGGAGTCAGAGGTGCAGGCATGCAAGAAGAGCCACGTGGAGGCAGAGGCGGCGTTCACGGCTGAGAAGGCCAAGATAGAGCTTGAGCTGGATGTACTAAGGACGGTGGCCCAGATCAAAGCCGAGAAGGATGTTGCCGTGGCCATTGTACACCAGAAAGAAGCTGAAGAAGACGAGCGTTCGCCGTTCGGTTGTATTTCGGCGGGAAACGCAAGATAAAAGCTCTTAGAAGATCAGAGCAGGGGAGGCCAAATCATGGCTGATGCTATTAGGAAAACGCTAGGCAAGGGTACTAATGGGTGCTAATCCAACCAGTCGGAAAAGAAACAACACGATAAACTGCCAAGTGAGAAGTGACGGGCATTCGCGCTGCAGCCCAAAAAATCCTGATTAGTAATTTGCTTAGGAGCGGTGGCTGTATGAAACGAAGGTTCTCTATTTTGAACCATCTTTATATTTCAAGTTGTGTTTTTAGCATCATGTACTCAGACATTTAGTGGTCTTCGGGATCCCATATTTCTAAACAATTCAGTCAAAATACGTGATTATCATATATTTTCTCCATATCTGGACGGAAATTGTCAATTGCCGTTGCACGGTATCAGTACTAGCTTGCGACCTTCAGAGTCTTTTTGGCAACTACAAGCAAATACACGTGAAAAACGCAAGCAACAAATATCGTTTCGTTGTTTTTGTTACTAGCAAAATGCCCGTGCGTTGCAACGGGTTTAAAATAAATAGATATTTGTTCACAATCAAGAAATAATTCAATTTATATCCGTAGTTTATACCATTTGAACATATATTAAATGTTTCACTTTAACTTAGTTCGCATGTTCTATTATAAAAGAATCCTCTCAAAAGAGCCCACTTTCCAATGTTCTTTGTGGTTAAGCAAAAACTTATGGGTTCACAATGAAACCATTTCATGGTAAAATTTGTCAAATCACATTGAAAGATAGATAAATAAGATACGTATTCTTAAATCATAATAGAATCTCAGCGCACATGGAAAATTACCAATTATCTTCATAATATTCGATTGGACCATCGGCCTTCCCTCACCTCCTCGGCTCCTCACCCGCCGGCAACCGCTTCGGTTTCCCACGCACTAACGTCGGATAACGCATGGGAGAGCCTGCGTGCTCCTCCGACGACCGCGAACTAACATCGCACACCGCCGAGGACGTGGCACACCTCTCTTGTATAGTACTCCCTACGTTCCAATTTAATTGACTTGCTATGCACCACATGTGTATACATGTAACATGTATAGATACATCCAGATGTGGTGCATAGCAAGTTGGTTAAATTGGAACGGAGGGAGTACTTTGCTATAATCTCCAATGCTAGCTTCTGGGCTGCCCGTCTAATTTAGGTGTGAAGTATGTACGTCGGCGGAGGGGGTCAGTTGCGACGGAGTGGACGGCGGAGTTGCTGGTGGGGCGGACCAGCGTCATGGTCAGAGGCGCATAGGGCGGTGGTGGTAACGGCGGTGCTGGCGAGGGCTTGACATGGCCGCCGTGCAGTCCGAGGACAGGCTTGCACTGAAGCCAAAGGATGCTAGGTGCGAGGAGAGAGACAATGAGGAGCACGAGGGCGCCGTTGGTGATGACTGATGACCACTGGCGGAGCTACAACTAGCTACCCGGGTGCACATGACACCAGGTAGACAAAAATTTCTTTGTACAACAGCACATTTTCACCATGTGTGCACCCCTAAAACGATGAATTTTATCTGCTTTGGCACCCGTATGCACCCTGGTGTTGAATGCTCTAGCTCCGCCACTGCTGATGACCACTGTTGACGCCATTAGTTGGAATTTACTTGTAATGCTGGGTGGTTACTTACTCGTGAGGTACTATCCAGGTGTGGCTCTATGCATGAAGGAGGAGATGTCGCTAGCTTCTTGTTGTGACTGTCGTCACGACGTTCGTCCATGCACAGCTCCTGGTGTCTCTGTAGTCTGGACAACCACGCGGAAGAAGGCCGCACGCATCTCCTACCGCCCCTTTGACAGAGTAACTCCCTGATGCCTAGAGGAATGGCAATGCCGCACACTTCCAAAACGTCTCATAGTTTTGCTAAAACTGAGGAATACTACCGTATCAGGACGCTGCAGTATTGCTCGCCAATGCACTTGAATACTTCATTTTCCAAATACTATATATGGTTTTCCAACTGCAGTACCTCTCTTCCATCAGATTGGTATTTTGGTTAGAGAATGCAAATCGTGTTTGACTTTATACGGAAATTCAGTTTGGGCCTTTGGGCTCGTCCCGGCTCGAATGAGGAAACAAAAATTGAGGTGAGCTTCCAAAAATACAGAACATACCAAAATATCAGGCCCGAGCCTGGCCAGAACACAGGTTCGACCCAGGTTTTTTGGGCCGGGATCAGGCTGGGTCGTCAGGCCAGGGTGTTCATCCCTAGGTGTATCTTGCGGGTTGCTTTTCCTAGATTTCAAAGATAGATCTGAAAGGGGGATTGCTTGCCTCTTAACGGGGAAAAATTCAAGGGCGAAAAGCAAGAAGGTCCGTCATCCTGAAGGAGAAGTCACTAACGGGCAAAGGTAAGAAGAGTGGCACCGGAAAGGCACATGCGGTTGCTTGATGGATGATTTTCGGTTTCTCGGGTTGTTCTCTTGGTTTGGGTTGTTTTTTTGGCTTTGGCGTTGCCCATCGCCTTCTGTTGAGGTGTTATGTTTTGTGTTGTTCAAGTGTCGGGGATTGCGGTTATTGTGTCTCAAGAGAGTTTACGTGGTTTTCTGTGTGGGTGTGGGATTTCATGCTTTGTGCTATGTTCGTTTTGGTTTGTTTGTATTGGGTTTTTGGCCCAATTTTCCGTAACATAGCTTAGCAGTTTTCTCATTTTCAATTAATAGAGATTGGGGACGAAAAGGTTTAGCCCCCGTTGAATAAACGTTACACGTGTTGCCAAATATAACTCGAATTCCGGGTAGAATTGTTTTGTGTCGTCACCAGTTTTTGGCTCGCTCCAACCTCCAAGCTTAGCTTCAATGTCGAAGTGTTAATCGGACGTGTTAGAAAATCGACCATGATTGAGAAAGTTGCAGCCGCAACTGAGATATAGTAAGAGTGTCTCCTATCCTCATTCCGGTCCTAGAGGAGGCGACTTGGGTTGGTCAGATCGTGTCGGGCTAGTCGAAGCAGCTATAGCGTATTTTGGTTAGATCACCATCTTCTGGACGCTTAATTGCAGAGCGGCGCTGACGAATTGCATCCGATGGAGGGAAATGCTACCTGTTGCGCGAGCGAAGGCTCGCTCGGTTCGCAGCGACAGCGGTCGACGCGCACGCGCAGCTCGTGGGTGGGACCCACCCACGTCTCTCCTTCCTCCTCCTTTCTTCCCCGCATCGCATCCCACACGGCCAACTCAGGGCAGGCCGAGCCGGAGCCGCCGGAGCCGCGGCTGGCCGCGGCGGAGGCGAGGAGGAACCTTAGGGCTGGGGGTGGGGGTGGGGCGGTTCGCCACTTAACGGTGGGGGTGGGGGTGGGGGTGGGGCGGTTCGCCGGCGACGAGATCGGGGCCAGGCCGAGCCGGAGCCGCCGGAGGCGCGGCTGGCCGCGGCGGAGGCGAGGAGGAACCTTAGGGCTGGGGGTGCGGGGTGGGTCGCCGGCGACGAGCTTCGGGGTGGGGGGGGGGGGGGTTAGAGGGATGGTCCGGGGCGGCGCCGGACCGGCGGTGGGCCGCGGTTGGAGGAGGGCGGGGCGCGGAGGCGGCGCGGTAGCGGCGCCGAGCGCGGGGGGCGGAGGCAGGCGGCCTGGCCGGCGATGGCGGCGGGGGCGTGGTGGTCGTCTTCCTTCCGACAACCGCACGTGCGGCGGTCGGAAACCGCGCGAGCGGTTGCGCGCGCGCAAGCTAGCCCTGCCCTCCGATGGATGCACTCATGCATGCATGTGCCGGCCCGGCCGTCTTGTGCATACGTGCGTGGTACGCTGCAAATTAAACTGGATTTCCCATTTTGTCGTCGACGTGCGTTAGGCGGCGTCGCAGCGGATTCAGTGTGATCGATCGCCGGCGGCATGCATGCGGCTGAACTCATGTTGGGAACTGTTTTGTGTTGGTGTCTCTATTTTATATATTCTGGATAACGTACTATTATTCAGTGTACCATGTACGTAGACAGAGTACTTGAATTGCCCATGCATCCATGAATGTGGGAGATCAACGTCGAGGAAGACGACGACCAGCCGTATGGCGCAGCCGCAGCGCAGCCTATAGGGTTTCGACATGCATGGTCCAGTAATGGCAGAATAAGCGTCACCTCGTTCCGGCCGGGTTGGAGCCGTTACGATCGTGAACAAGCAGGCACAGCCGTCAACTCGTTACGGGCTACTCGATCTGATGCTCGGTGTCGAAAGCGATGGGGCACATACGCCCGAGAATCAAAATCAGCCACCCTAGCTTTGGATAGAAGATCAAAATCAGCCACCCCCTAGCTTTGAGATGGGCAGCGTGGCTCGCTGGTAGGAGGAAACACTGACGACAAAAGAAGGAAGAAATAGCTCAACATATTACTAGCTTCCAAAATGTTTCAGTAGGATACGTACGATTAGCATTAGCTCCCCTAGTAGACAGCAGGCGTATCAATACTTCGTAGGTACTTACAAACTTCTTGCGAACCAAACAGATCACGGTATTACAGATCGTTCTACAGTACTAAAAACACGTACATCGCTTGTAATATTATTTCTTCAACAAACGCCTAACTGATGATACTCGCTATGATGAGTTCTATGACTCCTCGTCGAGGCGTTGAGCGCCAGTTTATTAAACCAGCCGAACATACCAACGGCGGTCGGCGAGCAGCATCGATCGAGCCTAGCCTACGCTGCGGAGGGCGCGGGGAAGTACTTGACGGCGCCGGCCTCATCCAGAGCGGCCTGCAGGGGGTCAGTGGTGTCATCTGCATCGTTAGCCTTGTAGTCGAGGCTCTCGTTGTCGTAGATGTCACGCCACTTCATGATCAGCATCCTAATGTCCTCCCTGTCCATGTTGGCCTCCTCTCCGGTGAACCTCCACGGCTTCGAACCCTGCATGCATAGCATGATACGTCGATCCCTAACGGTTTGCATGTTTGAGATAGAGGATGACAAGCAGGTCGACGTACCGCAGCGCAGTAGTGCACGACCTTGACCTTGCCGAGCTCGACGTTCTCGGGGTGCCGCCACAGCATGGCCAGCACCAGGTTGTGCACGTTCGAGATGGGCTTGTACACGTCCCCGAAGAACATGTTCAGAAAGTCCTGCTCGGCGAAGGGGGTCGGGTCGGTGACGACGAGCTTCTCGAGCAGAGCCTTGGCGGTGGCGAGGCTGGGCTCGTGCACGAACATGCCGGCGTTGAAGTAGAGCGGCGGCGGGGGCACGCCGAGGTCGTGCTCCGGCCAGGACACCCTGTCCGGGCACTGCTGGCAGTAGCCGATCTTGTGCTGCGGCGTGTGGCTCCACGTCTTCTCGCAGAAGCAGTCCTTGACAGCGTAGAAGCTGCCTGCCTCCAGGTCGAACAGGTGGTCGATGTTGTCGAACACCTGGATGTCCGCGTCCAGGTACACCATCCTCTCGTACTCCACAAACTGAAACACAGTTGACTAACGTCGTGAGCATCTATCGATCCAATAAGGAATAGAGAAGCAGAGATCAACTACTACCTCCCAGATGCGGAGCTTGGAGTAGTTTATGACATAGTAAGCCATGGCGAACTGGGTCTGGCTCTCCGGCGGGTACACGGGCTCGATCTCGCGGACGACGCAGCCCTGGTCGAGCAGCGCGCGTCGGTGTGCCTCGGGGACGTCGGGAGCACGGCGACCACCAGCGGGTAGGCCGACTTGACGGCGCGGAGGCCCTTGGCTAAGCCCACCACGCCCTTCCAGTAGTCGCCGGAGCCCGCCAGGAACGTCACATACGCCGCCATCGCCGGCGCCCCCTCACCCTTGAGAGCCATCGGAGCCATTGCTGTAGAGAAAAACACTCCTTTATCGAAAAAAAGAGAAAAACACTCAGATGTTGTATTTATTGTGCGACTTGTGAGTGTTTGATTTGATGGATGGGGTGGCGCAGCAGCTGGGCTTTATATAGGAGCGGGTGTGCAGGGTCAGGCCATTTGCGCCAAATGGAAAGGACAAAAATTCCTGGATTAGAAACGTCATGGATAGCTTGATCCGTGATTGATTTGCTTCCCAAGGACCCGTGCGTTGATTCTTTTTTTTTTTTTTTTTTTTTTTTTTTTTTTTTGCGAAACACAGTACAACGCAAGCGCTCATATACACGCGCACACACTCACCCCTATGAACGCACGCACGCACACCCTACCCTATGAGCACCTCCGAGAGACTGAGTCGGCGGGTCGAGTCTTGAGATTGACGAAGTCACCACGGGCGCCTCGCTGTCGACGGGAACGTCGCCTCCCACTGAAGAATATTCCGCCTTAAATGAGAAACACCAGCGTCAAACCTGGGGTTTGAACTCTGGTGGGCTGGGGGTACAACCACCCACCTAACCATCTTGCCACAGGCAAGTTCTCACCCGTGCGTTGATTCTGACGTTAACCCAGCTTCCATTTTTGCTTACTATTGTGCGGATTTTGACGTGAAATGGAGATGATTACGGATTACCTGCCCCTTGTTGAAGACATGATCAATGGTAACTGAAAAATCCGTGTTTTCATTTTCGTCAATTGTTATGGTAACTACTGGTCTTATTTTTCCCTTTATTGCTGATGGTAAAAGAAGATTGAATTGGGCGTTATTTGAGGCCGCATTTCATTCATTTTTGCCGGACGGTTTCTAAATTCTAACACCACCTGTCAAGGTATATTCTAGCTTTTGACATGGTATATACTACCGTAATAACTGTTACTCATGGACAAGAAAGACAATCACGCGATTAAGACCCAAATATTCGAAGGAGTATGTCGGTTTGGTGAATAATCTGATAGGGTCTAGCTACTTCAACCGACCATGCACGTTTGATCGAGAAGCGTGTCATAAATTCATTTTTTCCTTTCCTGTCTAATCAACCTGATGCACCAAATCATACATATATCCAAACTTTCCGATTTTGTGACAGCCACGCGAGTCGCGAGGGTATTATAACTTCATATAGGTAGGGATGATACATACTTATCTATATCAGGTCAAATGGACTTTTTGCATGCATGTGGGGCACTGGCAGGCAAAGCAATGAAGCATGGTCAAATTCGATATTGTTATACTGTATATCCTTTGGGCTTTGGTAAAGTGGAAATGCACGTACGTGTAACAGTGTAATGTAATGTGTCAGGGTGATGAACTTCCACGTACATATGCCTACGATGCCTGCGTGGAGCAATTTGATCAGCATTCCCAACTAACATTTTGGAGCGATCCACTGGCCGGTGCAGCAGTTGGTGCGTGACTAGGCCGCCACAAGATCAGACACTCGTACTACATAACTGTCGACATAACGTCTCTCTTCGAGTGGCCAGATTATCCAGGATTTGGACTGTGAAAAGTGCACTAGAGAGGATTATATTTTTGTGGTACCTCATACAAAATTAATTCTGTGCTCTTTTGTGGAATCGTTGAAACAAGGAAATTTTGACAAAGATCGAATGGTTTCAATCCAATCACAAAATTCAACACTAATGAAATATCATTGAAATTCGAACCTTTAGTACCTTACAATGAAGGTAGCAGCAGGGTTTTTTAACTGAAGATGGTAGCAAATGACACTCTGCCGGTTAGTTCTTTGTTCATCGGGCGACGGTTCGTTTTGGACTTGATGGCCTGCATGTTTTCCTATCGAAAATTGGTTTGCAGCATATTTGAAAATTGCAAGAACAGAAAAACGAAGACTGAAATGGCATGCCATGAAAAACGAAGACATATGTCAGGAAAAATAGGTGCCTGAAATAATTGTCTCTACTCCTATAAAAACCACAGTTGGTGATGACGGTGTGCCTGCCATCTTTCATCCACGATCGTTCGATTTGTATCTAACGGACATGAATCAATCTTGGCAAATTTGCAGATAACCTCTTGTCTTCTTATCTCTTGTCCTACCTCATCCAACCATCTGGATATTATTTTGCAGAGAGGAAAAAGCGCATCCAATTTCAATCTATCCTCGGTGTATAACCTAATGGCTAGCAACTGTAGTTATGTTAGCTACAATTTCATAATTTTGTGTGTGAAAAATGCACAATTTTGGTTATGCAAATTTTAATCACTTTGGGGTTGCCTGGCTTAGAGCAAATACACAATATTCCACTTAGAGCTACTCTATTGGTAACCGTAAAACAGCCCACTAATCGCGGATGTTTTTTAGAAATATTCGACGAATTCTGAATTAGAAATTAGAAAGATGGACATGTATTTCTTTTGTTCTTAGTATATTTAATGTTATCTCCCTATTGTCTTGTAATTAATCTTCAAAACACAATTAACTAAGAACGAATGCATAAATTCAAAAAAAAAAAAACTAAGAACGAATGCATTACAATGTGGTAATTAATTTTACTTATAAAATAGCTTGCCAAGTTTGTTAATTTGACTTATAGAATAGCGCCAAGTTTGTATTCTCACGCTTCCATTACAATATGTATTATGTCGCAACACACATGCATTTCAGTTATAGTAGGATATTAATTTTTTAAATTATGTGTTTATCCCTTTGTATACATGTGAATATTATGTCTACTATATTTATATGTCTGGCAAGAAAAATAATTAATGGACCGTAGCAACGCACGGGCATTCGACTAGTCATTGAAACAAAGGGAAATTTAAGAGGAATGTTCCTATGGAATTCCATGCAGTGGGGGACCTAGAATTTTGCCGAAAGGTATGACGCATCAAAAACTTTGTGTGCACTTCTCAACATGATAATCATTTGCTACCTTACGATTTCTAAAGCCAATGATCTCTCTTCTGTTGCATTGTGTCTTATTTTCTTTCATCATTATTTTATCTGTAATTCTCTCCATCGCTTTCTGATATGTTTTTTCTAATACTGTTGCTCTTAAACTCGACTATGAACACTTGTCTGATTCGTCAAAAAAAAAACTTGTCTCTATACACACACAAAAAACATAACCCATAGGCTGATAGGCGGGAATTCCATGTTGTGTCATAGGAGCGTATGCTCCCACTGTTCAAAAACATATTTTAAAATAAAAATAATCGGGTGTACCTTACAACATTCTATGCTCGCACACAAATTTCAAGAAAAAAATACATTTTCTTCTTGTGGCCTATGTTAAGAAGACAAGAAAATGTCATGTGATAACTCATATTGTAGCACCCAAATTTGTATTTTTACACATATTACAAAAAAATGTTTTTTCTTGGTGAAACTGTTTGTGTGAACATGAAGTATCTCACCCTATTTTTTTGTTCAATTTTTTTAAACATTTCAAAAAAAAGGATTTTGCAGCCATGAGAGGGACTGGGCCTGAAATACAGACCTGACCTTATAGACCCGAAGGTAAAACCAGGCCGGGCCTCCTCTACGTGAGTCCGATCCCTGGCTTCCACTCCCCCTCCTCTTCACGAGCTGTGTCTCCGGCCTCCTCTACGTGAGTCCGATCCCTGGCTTCCACTCCCCCTCCTCTTACAACGGGTAAAACCAGCCCGTGCACAGCCCATACGCCTGCCAGACCGCGAAAACCAAAATCGCGTTCGCGAAACTTCCCTCCCGAACCTCGCTTTCTCTCTTCTTCATCCCCATTCCCAAATCCCAATCCCACGGACGCACCGACGAACACACCCGAAATTCAAATCCTCGAACCCTAACCCCTCCCCCCCCTCCGATCTGAGCCCCGCCCTCATGCCCCCACACAACGGCGAGGACGATGGCCGCGGCGGCGACGAGCGCCTCTTCGCCGGCGTCCGCTTCGCGCTCGTCGGCTTCAACCCCGTCTCCGAGTCCCAGGTGCGCCTGCCCGCCTCTCCCCACCTCGCGACGCGCCTCGCCGCGATTCCCTCCCCGTTCCCTCCGATTCCCGTCCCTTTCTCGGGCGCGATTTGGTCCGTCTCACCGGGCGAGAGCTCTACGTTTTGCAGTACCGGTCGGAGATGGCGCGGCGCGGCGGCGCCGACGCGGGCGGGTACGGCGAGCCGGGGTGCACCCACGTGATCGTCTCCGGCCTCCTCTACGTGAGTCCGATCCCTGGCTTCCACTCCCCCTCCTCTTCCCGTGGTTTCGTTGGGGGACATTTCGCGTGTGGCTTCGTTCAGTGGTGTTTATGGTTGAACTGAAATGGATGCAGGACGATCCGGTGTGCGTGGCGGCGCGGGGAGGTGGGAAGAAGGTGGTAACTGAGCTGTGGGTGGACAATATACTGGATACCCGAGTGACGGCTGATGCCGATCGGGTCAGTTCCGATCGGGGGATTTTTTTTTTCTATTGTGCTTGCATGTGTAGTTCTGTACGGCAGTTAACCTTCTGGTTCATGTGTTTAAATTGTTGCTAGTATACTACTGTAAGATATATGTTCTGAACAAGCCCAGCTAGCAAACCACTGTTTTAATGCGACTTTAGGTACTCTCGTGTGACGTTATCTTATTTGTGCTGACTGGTTTGGTGATTTGAAGCTGCATGTTTTGGATTTGGCAGGCACTATATAGGCCTGTGAGAGATTTCAATGGTATACCGGGTAGTAGGTCGCTCAACATTTGCCTGACAGGGTACCAAAAGGATGGGCGTGAAGACATAATGGTAATGCTGCTGCCTTCTATCTTCTTATCTCCAAGCCTTGAGGCATATGGTTGTTGGGTTCGTACATCTGTAAATACCGAGTATCTGGTCAAGGTCATTTTGTTATTGATCAGGTCAATTATGATTTCCTTCAGTTTATGCACCAGTGATATTAATTTGCTGGTTACTTTTTGTCCCACTCGTTTTGATAGCTTATAGCTATGTCGTTGATTCTAGCACACTGTTTATTGTGTTGTGTCGAGTTTGTGCCTGATTATGCACTTATATTGTTTAATACCGCTGAATCAGTTCGCTAACACCAAGTATGTCTGAAGCTAACCTTTCTTCTGAATGACCAAGGCTCAGAATGATATAGAAATAGACCACATCTAGCAGTTCCTTCATACATTTTAACTCTTTCCTTCTAGGAACTTGATAGTTTGGTGTTCTCATCACTAATTTTCTGACCAATAATTTTTACTATTGAATATAGAAAATGGTTAGCTTAATGGGAGCACAGTTTTCCAAGCCTTTGAAAGCTGATACGGTCACCCATCTCATTTGCTATAAATTTGAAGGTATGGTGGTTGCTTCCGTGCTGTTTACGCTCAACTTGTGTTACAATTAGTGTTCACTTGCGGCTTATCTCGTCCCTCTTTCTATCAGGTGAGAAGTATGAACTTGCTAAAATGGTGAATATCAATCTTGTTAATCATCAGTGGTTGGAAGCTTGGTACGTGTATTTATTAACCAGTCTTGTAAAAATCGTCGTATCATGTCATGGTTCTTTCTGCTGAAATGTCAGACATGTTTTTTCTACTGCAGCTTAAAGGCTTGGGAAATTCTTCCAATTGATAATTATAGAAAAAGGTGAGCGTGCCAGCAAATCACCTTGCATTTTCCGTTGTTGTGTCCTCCCTTTGGTTTTAGTTACTAGCCTTATACTTTGCAATCTCTCACCTGCACTGTCCTTTATATGATGTCCGGTTAACTTTATCACAACAATGTGTCAATATATGTGATGCACTTCTAGGATCATCGACCGAGAGTAGACTAGTGTCAGATCGATCTTTCTTTGAGCTAGGCCTTCTTTTTCTAGTTTTTTCTGTTGTCGAGAATATTTGTTTCCGGGGTTGCAAGCAAGCAAAGTTGGCCATTACGGACGCACTGTACGTGCGATTCGTTGTGCTTGGATTTAATATCGCGAAACATATATTCGATCGATGATCCGTCGTCTGATTGCTGCCCCAAAACTTGAAATGAATCGATGGACCGCGCGCATGCGTGAAGCAAATTCTACCACAGAACACACAAACTCGTGCTGCACAATCAATGTGCATTGCACATTTGCACCACAGAACCAAATTATGAAATTACACACGCTCCAGGTTCACGGGACATAAGCCAGCTCGCTGACCCCCCCTGCGACACGTGGCGCTGCCACGTCGTCACTGGCCCAGTCAATGCCCAACACATTGTCCACCCAGGCCAGGCTCATCTCAGCACATTGCCGTGAGGCTCAGATTTTTTTTTTTTTAACATTTCTCTGCTTGCCATTAATACCCAACAAAAAAAATATCGCTGCCTACCTCACACAGCTGACAGACAAAAAAAGGATAGTAATTTCACGTGCCAAAGTAAGAAAAATGGAGATGCGGGGTATCGATCCCCGTACCTCTCGCATGCTAAGCGAGCGCTCTACCATCTGAGCTACATCCCCTTTTCGAAATGAATACAGATTTACCTTATTTATACTAAATACTTCAGGGAATTGTGAATCCTTCTTAGGATTTCATAAATGAGGCACGAAGGTCAAGAAACAAGAAAGACTCATTCACATTAGAAAACGGGAATAGAGACAAATGGCAGAGATTGAACTTATAGTTATATCAAAACCGTCTGATATCATTGTCTCTACCTTCACTTTTTGCATGGACGGTCCTCCGGTGCAAAACTGACGCGGACTAACTACTTCATTTGTATCTATGACTTTCAATAAATGTAAGTGTAACAAACTAGGAAAAACTTTTTTAAGAAACAAACGAGAAAACAAATAAGATGGAGAAACACGAAAACACATGAAAAACATGTTCATGGAACACTTGGTGTAATTTTGTGTTGGGTTCTCCATTGGACCTATTGGGAGACATTTTGGGATTGCCGGTGGAGATGCTCTTATTTCCTCAGGATCCCGCCATACGTGTTTGGTTTACATGTCTACATGGACGAGTCTAGGGACGTTTGGTCCGCTTCATCTTTTCTTTAGGCGTTGTTTACTCCAAGGGTATTTTAGGGGATGGGAAGAATGGGGATGGGAGGGGATTTGGTGAACACCCAATCCCCACAAATTCTCACAAATACTCTTCCCCTACAATACACTAGCATGGACTAGAGTTTTTATGTTAGGCAAAAATGAGATGATTGGTAGGGATATTTGGGGATTATCACCTCCCATCCCCTAAAATATACTAGAAATAAACAAACTAGTGGGGATTTTCCGGGATCCAGAATAATCCCCTCCCATCCCCTAAAATACACTAGAGGTAAACAAGGCCTTAGGGTAGATGGCACAGATTCCGCTCTCTAGATAATTTGTACTCGAGGGCTTGTATTTTCTATGCTTTATGGGGGCATTTCTGTTTTTTTGGGACGGCAGTCAGATATCTTAATATTTCGTGTATAATTTTTCTACTTAATATACTCTAAACATTTAGCTTCGTAGAAGTTACCACTTTGAGTTGTATTCATGACTCGGTAAAACAGACATTAGCTGTCCCTAGGCAACTCACATTGTTTACTCCCTAGCCCATGTGACCATGTACGATGGCATTTTTTACTCAGAGTTGTGATGCCTTCGTAAGTTCGTACGATGAATCTGTGGTAAATAAATATTTGGTTGAAACCAATAGAATTGCGTTGACGTGTCTATTTTTGTACGAGGTAGCATATATGAGCCTTCCGTCTATCAGGCCAAATCAAGGGAATCCACCAGATTTTGCATCGTAATGTAATCATACAGATTATGTCATAGAGCAGTGCTATGTGTTCGTGTATGACCGATGGACTGCATCGTTGTCAGAGGGATGGTATCCGCGCATGAACAAAGAACGTCGGATTACAACGTCGTACAAGGATCAGACAAGCAATGTACAGTAGAATGTAAAGCAACTTCCGATGTGTTTTTCAAGGACATATTAAGGAGGCCGGGGATCTCTAGGGCTAGGGATATCCAGGTGAACTTGGTTGCCGACTGGGTGATTTTTTGAAACTGGGTTGCCAACTGGGTGATGAGGCAGAGTTTCTCTCTCACCTATTTTTTTAGTGTCCTACCTTTGTTATAATTGTTTATGTGTCGAAGAAGATCTCATGTCGGCTCGACACTAGCTTGTTTCCTTCAAGTTGGGCTCGGAAGAACTATCCTTCTTAGTGTTGTTACTTTTTTGCAACTACTTCTTTAGAGTCTTTTGACTCTACTGATAAACTCTAGAACAACTCAGAGCACATTAGTGGTCCAATAGGATGAGTGCGATGAGAAACGTCGTAGGTGTGGACGTGACAAATTCAGCACACGAAAGCAGTGGCGGAGTTACAACATTTAGATCCCGGGTGTCTAGAGGGTGTCATAATAGATAAAAAGCATTTTTAGGGGTGCATATGTGGTGAAAAAAAATTATTTTACAAAGGAAAAAATCTCCGCCCGGTGTCCTGTGCACCCAGGCATGGCTCCGCCACTACACGAAAGGAAGGTGCTTGTAACAATAGCCCGACACTGTTGGACGAAGATTAATGAAATTTACTAGTCTAATTCAAATTTGTATTTTTCATGCACACTACCAGGACTGGGTTCACTTGTACTAATCGTTATGAAATAATTCGTATACTCAATGAATTGTAGTATAATAGAAGAATTAGAAAAGAGAAAAAATAAAAAACAGAGATTTCTAGTCTAATTCAAATTTTGTATTTTTCATGCACGCTAATAGGACTGAGAATTACTTCTACCGAAAAGCCACCTAGGGTTTTGGAGACAGCCGCCGCCGAAGATTTCTAGTCCCCTCGCCTTGGCGCTATGAGGTGGGGGACCTCACGATCTTTCAGCTTTGTTGTGTTTCTCGTCATATCATTTAGTGTTGGTTATAGTGTTTTGTGAATAAAGGTGCTCTAGTTTCTTGGCGGTGTCATGGGGCTAGAGAAATTTGTGTCCTCGCAGATCTGATGAGTTTATGTCATTGTGTCTTGTTGCTTCCATTGGTTTGATTCTTTGTGAGTTGAAATTGTTCTGCGACATCACAGTGAAAATTTTGTGATTCGACGGCCTGCACTTCTAGGGGATCATCCCGGCCCAAGCAAGTTCATCGCTCATGGATTTCCATCTTCTTGGGTGGACGACTCGAGGGGCTTTCAGAAATCTTTGTCGGTAATCAACTTTGTGTAGGTGAACAAGCGACAATATTGTTTCTCCAGTCTGATTGCAGTCTCTTTACTGAAGCCGAGGAATTATTTCGTCTTGCAGAGATTGATATCATGGTGAAGAAGTCTCCAAGAGTTTTCATTGTAATTCTTAGTTATATAGGAGTTACTTTGTAAATTTTTAGATAATTGATCCAAAACAGCGTACCTGTAATTGTTCCGAGTATGAACAAAGTTACAGGTGTTTTCTAAAAAAAAAACATAAAAAACGATAAATATTACTCCGTAGCTGGTGAACTCGTTTCCTGAAGGGCGTGGCCGCGAGGAAGGCTCTAGTAGCAACTTCCACAAGGATTACGTACGCGTTTGCTGTGATTATCGGCGAGCTGTTCACCTCCCTAAGGGCTCATTTGGTAACTGGAATCCCGGGGGGATCCCGGCCTTTTCCCGGGGTGTATTTTCCCCTACTCCGGAGGTCGGGAAAAGAATCCCGGAGTTTTACACATGATTCCTCAGATTCCCGGCCGGGATTATTTTCCCTGGGTATTTCTCCCCCTGCAACCAAATGAGCCCTAATGGTTGGATTCGGTTGGTGGACCATCGGCTTTCCCTCCTCCCATCCTCGGCTCTTGGTCCGCCGCCACCGCTTCGGTTCCCCGCACGGCTGCACGCCTCCTCCCTCCCGTTTCAAAAAAAAAACCTCCATTTAATTCTGGGTAAATTCTTTCCTCTCGCTCCTCGTCGCTTACTCACTGTTTAATTCTGGGTAAATTCTTTCCTCTCGCTCCTCGTTCCCCCACTGAACCTCCCTATTTAATCCCCGCCAAGCAGAAGATCCGGTACAGCCACGGGAGGAAAAAGACCAAGAGGCAAGAGCCAAGAGGGCCGTGAAGCTGGAGCAGTTGGCCGCGAGCTCATCGTGCGCTCCTTGACAACCTTGATGGACGCAGAGCTGCGCGCGCGCCTCGCCGCCGTGCGGAAGTCGATCGAGGCCGTCGAAGCAACTGCCGCCTGGGACGCTACCACGAGCATAAAGGCGGTCCTTGAGACCTGCCAGTCCCTGGAGCTCCTCGTCGCCAAGAAGGTGGAGGCCGCGTCGAAGAAAAGGAAACAATGGACGGATATAGATGACAATGTGAAGGAAATCGTCGCCGACTTTTGGAAGAGCAAGGCGGAGAAGGCGTGGGGCCTGGAGGCGAAGCTTTTAGCGGCCGACGACTTTTGGAAGAGCAAGGCGGAGGAGAAGGCGAGGCTGCTGGAGGCGAAGCTGTCAGCGGCCGCGGCGAGGATCGACCAACTGGAGTCAGAGGTGCAGGCATGCAAGAAGAGCCACGTGGAGGCAGAGGCGGCGTTCACGGCTGAGAAGGCCAAGATAGAGCTTGAGCTGGATGTACTAAGGACGGTGGCCCAGATCAAAGCCGAGAAGGATGTTGCCGTGGCCATTGTACACCAGAAAGAAGCTGAAGAAGACGAGCGTTCGCCGTTCGGTTGTATTTCGGCGGGAAACGCAAGATAAAAGCTCTTAGAAGATCAGAGCAGGGGAGGCCAAATCATGGCTGATGCTATTAGGAAAACGCTAGGCAAGGGTACTAATGGGTGCTAATCCAACCAGTCGGAAAAGAAACAACACGATAAACTGCCAAGTGAGAAGTGACGGGCATTCGCGCTGCAGCCCAAAAAATCCTGATTAGTAATTTGCTTAGGAGCGGTGGCTGTATGAAACGAAGGTTCTCTATTTTGAACCATCTTTATATTTCAAGTTGTGTTTTTAGCATCATGTACTCAGACATTTAGTGGTCTTCGGGATCCCATATTTCTAAACAATTCAGTCAAAATACGTGATTATCATATATTTTCTCCATATCTGGACGGAAATTGTCAATTGCCGTTGCACGGTATCAGTACTAGCTTGCGACCTTCAGAGTCTTTTTGGCAACTACAAGCAAATACACGTGAAAAACGCAAGCAACAAATATCGTTTCGTTGTTTTTGTTACTAGCAAAATGCCCGTGCGTTGCAACGGGTTTAAAATAAATAGATATTTGTTCACAATCAAGAAATAATTCAATTTATATCCGTAGTTTATACCATTTGAACATATATTAAATGTTTCACTTTAACTTAGTTCGCATGTTCTATTATAAAAGAATCCTCTCAAAAGAGCCCACTTTCCAATGTTCTTTGTGGTTAAGCAAAAACTTATGGGTTCACAATGAAACCATTTCATGGTAAAATTTGTCAAATCACATTGAAAGATAGATAAATAAGATACGTATTCTTAAATCATAATAGAATCTCAGCGCACATGGAAAATTACCAATTATCTTCATAATATTCGATTGGACCATCGGCCTTCCCTCACCTCCTCGGCTCCTCACCCGCCGGCAACCGCTTCGGTTTCCCACGCACTAACGTCGGATAACGCATGGGAGAGCCTGCGTGCTCCTCCGACGACCGCGAACTAACATCGCACACCGCCGAGGACGTGGCACACCTCTCTTGTATAGTACTCCCTACGTTCCAATTTAATTGACTTGCTATGCACCACATGTGTATACATGTAACATGTATAGATACATCCAGATGTGGTGCATAGCAAGTTGGTTAAATTGGAACGGAGGGAGTACTTTGCTATAATCTCCAATGCTAGCTTCTGGGCTGCCCGTCTAATTTAGGTGTGAAGTATGTACGTCGGCGGAGGGGGTCAGTTGCGACGGAGTGGACGGCGGAGTTGCTGGTGGGGCGGACCAGCGTCATGGTCAGAGGCGCATAGGGCGGTGGTGGTAACGGCGGTGCTGGCGAGGGCTTGACATGGCCGCCGTGCAGTCCGAGGACAGGCTTGCACTGAAGCCAAAGGATGCTAGGTGCGAGGAGAGAGACAATGAGGAGCACGAGGGCGCCGTTGGTGATGACTGATGACCACTGGCGGAGCTACAACTAGCTACCCGGGTGCACATGACACCAGGTAGACAAAAATTTCTTTGTACAACAGCACATTTTCACCATGTGTGCACCCCTAAAACGATGAATTTTATCTGCTTTGGCACCCGTATGCACCCTGGTGTTGAATGCTCTAGCTCCGCCACTGCTGATGACCACTGTTGACGCCATTAGTTGGAATTTACTTGTAATGCTGGGTGGTTACTTACTCGTGAGGTACTATCCAGGTGTGGCTCTATGCATGAAGGAGGAGATGTCGCTAGCTTCTTGTTGTGACTGTCGTCACGACGTTCGTCCATGCACAGCTCCTGGTGTCTCTGTAGTCTGGACAACCACGCGGAAGAAGGCCGCACGCATCTCCTACCGCCCCTTTGACAGAGTAACTCCCTGATGCCTAGAGGAATGGCAATGCCGCACACTTCCAAAACGTCTCATAGTTTTGCTAAAACTGAGGAATACTACCGTATCAGGACGCTGCAGTATTGCTCGCCAATGCACTTGAATACTTCATTTTCCAAATACTATATATGGTTTTCCAACTGCAGTACCTCTCTTCCATCAGATTGGTATTTTGGTTAGAGAATGCAAATCGTGTTTGACTTTATACGGAAATTCAGTTTGGGCCTTTGGGCTCGTCCCGGCTCGAATGAGGAAACAAAAATTGAGGTGAGCTTCCAAAAATACAGAACATACCAAAATATCAGGCCCGAGCCTGGCCAGAACACAGGTTCGACCCAGGTTTTTTGGGCCGGGATCAGGCTGGGTCGTCAGGCCAGGGTGTTCATCCCTAGGTGTATCTTGCGGGTTGCTTTTCCTAGATTTCAAAGATAGATCTGAAAGGGGGATTGCTTGCCTCTTAACGGGGAAAAATTCAAGGGCGAAAAGCAAGAAGGTCCGTCATCCTGAAGGAGAAGTCACTAACGGGCAAAGGTAAGAAGAGTGGCACCGGAAAGGCACATGCGGTTGCTTGATGGATGATTTTCGGTTTCTCGGGTTGTTCTCTTGGTTTGGGTTGTTTTTTTGGCTTTGGCGTTGCCCATCGCCTTCTGTTGAGGTGTTATGTTTTGTGTTGTTCAAGTGTCGGGGATTGCGGTTATTGTGTCTCAAGAGAGTTTACGTGGTTTTCTGTGTGGGTGTGGGATTTCATGCTTTGTGCTATGTTCGTTTTGGTTTGTTTGTATTGGGTTTTTGGCCCAATTTTCCGTAACATAGCTTAGCAGTTTTCTCATTTTCAATTAATAGAGATTGGGGACGAAAAGGTTTAGCCCCCGTTGAATAAACGTTACACGTGTTGCCAAATATAACTCGAATTCCGGGTAGAATTGTTTTGTGTCGTCACCAGTTTTTGGCTCGCTCCAACCTCCAAGCTTAGCTTCAATGTCGAAGTGTTAATCGGACGTGTTAGAAAATCGACCATGATTGAGAAAGTTGCAGCCGCAACTGAGATATAGTAAGAGTGTCTCCTATCCTCATTCCGGTCCTAGAGGAGGCGACTTGGGTTGGTCAGATCGTGTCGGGCTAGTCGAAGCAGCTATAGCGTATTTTGGTTAGATCACCATCTTCTGGACGCTTAATTGCAGAGCGGCGCTGACGAATTGCATCCGATGGAGGGAAATGCTACCTGTTGCGCGAGCGAAGGCTCGCTCGGTTCGCAGCGACAGCGGTCGACGCGCACGCGCAGCTCGTGGGTGGGACCCACCCACGTCTCTCCTTCCTCCTCCTTTCTTCCCCGCATCGCATCCCACACGGCCAACTCAGGGCAGGCCGAGCCGGAGCCGCCGGAGCCGCGGCTGGCCGCGGCGGAGGCGAGGAGGAACCTTAGGGCTGGGGGTGGGGGTGGGGCGGTTCGCCACTTAACGGTGGGGGTGGGGGTGGGGGTGGGGCGGTTCGCCGGCGACGAGATCGGGGCCAGGCCGAGCCGGAGCCGCCGGAGGCGCGGCTGGCCGCGGCGGAGGCGAGGAGGAACCTTAGGGCTGGGGGTGCGGGGTGGGTCGCCGGCGACGAGCTTCGGGGTGGGGGGGGGGGGGGGGTTAGAGGGATGGTCCGGGGCGGCGCCGGACCGGCGGTGGGCCGCGGTTGGAGGAGGGCGGGACGCGGAGGCGGCGCGGTAGCGGCGCCGAGCGCGGGGGGCGGAGGCAGGCGGCCTGGCCGGCGATGGCGGCGGGGGCGTGGTGGTCGTCTTCCTTCCGACAACCGCACGTGCGGCGGTCGGAAACCGCGCGAGCGGTTGCGCGCGCGCAAGCTAGCCCTGCCCTCCGATGGATGCACTCATGCATGCATGTGCCGGCCCGGCCGTCTTGTGCATACGTGCGTGGTACGCTGCAAATTAAACTGGATTTCCCATTTTGTCGTCGACGTGCGTTAGGCGGCGTCGCAGCGGATTCAGTGTGATCGATCGCCGGCGGCATGCATGCGGCTGAACTCATGTTGGGAACTGTTTTGTGTTGGTGTCTCTATTTTATATATTCTGGATAACGTACTATTATTCAGTGTACCATGTACGTAGACAGAGTACTTGAATTGCCCATGCATCCATGAATGTGGGAGATCAACGTCGAGGAAGACGACGACCAGCCGTATGGCGCAGCCGCAGCGCAGCCTATAGGGTTTCGACATGCATGGTCCAGTAATGGCAGAATAAGCGTCACCTCGTTCCGGCCGGGTTGGAGCCGTTACGATCGTGAACAAGCAGGCACAGCCGTCAACTCGTTACGGGCTACTCGATCTGATGCTCGGTGTCGAAAGCGATGGGGCACATACGCCCGAGAATCAAAATCAGCCACCCTAGCTTTGGATAGAAGATCAAAATCAGCCACCCCCTAGCTTTGAGATGGGCAGCGTGGCTCGCTGGTAGGAGGAAACACTGACGACAAAAGAAGGAAGAAATAGCTCAACATATTACTAGCTTCCAAAATGTTTCAGTAGGATACGTACGATTAGCATTAGCTCCCCTAGTAGACAGCAGGCGTATCAATACTTCGTAGGTACTTACAAACTTCTTGCGAACCAAACAGATCACGGTATTACAGATCGTTCTACAGTACTAAAAACACGTACATCGCTTGTAATATTATTTCTTCAACAAACGCCTAACTGATGATACTCGCTATGATGAGTTCTATGACTCCTCGTCGAGGCGTTGAGCGCCAGTTTATTAAACCAGCCGAACATACCAACGGCGGTCGGCGAGCAGCATCGATCGAGCCTAGCCTACGCTGCGGAGGGCGCGGGGAAGTACTTGACGGCGCCGGCCTCATCCAGAGCGGCCTGCAGGGGGTCAGTGGTGTCATCTGCATCGTTAGCCTTGTAGTCGAGGCTCTCGTTGTCGTAGATGTCACGCCACTTCATGATCAGCATCCTAATGTCCTCCCTGTCCATGTTGGCCTCCTCTCCGGTGAACCTCCACGGCTTCGAACCCTGCATGCATAGCATGATACGTCGATCCCTAACGGTTTGCATGTTTGAGATAGAGGATGACAAGCAGGTCGACGTACCGCAGCGCAGTAGTGCACGACCTTGACCTTGCCGAGCTCGACGTTCTCGGGGTGCCGCCACAGCATGGCCAGCACCAGGTTGTGCACGTTCGAGATGGGCTTGTACACGTCCCCGAAGAACATGTTCAGAAAGTCCTGCTCGGCGAAGGGGGTCGGGTCGGTGACGACGAGCTTCTCGAGCAGAGCCTTGGCGGTGGCGAGGCTGGGCTCGTGCACGAACATGCCGGCGTTGAAGTAGAGCGGCGGCGGGGGCACGCCGAGGTCGTGCTCCGGCCAGGACACCCTGTCCGGGCACTGCTGGCAGTAGCCGATCTTGTGCTGCGGCGTGTGGCTCCACGTCTTCTCGCAGAAGCAGTCCTTGACAGCGTAGAAGCTGCCTGCCTCCAGGTCGAACAGGTGGTCGATGTTGTCGAACACCTGGATGTCCGCGTCCAGGTACACCATCCTCTCGTACTCCACAAACTGAAACACAGTTGACTAACGTCGTGAGCATCTATCGATCCAATAAGGAATAGAGAAGCAGAGATCAACTACTACCTCCCAGATGCGGAGCTTGGAGTAGTTTATGACATAGTAAGCCATGGCGAACTGGGTCTGGCTCTCCGGCGGGTACACGGGCTCGATCTCGCGGACGACGCAGCCCTGGTCGAGCAGCGCGCGTCGGTGTGCCTCGGGGACGTCGGGGAGCACGGCGACCACCAGCGGGTAGGCCGACTTGACGGCGCGGAGGCCCTTGGCTAAGCCCACCACGCCCTTCCAGTAGTCGCCGGAGCCCGCCAGGAACGTCACATACGCCGCCATCGCCGGCGCCCCCTCACCCTTGAGAGCCATCGGAGCCATTGCTGTAGAGAAAAACACTCCTTTATCGAAAAAAAGAGAAAAACACTCAGATGTTGTATTTATTGTGCGACTTGTGAGTGTTTGATTTGATGGATGGGGTGGCGCAGCAGCTGGGCTTTATATAGGAGCGGGTGTGCAGGGTCAGGCCATTTGCGCCAAATGGAAAGGACAAAAATTCCTGGATTAGAAACGTCATGGATAGCTTGATCCGTGATTGATTTGCTTCCCAAGGACCCGTGCGTTGATTCTTTTTTTTTTTTTTTTTTTTTTTTTTTTTTTTTGCGAAACACAGTACAACGCAAGCGCTCATATACACGCGCACACACTCACCCCTATGAACGCACGCACGCACACCCTACCCCTATGAGCACCTCCGAGAGACTGAGTCGGCGGGTCGAGTCTTGAGATTGACGAAGTCACCACGGGCGCCTCGCTGTCGACGGGAACGTCGCCTCCCACTGAAGAATATTCCGCCTTAAATGAGAAACACCAGCGTCAAACCTGGGGTTTGAACTCTGGTGGGCTGGGGGTACAACCACCCACCTAACCATCTTGCCACAGGCAAGTTCTCACCCGTGCGTTGATTCTGACGTTAACCCAGCTTCCATTTTTGCTTACTATTGTGCGGATTTTGACGTGAAATGGAGATGATTACGGATTACCTGCCCCTTGTTGAAGACATGATCAATGGTAACTGAAAAATCCGTGTTTTCATTTTCGTCAATTGTTATGGTAACTACTGGTCTTATTTTTCCCTTTATTGCTGATGGTAAAAGAAGATTGAATTGGGCGTTATTTGAGGCCGCATTTCATTCATTTTTGCCGGACGGTTTCTAAATTCTAACACCACCTGTCAAGGTATATTCTAGCTTTTGACATGGTATATACTACCGTAATAACTGTTACTCATGGACAAGAAAGACAATCACGCGATTAAGACCCAAATATTCGAAGGAGTATGTCGGTTTGGTGAATAATCTGATAGGGTCTAGCTACTTCAACCGACCATGCACGTTTGATCGAGAAGCGTGTCATAAATTCATTTTTTCCTTTCCTGTCTAATCAACCTGATGCACCAAATCATACATATATCCAAACTTTCCGATTTTGTGACAGCCACGCGAGTCGCGAGGGTATTATAACTTCATATAGGTAGGGATGATACATACTTATCTATATCAGGTCAAATGGACTTTTTGCATGCATGTGGGGCACTGGCAGGCAAAGCAATGAAGCATGGTCAAATTCGATATTGTTATACTGTATATCCTTTGGGCTTTGGTAAAGTGGAAATGCACGTACGTGTAACAGTGTAATGTAATGTGTCAGGGTGATGAACTTCCACGTACATATGCCTACGATGCCTGCGTGGAGCAATTTGATCAGCATTCCCAACTAACATTTTGGAGCGATCCACTGGCCGGTGCAGCAGTTGGTGCGTGACTAGGCCGCCACAAGATCAGACACTCGTACTACATAACTGTCGACATAACGTCTCTCTTCGAGTGGCCAGATTATCCAGGATTTGGACTGTGAAAAGTGCACTAGAGAGGATTATATTTTTGTGGTACCTCATACAAAATTAATTCTGTGCTCTTTTGTGGAATCGTTGAAACAAGGAAATTTTGACAAAGATCGAATGGTTTCAATCCAATCACAAAATTCAACACTAATGAAATATCATTGAAATTCGAACCTTTAGTACCTTACAATGAAGGTAGCAGCAGGGTTTTTTAACTGAAGATGGTAGCAAATGACACTCTGCCGGTTAGTTCTTTGTTCATCGGGCGACGGTTCGTTTTGGACTTGATGGCCTGCATGTTTTCCTATCGAAAATTGGTTTGCAGCATATTTGAAAATTGCAAGAACAGAAAAACGAAGACTGAAATGGCATGCCATGAAAAACGAAGACATATGTCAGGAAAAATAGGTGCCTGAAATAATTGTCTCTACTCCTATAAAAACCACAGTTGGTGATGACGGTGTGCCTGCCATCTTTCATCCACGATCGTTCGATTTGTATCTAACGGACATGAATCAATCTTGGCAAATTTGCAGATAACCTCTTGTCTTCTTATCTCTTGTCCTACCTCATCCAACCATCTGGATATTATTTTGCAGAGAGGAAAAAGCGCATCCAATTTCAATCTATCCTCGGTGTATAACCTAATGGCTAGCAACTGTAGTTATGTTAGCTACAATTTCATAATTTTGTGTGTGAAAAATGCACAATTTTGGTTATGCAAATTTTAATCACTTTGGGGTTGCCTGGCTTAGAGCAAATACACAATATTCCACTTAGAGCTACTCTATTGGTAACCGTAAAACAGCCCACTAATCGCGGATGTTTTTTAGAAATATTCGACGAATTCTGAATTAGAAATTAGAAAGATGGACATGTATTTCTTTTGTTCTTAGTATATTTAATGTTATCTCCCTATTGTCTTGTAATTAATCTTCAAAACACAATTAACTAAGAACGAATGCATAAATTCAAAAAAAAAAAAAACTAAGAACGAATGCATTACAATGTGGTAATTAATTTTACTTATAAAATAGCTTGCCAAGTTTGTTAATTTGACTTATAGAATAGCGCCAAGTTTGTATTCTCACGCTTCCATTACAATATGTATTATGTCGCAACACACATGCATTTCAGTTATAGTAGGATATTAATTTTTTAAATTATGTGTTTATCCCTTTGTATACATGTGAATATTATGTCTACTATATTTATATGTCTGGCAAGAAAAATAATTAATGGACCGTAGCAACGCACGGGCATTCGACTAGTCATTGAAACAAAGGGAAATTTAAGAGGAATGTTCCTATGGAATTCCATGCAGTGGGGGACCTAGAATTTTGCCGAAAGGTATGACGCATCAAAAACTTTGTGTGCACTTCTCAACATGATAATCATTTGCTACCTTACGATTTCTAAAGCCAATGATCTCTCTTCTGTTGCATTGTGTCTTATTTTCTTTCATCATTATTTTATCTGTAATTCTCTCCATCGCTTTCTGATATGTTTTTTCTAATACTGTTGCTCTTAAACTCGACTATGAACACTTGTCTGATTCGTCAAAAAAAAAACTTGTCTCTATACACACACAAAAAACATAACCCATAGGCTGATAGGCGGGAATTCCATGTTGTGTCATAGGAGCGTATGCTCCCACTGTTCAAAAACATATTTTAAAATAAAAATAATCGGGTGTACCTTACAACATTCTATGCTCGCACACAAATTTCAAGAAAAAAATACATTTTCTTCTTGTGGCCTATGTTAAGAAGACAAGAAAATGTCATGTGATAACTCATATTGTAGCACCCAAATTTGTATTTTTACACATATTACAAAAAAATGTTTTTTCTTGGTGAAACTGTTTGTGTGAACATGAAGTATCTCACCCTATTTTTTTGTTCAATTTTTTTAAACATTTCAAAAAAAAGGATTTTGCAGCCATGAGAGGGACTGGGCCTGAAATACAGACCTGACCTTATAGACCCGAAGGTAAAACCAGGCCGGGCCTCCTCTACGTGAGTCCGATCCCTGGCTTCCACTCCCCCTCCTCTTCACGAGCTGTGTCTCCGGCCTCCTCTACGTGAGTCCGATCCCTGGCTTCCACTCCCCTCCTCTTACAACGGGTAAAACCAGCCCGTGCACAGCCCATACGCCTGCCAGACCGCGAAAACCAAAATCGCGTTCGCGAAACTTCCCTCCCGAACCTCGCTTTCTCTCTTCTTCATCCCCATTCCCAAATCCCAATCCCACGGACGCACCGACGAACACACCCGAAATTCAAATCCTCGAACCCTAACCCCTCCCCCCGGCCTCCGATCTGAGCCCCGCCCTCATGCCCCCACACAACGGCGAGGACGATGGCCGCGGCGGCGACGAGCGCCTCTTCGCCGGCGTCCGCTTCGCGCTCGTCGGCTTCAACCCCGTCTCCGAGTCCCAGGTGCGCCTGCCCGCCTCTCCCCACCTCGCGACGCGCCTCGCCGCGATTCCCTCCCCGTTCCCTCCGATTCCCGTCCCTTTCTCGGGCGCGATTTGGTCCGTCTCACCGGGCGAGAGCTCTACGTTTTGCAGTACCGGTCGGAGATGGCGCGGCGCGGCGGCGCCGACGCGGGCGGGTACGGCGAGCCGGGGTGCACCCACGTGATCGTCTCCGGCCTCCTCTACGTGAGTCCGATCCCTGGCTTCCACTCCCCCTCCTCTTCCCGTGGTTTCGTTGGGGGACATTTCGCGTGTGGCTTCGTTCAGTGGTGTTTATGGTTGAACTGAAATGGATGCAGGACGATCCGGTGTGCGTGGCGGCGCGGGGAGGTGGGAAGAAGGTGGTAACTGAGCTGTGGGTGGACAATATACTGGATACCGAGTGACGGCTGATGCCGATCGGGTCAGTTCCGATCGGGGGATTTTTTTTTTCTATTGTGCTTGCATGTGTAGTTCTGTACGGCAGTTAACCTTCTGGTTCATGTGTTTAAATTGTTGCTAGTATACTACTGTAAGATATATGTTCTGAACAAGCCCAGCTAGCAAACCACTGTTTTAATGCGACTTTAGGTACTCTCGTGTGACGTTATCTTATTTGTGCTGACTGGTTTGGTGATTTGAAGCTGCATGTTTTGGATTTGGCAGGCACTATATAGGCCTGTGAGAGATTTCAATGGTATACCGGGTAGTAGGTCGCTCAACATTTGCCTGACAGGGTACCAAAAGGATGGGCGTGAAGACATAATGGTAATGCTGCTGCCTTCTATCTTCTTATCTCCAAGCCTTGAGGCATATGGTTGTTGGGTTCGTACATCTGTAAATACCGAGTATCTGGTCAAGGTCATTTTGTTATTGATCAGGTCAATTATGATTTCCTTCAGTTTATGCACCAGTGATATTAATTTGCTGGTTACTTTTTGTCCCACTCGTTTTGATAGCTTATAGCTATGTCGTTGATTCTAGCACACTGTTTATTGTGTTGTGTCGAGTTTGTGCCTGATTATGCACTTATATTGTTTAATACCGCTGAATCAGTTCGCTAACACCAAGTATGTCTGAAGCTAACCTTTCTTCTGAATGACCAAGGCTCAGAATGATATAGAAATAGATCACATCTAGCAGTTCCTTCATACATTTTAACTCTTTCCTTCTAGGAACTTGATAGTTTGGTGTTCTCATCACTAATTTTCTGACCAATAATTTTTACTATTGAATATAGAAAATGGTTAGCTTAATGGGAGCACAGTTTTCCAAGCCTTTGAAAGCTGATACGGTCACCCATCTCATTTGCTATAAATTTGAAGGTATGGTGGTTGCTTCCGTGCTGTTTACGCTCAACTTGTGTTACAATTAGTGTTCACTTGCGGCTTATCTCGTCCCTCTTTCTATCAGGTGAGAAGTATGAACTTGCTAAAATGGTGAATATCAATCTTGTTAATCATCAGTGGTTGGAAGCTTGGTACGTGTATTTATTAACCAGTCTTGTAAAAATCGTCGTATCATGTCATGGTTCTTTCTGCTGAAATGTCAGACATGTTTTTTCTACTGCAGCTTAAAGGCTTGGGAAATTCTTCCAATTGATAATTATAGAAAAAGGTGAGCGTGCCAGCAAATCACCTTGCATTTTCCGTTGTTGTTTCCTCCCTTTGGTTTTAGTTACTAGCCTTATACTTTGCAATCTCTCACCTGTACTGTCCTTTATATGATGTCCGGTTAACTTTATCACAACAATGTGTCAATATATGTGATGCACTTCTAGGATACTGACTCTAGTTGCCTGGTCATTATATTTATTCAGTGGTTGGGAACAAGAGATGATGGAGGCGCAAGTTGAGGACTCCGAAGATGAAGCAGAAGATGCTGGCGGAGGCTTATCTCATAGTAGACGCATTGCCAGAAGCGCCCCAATTACAGAGATTGGAATGGGAACTCATGTTGATCCTGATGTCCACGCCTCTATTCGTGATCCTACTCTCTCTCTTGGCAATGCGGAGGTTGCTGCAGGAGAACACTTGGATACGCCAGAACAGGTTAGCAAAACAGAAGATGTATGCAAAAGCTCACTTGATGTCAGAGCTGACATAGAGAGCACCCATAACACAAATGGTGTGACAAATTCTGCTGATCCTGAGGCACACAATTATGTCCATCCTGCTATTAATCGCAGTAGCAATGAAAAGGCTCCTGGAGATCACGTCACCGGAGATGAAGTAAACAATGGTGATAAAAGGCCACTTGACACTAGAGCAACTGCCCTTTCTTTGCTCAACACAAATGGGGCCTCAGATTGTGCTGATCATCTTTTACATCAACCAACCGCGAAACCTCCTATTCCAGTGGTTGACACAGACATCATTGATGGAAAATATCTGGATAATTCCAATCAGTTCGTTGTCAACAATGTTCATTTGCCAACACCTGCTGCAGAAAGTCTCTTGGAGAAACCCTCACACTCATCAGATATAAGTGGAAAAGTGGATCATAAGGATAATGGACTTGTAGCTGATCTTGTTGCCAAAGTTGGTCAATCAAATGCAGAAGGAAATCTCAGCTTGTTTAAGGCTAATTCAATATCATCTGGCAATTCTGCACCAAAGAATTCCCCAGTCGTAGGCTACTCCAGAAGGCGCTCTCGGAAGTCAGTGTCACCGGGAACTAGTTTAAGTTCAGCTCACCAAACCGCATCTCCCCAAAGTTTTGAGAGAAATACACCAAATGTTGAGTTCAGTATATCTCCATCGACGAAGATCAACAATAAAATTAGTGACCTTGCTGCTGCCAAAAGCCCGAGAGACGAAGCAATACCACGTGTGGATAGATCAGACTGTGTACTTGTTAAGGCTAATTCAATACCATCAGGCAATTCTGCACCAAAGAATTCCCCAGCCGTAGGCTACTCCCGAAGGCGTTCTCGGAAGTCAATGTCACCGGGAACTAGTTTAAGTTCAGCCCACCAAACTGCATCTCCCCAAAGTTTTGAGAGAAATACACCAAATGTTGAGCTTAGTATGTCTCCATCAACAAAGAGCAACCATAAAGTCAGTGACCTTTCTGATGCCAAAAGCCTGAGAGAGGAAGCAATAACACGTGGGGATAGATCAGACTGTGTACTTGCTCACACAAAGAGTGGGCTTTCTTCAGCCAATCCAATACCGCTTAATGGAGGCACAGACTCAGCTACTGGAATTGCAAATAGTCCTCTCTCAAGCAGGAATATTGCATCCGAAGCAGCAACAGTTTCTGATCTGGGAAAAAATTCCACCGGATCTCAACCCACCAAAGTTAATGGTAACGTAAACGGTGATGTTACTGTGAATCATACGGCGAGGCAAAAGTGTGGCTCTTCTAAAAAGAAGCTGTTGAGCTACAGGAAGACTTCTTTGAAGCTTGCAAAGTCTTCTGAAGTAGAAAAACCTCCTGAAATTGTTGCTAATGAGACGATTATAGAGGCACTAGCTAAAGCAAAGGAACTGGCACAGCATGAAGCAGCAGCAGAGAAGGCATCTGCAGTAAGACCTTCTATTGATTCTGAAGCTGAAAAGGCAAGGTCAAGTTTCTCTCGTGAAAATCAGGATATAGAAACGAGTAACGCACCGCAGATTAATAGCATTGAAGTGGTAGCTATGGACCCACAACATGACATGGAGGCTTCTCATGCAACCATGGAAGCAGTTGCTAAAAAGGTACCGACTTCAAGAGTGAAAAACACTGGTGCTAAGAGGTCTCGGACTGCTACCAATGGTGTACAATCTTCATTTGCACGCCGTACTTCATTTGCACGTCGTAAAAGTGAGATTGCAACATCTAAGCCCAAGCAGCTTACTGGTGCAGTTACCCATGAAAATGTAGAAGCAGAACCTGGAAAAGATTGTTCCAGACAGAATGCAGCTGAATGTACATCCTTTCATGAAGCAATCCTGAGCAGTAGAGCAAGAAACGTTGCCACGAGCTCTCTGAATGCCAACAGTGGGATGAATGATGTGCCTGGGGCTTCAAACATGGAGTTTGCTCATGCGATTTCACACGAAAATATGAACAAAAACCCTAGGAAGCTTTCAACCAGTGCAAGTGATAATGGCTACCAAAGAGGTTCATCCGAGAAGGTGCCAAATTCCATAGCAAGGAGTGCTGTTGTAAACGTGTCTTGGCCAGCTGACATCAAGATGGCTGGCGCACCAACCGCTGATAAAGCTGAGACAGTATCTTCGAAGTTGAGTTTCAGTGAGTTAGTTCCTCAAGCTTACACTGACAAGCTTTCAAGCAGTGCAAGTGCAGATAACCGTGAAACACGTGCCCCTGATAGAGTACCAAACAACAGAGTGCGCAAAGCAGTTGCCAAGAGGAAAGTTTCTGGCGCAGAACATTACGTATCTGGTAGCGAGCCTTCCAACACTGGTGGTGTCTTGCCATCTGAAGCTGAAGTTCTATTAATAAAGTGGGCTGCAGAGAGCTCCACAAATGCTGGAAAGGCAGTGGCGGCTAAGGATCTCCAGAGTGTGAATGAGGATGGTATGACAAAGGAAGCTGCATCATTTTGCAAAGATACCTTTGAAGACAGATCGAAAGATACACAAAACATTAGCCCACGGAGCAGCAAAAAGAAAAAAGTTGTAGATGCAATGGATGGTTCTATCGGCCATAACAAGGAGAATATACCAGTCAATGCTAATCTCACTCCTAAATCAAAGTATGGAAATAAATGTGTGAGCTCTAAATGTATCAAGAAGTCAGTACAAAATGGCAAAGGTGTGCTTAGTGAACGCAGTATGAGAGAAGGAAATGATTGTGGAACCTTGTCCTTGTTGGAACCAACATGGTTTATTTTAAGTGGACATCGCCTACTGAGAAAGGATTATATGTCGATACTTAGACGGCTGAAGGGAAGAGTATGCAGGGGCTCACATCACTGGTCTTTCCAAGCGACACATTTTATTGCACCTGAGCTCCGCAGAACTGAGAAGTTCTTTGCTGCTGCTGCAGCTGGGAGGTAAATCTTTTACCTATTGCACCTTGTTCAGTGGCTTCCTGTTTGATTGTTTATACTTTGTTCTGATGTTTGTTGCTTATCAGAACTGACAAATAAAACATCTACATACAATCATTTCCCCCATTTTCTATTTCACGGTATCTGAATGTTTGCTGCTTTTCTGAAAGATCAGGTGGATACTCAAGTCTGATTACTTGAGTGCTTGCAATGAGGCTGGCAAGTTTGTAGAGGAAGAACCATTTGAGTGGCATGGTGATGGCCTGAACAACGGTGATACAATAAGTCTAGATGCTCCAAGAAAGTGGCGCCAGCTAAGGCAGCGCACTGGCCATGGCGCCTTCCATGGGATGAAGATCATCATATACGGAGAGTGCATTTCTCCATCATTGGTAAAAAGACTATTTGAACATGCACTTCTTTGTCCGATAAGCATTCTGGCAACTTTGTAATGCTGCACTTATGTGTTTACCAATGCTTCCCCTTTCTTATTCTCAACAGGACACACTGAAGCGCGTAGTGAGGGCTGGTGATGGCACCATTTTGGCAACCTCCCCACCTTACACCCGGCTACTGAAACACGATGTCAGCTTCGCCGTCGTGTCCGCGGCTGTGGCAAGCACTGACGAATGGGTCCAGGAGTTCATGAGCCACAACATCCCCTGCGTCAGCGCGGACTACCTGGTGGAGTACGTCTGCAAGCCCGGCCACCCTCTGAGCAAGCACGTCCTCTTCAACATGCACGATCTGGCAGACAAGTCCCTGCAGAAGCTACAGGACTCTCAGCGAGACGGAGTCGGCGCCGGCACTGGAGAGGGGCCCGAGGGCGGCGACTCTGACCCGAGCTGCTCCGCCTGCGGGTCGAGCAACCGGGAAGGGGCTCCCATGTTGATATGCAGCGGCAGCCAGGGGGATCGAGCTGGCTGTGGTGCCGGGATGCACGTCGGTTGCTTGAACCCGTGCCCTGAAGCTGCTGCTGTTGCACCAGACGGTGACTGGCTGTGCCCCAAGTGCGACGACGGGGAAGGGAAGCCCCCGAAGAAGGCCAAGAAAGGTTCCAGGTCAGGGAAGCCCAAGCGCAGATTAGTTCCTCTGGCCCAGTTGATGCCGTGTTAATAACATTATAGCAATGCTCGTCTGCTCCGAGTTATACTATACCTTCTTTCTCTCTGTTTCTCCTAAGGCAGTGTTGTCTGTCAGCCTTCCAACTATTATCCATTCAGCTCTCTACTTGGTTGTGTGGATTAGTGGTTTCAGTGCACAGGGTAGAGTGTAGTCTGCTTAAACTGCAATCCTCAGTCTGTGTATATTTACGTCGGAATGTTACAAGGAACTGCATCTTGTGCTTTTCTTCACTATCTCTCTTTTCAAGCCGGAAAGCCGTTGGTATGAGTAACTTTCAGACACGGTACTGATACTGCTCCACATCCAAATGACAAAACAAACGTGGCAAGTAGTAACTTTAAAATGAATTCTCTGAAACCCGAATGGAAGAACCGGATCTGATCTGGCCGTGTGTGCACGCGCGCACGCACCAGCTTGGCATGGAGGCAAGGAAGCAGCATCAGATCAGAGTAAGTATAACGCCTTTGCACTACTGCACTAGACCTTTTGTAATAATAAAGCATGATGCGTTTGATTTAATTTAAAGCGACTGTAAAGCAGGCAGGCTACTTCATCCATGTGCTGCTACTGCGAGGCATAAGATCCTTTTCTTGCACCTGTAGTACAGCGTGTAGTAGTACGTGTCGGCATCTCATTCTTGGTATCGAAATCATGCAAGTTTAAAGTGGTGATGGTGAAGAACTCAAGCGGAGGAAACACTATTCACGACGAAGGACCGTGCGACTAGACGTGATTATGTTTAACTTGAGAAAATCACATCACCCTCACCTCACGTGCGCCAAAGTTATAAAAGATACGGCTGCAGGCTACTCGGCCGCTTTTGTGGTGAAGGAGCCTGCCTACGGCTTTACCGTACCGTACCCGTACGGTTCCTGCTTCTCGAGGCAGAAGCAAAGAACTAAACTAGGTGCACGTGCGACGTGACGTAAAAGGAAGAAACGCGTGGTTAAAAGTTGCACACTGTAATAAAGGAAAAAAAATATTGTTACTCCATATCTAGTCCCAATGGTGACACGGCGTGGTACACCTAGGCTATACCAACCGAGCTATCGTAACCATTTAGGTTTTTCTTCCTGGATGTGGATACGAACGGGACTGAGTGGTGTCACATTTGTTTTTTGTTTTTCGCGGAGGCGGAAAGTAATACAGAAACCCCGAAAACTAATAAGGAAATTAATACGTCAAAAATAGATATAGACCGAATACGGTGTGGACACGGAACATAAAGCAGATGTTTGCCGAAACCAAGAGACTCTTGAATAAAGTAGCAAAACTCAATCACATCAACCAACTTGTCAAATTTTTAAGATGAAATAAATATAAGGAGATATCATGATTATACTAGTGTCCATAAGTTATCATTGACAAGATTAAAAATATCTACTATCGTGCCTAACCCTAGTGTCGAGAGGGAGATGATGGGTGAGTAACTGAGTATATAGGGCCTAAAAGTGGTCGCTTTAGATCGTTTTTTTATTCAGATGTTGGGTTGTGCCTAAGTGTTTCCACTAGAATTTATGGGTCTGCTGGATTCGGAATCCCGTATAAAAAAACCCGGAAAGTCTTACCGGAAAAGGAATTTTCGTTTCCATGGTCGTTCCGACAGAATACGCTGTTCCGTTCCGTTTCTGCATATAAGTTTCCATTTTCGTTTCCGTTCCGCAAAATTCCTTTTTCGTATTTCCATTTCGTTTGCATTTTTCGTGGAAAATTCAGAAAGTTTTCGTTCCGTTTTCATCCCTAGATACACCTACATAACTGATATGTAAGCGTGTTTAAATTTATAGATTGAGTCGATCGGTTCGCCTGATTGGGGCCAAAACAAGCAGGAGCTTCGTTGGATATATTTCTCGAGCAACCGATAGAAACACTCCCCTTTAAATAAGATAAATAATGTAGGAAGCTCCGTCTAAGATTAAGTGATGCTGAAATGAGAGAATCTACATTGAAACATGTTTAGATACACTTATTTCAGGGTCACTTTGGAGGGAGTATTTATTTACAAACCCTCTTTGTTGGCGGTAATCGACTGTTTTGAAGACATGTACAACATACCGACAAGTCGGGTAGTCATCCTCTTACGGCCAACGAATCCACCACGTGGATCTTCCTGTGTTGGACTAGCCAAGAGAAAAGTTTGCACTTGGACTCGGGATGAGCCTTTCCAACCAGGAACTTTGGATAGTTTGTGAAACTGAGCCGCACAGGCCAATTTAAAAGAGTATTTGCCATTTGGAGTCGGAGAATGCTTGCTAGTAGATGAACTCAACGAGTTGTGCCAAGTTGTAAAGATGATCAAGTGCGCTTATCCAGGTTATCTTCCCGAAGAGATCAGTACGTTTCTGCAATTCGTATAGGAGAAAAGATTTTGTCCAGTTTGTAATAAATACCAGACCCGAATATCATACATTACCCTGTATATGAGAAAAACATAAGTGAAAAAACGCACGAGCGAGTAGACCCGTAGTCCACCAACACCTGTTCCCTCTCTTTCAAAAGATCGAGGCACAAACTGACGACCCATGTATGAGCCAAGACATGGGTGACAAGACAAACAAGTGTACTGTCAGCCAGAGGCTATTGTATTATGAAGTCATCTATAGTCTCAAATAGTCAAGTGGGACCCAGTTTTTGATCGCTAAAAAAAAAAGTGGGATCCAGTTTCGATAAATAAAAGCGGGATCCAGCCCAGGTCCAGTCCAGGGTATTGTCGTTGACATGAGCTCACCGCCCCCCACGCGCACGTTGTGTCCATGAACCATGCATATTGGAGTAGTACTAGAAGAGGTTGGCGCGCTTTGCTGCGCCCGAGATTATTATTACGGTTATCAATACATGACATGATGATCTGAGTAAGGATTAGTGTATGATATTTCATCAGGTACAAATTCATACCATTTTCAAAAAAATATTGCACGTATTGGTCTAGCAAACTGTGGTATAAACTATATAATACAAAAGTAACAAATTTGAATTTGTTAATCTCTTAATGAGGCGAGCCCGACAACTGGTGTGTGTAGGCGAAGGAGCCGTGCGATGCGGTGCTAGTCGAGGTGCAGCCAGAGGCAGAGCTGCCGTATGTCGCCAGTGCTCGTGCTTGGAGGGAAGGAGGAGGCACCGAGGAAGGGGAAGCGAGGAGGGCCTTTCGGGTGGCTCGTCAGCCGGAGCTACAAAAGGGAGTCATTGGTGGCCGCGCATGAGAGGAGAGAGACAACATTATTCGAGGCCAAATCCCTAACGATCCATGGTGTCCTTGAGATGTGATGGTAGATTCGCGGCCAAAATCAGTTAGAGTTTTGCCGGAGCTGCCGGATTCGAAACTGGATCGATGAGAGAAGAGGCGGCAGTGATCACCGGAGGAGACGCGTGAGGCCCGCATGAAAATTCCGATTTTTAGTTGTCGTGCAGGTGTTGGCCTTTCTGTTTTATAGCAATAGCCCTAGTGTTTTTATTTTTGCAGCACTTGCCTTTTTCTTTTTGAAAAAAAAATTGAGAGAATTTTCGTCAAGACCGGTTAGTTGTTCGAGCAACATCTTTTTTGCCCCAAATGACTTAATACGGACGGGAGTCGATGGTGGTCGCGCGCGGGAGGAAAGCGACGGCCGGCATCCCTCCCGATATGTGGTGCCCTTGAGCAGTGGACAAGTGGTATTGAATTTGTTGCCGAATCGGTTAGAGTTGTGGCGGAACTACCCGACCCGAGGCCAAATCGATGGGAGAAGAGGCGACAATGATCACCGGAGAAGAGGCGTGAGAGTGACATGAAACTTCCGATTGGCAGTTAGCGTGCGTGTTTTGACCTTTCTGTTATATAGCAGCAGCCCAATTTTTTTATATTTGCCGCACTTGGTGTTTTTTGTTTGAGAATTTTTTTGTTGCTAAATATACATCAAATGCAAGGCAGTAGCTATTAGAGCAATATTTTTGCCCCAAATGATCTGTGTTGTACAATAGAGCAGCTATTGAAGTATAAGAGAGGGGCGACATTGTTGTGTGCAGTAGATAGAAAAATAAATTTTGTATTCAGTTAAGCGGACAAATAATATTATTTCTAGTTGAATCTGATGTAACCAATAGAAAGTTGCCACGTGGCAACCAATAAGCTCTATTTTTAGAGAGCTTAGTTATTAGAAGGATATTTTCAAACTCAATTTAAAACTATGAACTATAAATAAAGTGAGCTAAGTGGGGTCTACCATGATGTGGACATGTGAGAAGGAGAGGATATATATCTAATAGAATTTTTTCAAACTCAATTTAAAACTATGAACTATAAATTAATTAATAAAGTGAGCTAAGTGGGGTCTACCATGATGTTGACATGTGGGAGAAGGAGAGGGCACAAATCCTAGGGAGCTTAGTATCTAGAGAGATATATGCACGCGTCGTCAGCTGCAATGCAAGAACCGATGAATAATGAACTGGAAAATGTTGGAGGTTGGCATGCGATGACATCCTGGCGATGGATCGTGGAGGTTTGGTTGCAGCTAGCCACGTCTTGCCCGCCCACCTACGTACACCTGTCCCCAGATCTCTTTCCAGCTGAGAACTTGCCTGTGGCAAGATGGTTAGTTGGGTGGTTGTACCCCTAGCCCACCAGAGTTCAAACCCCAGGTTTGACGCTGGTGTTTCTCATTTAAGGCGGAATATTCTTCAGTGGGAGGCGACGTTCCCGTCGACAGCGAGGCGCCCGTGGTGACTTCGTCAATCTCAAGACTCGACCCGCCGACTCAGTCTCTCGGAGGTGCTCATAGGGGTAGGGTGTGCGTGCGTGCGTTCATAGGGGTGAGTGTGTGCGCGTGTATATGAGCGCTTGCGTTGTACTGTGTTTCGCAAAAAAAAAAAAAAGATCTCTTTCCAGCTCACACCATACGACTTCCATTTTTAACCGACGTGGCCGGCGTGGGCCCGTCGCTTCGGTTACTTCGTACCGTGCTCGTCAAGCACATTAATTGCCTTTTCTTGCAAGTTTGTGCAAGTCTTGTGTAGGAAGCCGATTTAGAGCATCTCCAAAAGCTTACCCAAAATTTGGATATGCAAATTAGTTTTCCAATTTTTTTTTGGACAAGAATTAGTTTTGGGTAGAGGGGAGAGTAGGTACGGGTAAGCCGGAAATCCATAGCAGCTCCCGAGCACTAGTGCTCCCGTTTTTTGAAAAATTTGAAAAACATACTTTTTTGCTTCCAAAAATTCTGTAATTTTTTACACAAACACATACACATGTTCCGCAAGTACGCCAGAAATTTCGGAAAAAAATTCAATATATTTTGGGCTAGACAAAAAAGAGAAATTTCTGACAGATTCAACACACTTTTTTCACTTTTTACTGACCAGAATTTTGTTATTTTTATATAGCTCGGAATACGACCTTTTTTGCACTAAAAATAACCACGCACGTAGGAAACATGTATATGTATCCCAGGAATTTTTTTCGGATTTTTTTGAAACATAAATTTAAATTTTTCAAATTTTCAAAATAGCAGGTGCACTGGTGCTCGGGAGCTACAAATCTGCATCCCGGGTAAGCCCCCTTTTTTGCTTTTCTATCTTACCCATAATTGATACCCAAATTGAGATTGGACTGAACTGCATGTGGGACCGACATGTCAGTGAGTTATTTTCTTCCCCCTCTCATTCCCGGCTCTCTTCCTTCCTTTTGACGAATCCATCTTAGCCCGCGTCGACCGCCGCCAGCCCCAGTGTCGCCGCCCCGCCCAACCCCGTTGTCCCACCCCAGCCTCGTTGGCTGCCTCGCCCAACTCCGCTGTCCCGCCCAAACCTCGCCGGTCGCAACACGCGTCGTCGATCTTTGCACATGGAGAGCCGAAACAAGGCGAGGCGGAGGTCGGGGGAGGCGGGGCGCGGTCGTGGGTGGCGTCATGGCAGCGTCGCGGCGGGAGGTCGTCGTTGATGGGGAGGCTGTCGGGGGCTCGATTCGGCGGCGGCGGGGAGGAGGTTTCCGGTCGGGACAGACCACGGAGACGGTTGCGCCGAGGCACGGCATGGTCGAGGGAGGCACGGCAGACGCTCCCCTCTACCCAAAAGACACGGCGTCGGCGAGCGTAGACGACGGCGACATCGAGGTTCACGGCGGCCGGAAATGGCAGTTACCTTCCCGCCATGTCTTTTGGCTGACGTGGCACTTATGGCAATATTTGGCTTGGAACACCCATATATGCCAATTCTTGGCTAGAATATAGGTAGTGACCAAAAAATTTGGCTGGAAACCACTTTCAACTTGGAGCTGGGTTTTTTTGCTCGAAATAAAAAAAAAACAGTTTTTAGGTATTGGGAGGAAATATGGGTAAGCTTCAGATCGCACAAAAGCTCTCGATCGCACGCGCGACGACGCCGCACGCATAGGCGCTCCAGCGAGCTCTACGTACGCGTGCATGCCCATCTCCAGCGATCATCGATGACACCCTGGCATGGATAGGTGGATGATCCTTCGTTCGCCGACTCGAGGTTGGCTGCTTGCTCGCCGCCTCCACCTGTCCCCCACCTTTATTTCCCCGGAATTGCTTTGCGTCCGACACCAATCGGGCCGCAATTCCGGCCACTCCGCTGATGACGTGTTCAGGTTGTTAGACGTGTTCTCCAGGCTGGCGCGGATCGATGACATCCATCCTGGCACTCGCCCGATCGATCGTGCCGCGCTTACCGAGAACATTTCCTTCTCCTGCAAGTCTACAACCGAAATTACAACTAGAACCACTAGTGTCTGTCTAGTGCAAGCCTTGTGTGAGAAGCCGGCTTCCGAGAGAAGCTAGGAACTGTTTCGATCGGACCGGCAAGCTTCATGGACAAGCCAGAGATTTCTTCTCTTCTGAAGAAAACTTCAGTGTTAATAATGTACCAACTATTGTATTTTTGCTAGATCTTTTTCTCTTTTCGAAAAGCATATTTCTGCTAGATCTGACCTTTGGTCATACTAATCCCCTTCTCTGACTGCTGGGTAAAACTATTTGTAACCCATCGGCTCGACGGCAATATAGATAGCTTAAGGTTGTGCGTGTCGGTGCCAAGTCATTTGGCCACTCGGCGGCGGCCTACAAATGCTCGGCGCTGATTTCAGCTAGCGCCGACCTATACAAACTCGGCACCTTTCATTTTGCCGCGACTTGAGAAGCCCGATTTATATATAAATAGTTTTGCCGGAGAGACAAGGGAGTGATTAGTTCGTAACTATTGTACATATTAAAAACAAAAAAAAAGACATTCCCGTCCAAGACTTCACGGTCGATCACTTCACGCAATTCGTCAACCTCTATGAGCTGCTTCAGGGAATTACGTTGGACCCAGGATCAAAACACTCAATCTCTTTGTCCTTATCAGCAAATGAATGCTACTCAGCAAAATTCACGTACAAGGCGCAGTTCATGGGCTCGACGCCCTGCTCTTTCGACAAAATAGTCTGGAAAACATGGGCCCCTCCGAAGTACCGCTTCTTCGTTTGGCTTGTTGTGCAGAACATGGTCTGGACCTCGGATCGTCTGGCCGCATAGCCCTCAGTGCTCGCTTGTCGATGCCAGCCGGAAACTGCTAGCTAGGCACATCCTTTTCGAGTGTCGATTCTCTCGGCGCATCTCGCAGGCGGCGGCCTCTTGGCTCCCCTGTCCTGACCTGCTGCAAAATCTGGGCTCAGGGAGGCCCACGGTACTCCAATATTGGCAGGCGATTTTGAACACCCCTTCGGCGAACCCCAAAGGCCTCAGGTCCGCCGTTGTTCTCACGACATGGGAGATTTGTAATGAGAGAAACGCAAGCTTTTGCCTCGTTTCAAAAAAAAGATTTTTTTTTTTTTGCCTCTGTCTAATCCTACAATAAAATTTTGACTGCACCATCAACGCACTTCATCCGACTAACCTGCACTACCGCTCCTGTCTGGCCACACCCAGTTTCCAGGCTTAATTAAACCCACACGGCCACACCGTGCAAGTTAGTGCACGGGAGGAAGAGCACGACGTCACACTTCCGTTCATAGTTTTTTCACTTAAGCATGAGATCCAGCGAGCCAGCCAGTTAATTTCGAATTTGATTCTCTAGTCTTTACTATGTTGCTTGCGCCTACTAAAGTACAGAAGCAGCAGCCATGCAACTTGTTCTTTACTCCGCAACAGAGCCAAAGTACTCTGCTATGAGTTCATGCGAGATGCAGGGCAAGTGGGGAATACTACGAACAGATGAGATCAGATCCGAATTAGCAGCCCGTCGCGCGCACAGACGGATGGATCATTGAAGCATAATGTCAGAGATAATTAAACCGAACGGAGTAGCAATGATCCAGCACGCGCGGCGCCGTCTGGTTTATACTCCTGTCGTACTAATACCGGAATTCTTCCGGTCCGATTCACGGTAATCATCGTCGTCTCCGTCGACCCGTTAGTTGAGCACGTGAAGGCATCACCTGCCCCTCAACCAAAGTTGGAGCCATATGCCGGGCAAGCATCATCATCCATCATTCTCGATCGCAGCATGATTAATCAATCGCCCAATGTACAGACCATATTCTCCCAGGAATTATCATGTCAACAAAGCTTGTTTTTTTGGGGAAGATCGTTGGTTAGTCAGTTTTTACCACGTGATGTTCAGACAATCACTGACTGACGCGGTAAAAAGGCTCACTCACTCAATCTGGACGCTGTAAAAATAAGTCTGACGGCTGCAGAAGCACAAGCGTCTATGCATGGCGACTTTACCGAGCAAAGGATGGGCGATGGCGATCTCTGGACGTAGCGCGTCACCCTCCGTCACCCAGCTTGCGCGCATGGGCGCCTGCCATTGCCGGAAGAAACTGCCGTGAGCCCTGGGCTCACGCCACGCTGGGTGCGCCCCCGCCTCGATTGGTGCCACGTGCCCCTGCTACACATCGCTTGGGTGGGCTCACGCTGATTTCGTCGGCTCGTTTGTTCCTTGATGCGCTCCTCCAGCGGCTGGTTTTTTTCCCGGTGCGGGCTCGACGGCTCGGCTCCGTGTAAGTTCACAAGCAAAATAACACAACTGTAGTTCCGATAAGTTATATCTTTGGTCAAACTGATACAATTCGCTAACATCATGATATCCTTTACATTAAAATAGATACATTCAAACTAATTCATTATTCTTGCACTCCATCAAAATGCAACTTCCTAGCCGGATTTTGAAATGAAGCATCTTCGTCAACTCCCATTAAGAGTCCTGTGTATCCTCCTGGTATGTATGGAGTAGCCATTGCAGAAGGATCATCAAGTATATTGAACTGTGGTATTGTGGAATTAGCATATCCAGCTTGCAGGAAAGGAGCATCCATGGCTGAAGATGCCCCAACATGTTCATCTCTTGTTTGTACATCATTACTTCGGGTTCTTCACCTAAAATGAAATATATAATGATAATACAATATTAAAAAAATGTAGTCATAAGCAAAAGATAGCAGGTAGGTCAGTACCTTTCTCCTGACCACCCTTCTTCTTCTTCTTCCCTGCATTCTTTTCAACAACATTTTTAAAACGAGAATTCTTTGGTCCTTTTTTTACTTCGGGGATTCTAAATGATATTACACCATTTAATGGTTGTTGGACATTTTCATCTGGAATTGGAGAAACCTCGTCGGATTTTTCATGCATCTCACTTAGATAAGTATCCGCTTCCAGGTTCAAGTTATGTATGGCTTTCTGCAATTTATCAAGAAGTTCTTTGGCCGGTGAACACTTCAATGCTAGAGACGTGGCCTGCCGAGATATAAGTGCTGCTTGTGTTTTCAAATCTTCTGTCCCAGATTCTTGCTTCTCAGTATAAAATCCACTTTTCGCATATTTTGTCCATCGAGGTAAAATATATTGCGATGGCAAATTGTATACTCCATTCGTGTTGAAAACTCTAAGAGCATGCTTGCACAATAAACCTGTAAGACATAGTTCTCAGTTACAACAAATATTTAAATCAGCATCCAATTCATTATAACGAATAAATTTAAATGTAAATAGTACATACCTACGCATTCAAACATCCGACAAGTGCATCTAATGGTCAACTCTTCAGTGTTCAAAACAACTGTTGTTCCACGGTCAGACTGCATATACTTAACAAAGAATGTCAATTTTGTCCCCGCATCTTCCACCAAATCACAAGTCAATGTAAACTGTCTCTTAAATTCTTCCTCAAACTCTGAATACATTCGCCTTGTATATGAATCAGCTGCAGCCTTCAGCATTGGTAGACTTGGACTGTATGGAACCGGGTTCTTTCGACGAGACTGAAAATCAGCATCCAATTCATTGGCACGAAGACTAGCTGCAACCTTTTCACATTCTACAAGGAGTTCGGAAAGACCAAGTTTCCTACGAAATCTTTTCTTGAAGACATTATTCATACCTTCGCTCCTTTGGGTCGAGTTCATGTCTGCTGTAAAAGAGTCACGGTACACCGCTGCCCACTTTGCCCTCAAAGCATATAGGTTTGTCATCCATGAATGATTCTCAAGGTTGTATTTAGCCAGCAATGCATGCCATTTCTCTATAAAATAAGTCTCTGACCTGTCTTCGTACACACAATTTTTGAAATCTGACAGGAACTTGTTACCTTTCTTATCCGACTCATGAATTACATGAGCAAGGTGTTTAGCAGCATTTAAGCAAATGTGCCACAAACAAAGACGGTGGCTTGTATCTGGGAATACATAAGCTATTGCTCCTGCCATAGCCGCATCTTGATCTGTAAAAATTGTGCTGGGGTGCTTTCCTGACATTGCCGTTAGAAAAGTTTCAAAAAGCCAAACAAATGATTCAATAGTTTCATTAAATAGAAGTGCACAGCCAAAGATTATTGTTTGCTTGTGATGGTTGCAGCCAAGAATCGGAGCAAAGGGCATTTCAAACTTATTAGTTTTAAATGTGGTGTCAAATGAGACAGCATCACCAAAGCATTTGTAATCCATGATGGACTGACCATCTGCCCAAAAGAAATTTGCTATACGACCATCCTCCTTGTCTACCTGAACTGCATAAAAAAATGTTGGATCTTGCAACTGTTTATTTCTTAGATATTCAGACAGTGTTTGGGCATCATTGGCTTCTAAGTACTCTCTGCGCTCGCGTCCAATCTCATTATCGCAATCCTTTTTAGAAAATGGTATGTTTTCTTCTCCTCCATAAAACTGCTTCATGAACTCATAAACTTGGGCTGGCTTCATTCCAGCTTCGCGTATCTGCCCAATTAATTTTCTGTCTGCCTCTACAACCTGTCGCTGGGACCTCAGCTTGTGTTTTTTATTTGGACTAGCAAGATAATGATTGTGTTGTTCTACAACCTTTTGCACCGTCCAAATCCCCTCTTTGCTAACGCTAAACTGGACACGAGCATCACAACCCGTCCTTGTAACGTCCTTTTGCGATTCCTCATTTTTTCTATATCCTTCATTACTGCAAACAATAAATTTAGTGCTTAGACTACCATCTCGGCGATGCTTTGACTTGCTCCTTCTAACACTGAACCCAACCTTTCCAGCATAGCTGTTGTACATCTGATAAGCTTCGTCCTCAGATTCAAAAGTCATTCCAAGTTTAGGTTTGATCAAATGTTGTCCACATTTATCAGCCACCTCCTATACATATGAATTGTCAATTAAAGGTGTAATATCATAAATAGAAAAAATATAGTCTTGTACTTTTATTTTTTTACCTCATTACGTACTTCATTTTCCACTAATCCAACATGTGTTATTTGTTCATCCTCTTCGCCACCAACAGGATCATTCAAAGGTGGACCATGTAATCTACATCATGGAGCACGATCATCAGACATCGATGCCCAAGACATCCATGGATCAAGCGAGAGATCAGATCGCGGGTTCCGAAAGCGGAGGGGATCATGGATCAAGCGAGAGAGGCCGCAACAGTTACCTGAGGCCGTGGCCGTCGTCTCGTTGACGTCCATGGATGTCGCGATGGCCATGGCTGTCAGCGTGGCCATCGTCTCCTTGCCCTTCCATGGCTGTCGCGCGGTGGGATCAGATCGCGGGTTCCGAAAGCGGAGGGGATCAGATGGAGCCGATAGCCTACGGCGCGGAGCCGAGCGGTAGCCTACGGGATGCCAGGCGGAGGGACTCAAACCACCAGACCTTGCGATGTGTAGCAGGGGCACGTGGCACCAATCGAGGCGGGGGCGCACCCAGCATGGCGTGAGCCCAGGGCTCACGGCAGTTTCTTCCGCCATTGCCAGCCATCATCAGACCTCTTCAGCCTTATCCACATGCTTCAGTGTTCAGTGAGAGTGAGTGCGCTTTGCCACTCCCGTGCTCAGATCTGGAATATACGTGACGCCTACGCGTTCTTCTTCATCATCAGGTGTCTTCTTCCATGCACTGTGATGCAAGCGAAGATGAAAGAATTATCTGCGTGGAGAGCGGAAGGAACAATCTCCATGAATGGCGAGAGAGGAAAACTGAATGAAATCTGTACAGAATTTGCACTACACCGTCGATCGACGGCGGCGACAGGAGAAAACTTTCACAAGAAATGAAACCTAGCTAGAGACTAGACAGACTCCTAAACATCGCCATGGCGAACTCACAAAGGACAGAGATCCAAATAAGACGAAACCAAAATTTTCACTAGTGCTTCAATTTGTTTCTCTCAATGGATGGATGGAAAGCGACTTCTCTCGAACTGTACACTAGAGGACTGCTGCTACAGACGGACGGCAGTGGGTCGTTTCACCGATCGAGCACGCTAGCGAGCTCTTCGAATTTTTCCTCCTCCGTTTTTTCCCGCCACCTGAAATGCTGCCTTGGCGGCGTCTCCGGCCGATTTGTTGGTTGGTAGGTTGATCAGCAGCTCATCGCCTCGCATTTCACGGCCATCGGCGGCAGGTCGAATGCGGCGCGGGACAGCAGCGTCCCGACCACCGCCATGTCGCGGCAGAACGCGCCTTGGAACAGGGGCTCATCGCTGCGGCCGCGGTCACCGCGGTCAGCACTGGCGACGGCGGCGCGATCGCTACCGGCTTGGCGACCTGAACGTTGCCAATGTTTGCGGAACGGACACGCTCTGACTTGGGACTGTCCGGCACAGCTGCTTCTCCTTCTTGCTTGGGCGCTGACGCAGCGGCAGCGGCCACGGCAGCCGCCGATGCGGCCGCCTCTTCCCGGACCCTCTGCCGCTCGGCGGCCTCCTCGTCCTGCACGGCGGACATGACGTGCGAGTACCCCTTCTGCAGCATCCGGTACAGGAACAGCGCCGACATGCGCGCCTGGTCACGCACGGCCTCCAGGTCGCGGTGCTCATCCACCAGCTCCAGCCGCTCCGCGAACGACGCCGACCGGTCCGGCTTCAGCTTCAGCGTCAGCAGCAGGTGCGCGCGCACAATCTCCGACCGCGCGCACCCGCGCTGCACGCCCAGGAGCGCGTAGTAGTCCACGCTGCACCCGTCGCCGGCGGCCACGCGCGCGCGGAGCTGCTGGATGCGGGCCACCAGGTCGCGGTGCGCCCCGGCGATCTCGCCCTGCCGGACGCCGCCCTGGGGGCGCCAGCTCGGCCCTGGCAGCTTCCCGTCCCGGAGCGCCGCGTCGTAGAGGAGCTTCAGGTGGTCTAGGTCCCGGAGGCTGTCGGGGATCGCGCCGATGGACTCCAACACGTCGGCACGAGCGCGCAGAGCCGGGATGAACGCCGGGTCGAGCGCCAGCGCGCGGTTACAGTCGGCGATGGCGTCGGCCGGCCGCCCGGACGCGCGGAACGCCGCGGCGCGGCCCACGAGGCAGGCGGTGGCGAAGGAGTGCGGGAGCACGCCCCCGCGGCGCGCGTCGAGCACCTTGGAGAAATGGCGCACGGCCTCGGCTGGGAGCCCGGCGTCGAGAGCGGCCATCGCGGCGGCACGGCGCCGGAGCAGGAGCTTCACGTGCGCTAGGAGTTGTGACACAGAGTCTGCCTCGCTCGCCGGCGGCATCCCCGACGCCAAGCCGAACTTGGACGACGCCCTTCTATTGCCTGACATGGAGGTCACATTGGCCGTCGAATTGGAAGGGGAGAAGCTGTCCTCGGACCAGCACACGCTCTCTCGGCGGAACGCCGCCGAGGCAAGCCGGCGCCCCGTTTGGAGAAGCACCACGGCGTCCTCCATTAGGCCGAGGTGGAAGCAAGCTTGACCCAAAACCAAGTACCTGTAGCACGAGAATTGGCATTTGACAATTAGGACTGCTGGTTGCAAATCAATTAAGTACTACCTCCGATCCATATTAGTGGGCACAACTTTGTCTAGATACACATGTATCTAGTCTAAATACTTAACTAGATACATATGAATTTAGACAAAGCTATGCCCACTAATATGGATCGGAGGGAGTAGCAAAATTTCCAACTTTGGTCAGGGCGAGTTGTTACCTCCACTGGGTTTCGGCATTGGAGCTCCTGGAAATTCCGGCTACGACGCGGCGCTTTATCTCTGAGACATCGAAGCAGCAGAGGAAGCGGGAGGCTCCGGCGCCGGAGACGGAGAGGTCGCGGCCTGGGGAAATAAGCCCGGCTCGGGATGCGATGGCGATGTCACCAACGGCGAGTCCAGGAATTTTTTGCAGGGCGGGCTGAAATTTTTTTTTTTTCGAGGAATGGGGCTGAAATTTTTTGCAGAGGCAGATCGTTAGGTACCTTGGTGACGTACTCGCTCTCGGCGAACTTGAAGGCGATGCCGAGGGAGTTGAAGAGGACGGAGACGAGCGCGCAGGTGTCGCCGAAGGGCGCGAGGCGGAGCTCCCCGCCGTCAGTGTCCATCCCGCGCGCCAGCTCCTCGAAGGCCTCGGCCACCGCCCTGAGCAGCGTCTCCATCCCCTGCCGCGCCGCCACCTGGACTAGTCGAGCAGCTGGCGTCGTCGTCGGAGCCTCGGAGGCGAGCTCCTCGGGCGGCGGCACGAGGGGCGCGGGCGGGACGCCGTCTTCTGAGTCCCCGGGGCCGGGGCCGGGGAGATGGAGGCGAGGAGCGAGGCGCGTTGGGGAGGAGCGGGAGCGAGGCGCGTTGGGGAGGAGCAGGAGGAGGAGGGAGGGGGGCACGCGGAGGCGGCGGGGCGCGGGCCAGGGTCTGGAAGGCCCTGGAGCGAGCGGGAGGCGGAGGAGCGGCCGCAACACGCGCTAGGGTTTGGCGGCTGCCGGCTGGGCGCGTCCGCGCGTCGCCTTCTGTGCGTGTGCGTGTGTTAGTTGGGCTGAAACTCAGCTAATGGGCCACCCAGCACAGAATTATTAGTAGTAAAAAAAAATCTTACAATTTCGGAGGGCAGGCTCAAGCCTGTTAAAGCCCCCCTGTTGGACTCGCCTTTGGATGTCACCAGAACCTGACGAGCAGGACGACGAAGACGAGGTGGTGGTGCTGTCGTCGCCGGACTTTCCGCAGCTAGGTATGTAGTCGCGGAGCATCTCCGCGACGTCGCGGTAGCGCCGGAGCGCGAGGAGCGCGCGCGCCCGGAGCTCCAGCGCGGCCTCCATGCGGGGCGACATCTCCAGCACGGCCGCCACGAGGCCGAGCGCCGCCCCGGCCGCCCCGTCGTCTGCCCCGTCACCTGCCTGCGCCGCCGCGTCGAGCGGCGCCCGCGCCTCGCCGATGTATGCTTTGATCACCTGCCGCGCACCAACACGACACGAAATCACCATCAGATTTGGTGGCCAGACCAGAAATTCAGCTCCGCCTTAAAACCATTCCGCGAAAAGATGGAGCTTTTGTTTTCTTCGGAAGTCAGAACCAAACATCAATGCAGAAGGTAACAAACAAGACGCGAGAGACAAGGTTCGTCGATGAACAAGATGCGGTGGGGTGACGCATGGCATGCATCCTCGCCATCTGTCGAACGGAGGCCAACACTCGGCGAAAATGGATGGAGCAAGCGACACAGAGCCAACTTTGAACTCTCCCGGATCAGCTTGCGAAAAGCCAAACCGCTCCATCTCTCGCCGTCGTCACCCAATCACTTCATCTCTATCCGTGTGTCATCGGACGAGCATTGACATTGAGCAGTGGACAAGGGAAATCGCATAGAGAGTAGAGACCACGAACCTTTCTGTTGCCGCGGCGCCACCTGGACTTGTTGGCCATCATCTTCTCCAGAGCGGGAGACGAAGGCGAGGACACCGCCATGGCCGGAGCAACAGGGGACAAGCAGGGCTAGGCGTGGAGAGAGCGGAGGGAGGCGAATATATATGGGAGGAGATTTGGGATCCCGAAAATCTTGTTAAATATATACTGGAATTGCCAGCTGCGCCAGCCCTCCCTCTAGAAATCGTCTCCGAGGATTGCTTGCTTGCTTGCCCGGACTGCTTTCCCTCCCTTGAATAGAGAGAGGTGTTGGATCCTCGAGTTTCCTAGCTGGACAAGATGCCTGTGCCCCAACACCTCCACGCAGGCCTAGGAGAGCAGTGGTGGCCTAGCCTACTCTAGACCCTAGACTAGTGCCCCTGCCCGCCGAGCAGTGAGCTTTTTAAAGAGGAGAGAGATCCCCTCGAGGAGAAAAAAAATATCAAGAGGGACATTTTCTGCCCACCAACAGCTCTAAAGGGATTTCCTTCTTTTATTGTGAAGATTTGCTGGTTTTGATTGTGGAAATCAAAAGTTTCTGCTGCCTCATTTATCCAGGTTCCAGTGTTTGTCCTTGCACATTGTACTGTTTATAAGTAAGTGACGCCCCAGGCGTCCTTCAAACGCCACTCTGACCACTTATTCACACATGTGATATAATTTACTGAATTGTACTATTATTCTAAAAATATTCAAAATCTAATTTGTACATTCAAAGTTATCTACAAATCAGGGGCTACTGTGATTGCACTTCACTGTACTTCCCAGCACCATAAAACCAGAGCAGTCTGAACCATCTTTTTACCACATGTTAGTGTAAGTACAGTAACTTACTGTACTAACAGTGCCGGCTTAATTAGCAAAGCTCTCTCGAGCAGAAAGCAGAAACCGCAAAGGGAGCACATTTGAGGCGTGGTCGACCACATGGCGAGGCACTGTCAGCGTCCTCTTTCCAGCAGAGCAGCTCGCCGCCATTATTCAGCCTAGCTAAGCTAACCCATGTTCTACTACCATTATACACCGAGCTACTAGAAACGCAGCTACCTCGACTCAAAACTCGGCTCCACTTTTCATCAGAGAATAGAATACCTACAAAGTTGATTAGAGCACACTCCAGCTGAGTCCCTGTCACTGTCAGCATCGTCGATCGTAAGCCGACAGAGAAACAAGCTTAGGAGGAGCCATGCGCTAATTACCCGGAGACGGTTACGAGGCATGCACGCGGCAGCCACGATTAATTAGGTGCTTAATTGTTTAATTAGGACCGGCTGCAAGTGTGCTTAGGCGGCTTAGGTGATTCGTCGCCAGGGTCAATGTCAATCTCAGCTGAATTATTGTCACTTACTCATGAACTCATCACTACTTATGGGTTGGGTTTAGCTGCGTGGTCTGGTCGCCGGTTGATCAACGGCCGGTAGGTCGGTGTCGCCGGAGGGAAGGAAGGAAGAGCATCCGGGCGACACCATCGGATGCTCTGGCCTGTCTTCGCGTACTGTCAAAAAATGTACTGTTTATATGGAGAGGACCCGGTACTGTTTCAGCTTATTATTATTACAGTATTATTTTTCGACTTGCGTCTCTTGTTTATTTGGATCCTAAGGTCAACCGTGCTGACATCTAGGCACGTCTCGATGCAGTCGATGAATCAATGGCTCCTCCAGCACATTGCATGTGCCGAGTCTTTTTCTTGCTTACCACGTTGTCTGTTACCGAATTACTCCATCGATAATTCGATACTTAGTTAGTTTGTACAGAGAAAGTATGGTTAGATCGACATGCATGTGTAGGTGCTGCACATGTCTGTTGAGCTCGTCCTAGCGTACTCATCAAGCCATGATTAAGCAAGGACAGCACCATTATTTGCATCTTGTTTCTCTGCACTGAACACAGGTCATCCGGAAGAATCAGGGGGTTAGATAATCGGTACACATTCCGACGAAATATCTGTCAAGCTCTATTAGATGCAGGACATGTTCCCTGAGCTGGTTAACGTTGACGGCTAAACCGGCGGGCGGCGGCTCCTAAAAGGAGCAGTACTAAGCACAACTGCTGCGTCGACATCGTTTATGTTTCAGGAGCAGGTACTGGTAGGTACTCGATCTGTGCTAATCTGCACTTGTGTGATGTGTGAGCACTAATTAATCATGCATTTCGTGCTAAACTACAATTGTCTCCAAACTGCCGGTCAAGACAGGGAATATTGATCGGCGCCGCATATGAATTTTGTGCTCACAAATTAAACTACTCATGTACATCTATACTACTACTAGCACAATACCCGTGCGTTGCAACGGGTCAATAAAATAAATAGTTCTCATGAAAATTACATTAAATAGCATTGCTACGAGTCAATTATGTGCCGCAGATGCTTCTCTTCGACAACACCTAGTTTCTGAATAATTATCAAGCTGCAAGTATGGGCTGCTTCTAATTTCTGAATCATCGTCAAGCTGCAAGTATCTGAACAGCTCCTCTACTAATCAATTCAGTATTCTGCTATCGAGTTTATGCAAACAGGACTCGCGAACACTGTTCATGAACTCGTTTGTGCCGAGCCATGTCCACACGTATCCACTGCAGATGCTTATGCGAAATTTCTTGAGTCGTGGCACCATGTTGCCCTTTCTCGACATGCTCGTGCAGCTCCTCATCGCATCCTGCTATTCGGTCTGGCCAGTAGCGCGTTCGGCCTGGGAAACAACTAACTCATCCTCTGCGGCACGTCTGCGAGCGCGACGGTCACCAGTCATTAGGCACGCTGTAGATGCGGCAAAGGCGCGCGGCATCATCCTCGCGGAAGAACGTGACTGGCTGGCCAGCAGCTGCAGGCGCCGAACGACCTCCTTCCCCGGGAGCGTCTCCTTCCTCCAAGTGCTCGTCCTCGCTGGAGCACCTGGCCGGCTGGCACAGCAACCGCAAGCACGAGAAGACCACGCCAGAGGAGGACGGGGACAACGACGGTTTCTGGCGGCGGCGCTGCCTATGGCCCATGGAGCGAGGTAGTTCGTGGGTGTAGTCACTCGCGGAACTGCCATGGGAGTCCCTCCTCATCCCTTCGTCGGCTCGACGCCCTAGCCCCTAGGTCCTCTGCCCCAATCCCACCAATGCAATGCCCTTGGGAATTTGGGGAAGAACCGTATCCAGTCGAGGTAAGCGAACCGGTACGAAAGTTTTAGGCAGAGTGGAGTGCGGGTTGATATGTCAGTTGTTGAGGGGTAAATTATAAAACGGCCGACGAGACGACGTACCTACAGCCGTTAAGCCTCGGTAGGAATTAGAGTTTAATACGTACGATTTAGGAAAACCAACCAGCAATCCATCGGGAGGACGACGTACTGAACGGGACGACGTACCGAACCAACGTACGAAAAAACCAGAGGAAGAAACACTACTCGTATTATATAGTAGAGAAGAGATTAAAAGAGCAAATTTCGCCGGATACATTAAATCTATACCGTTCAATATGTCATCAACGGATCAGATTGTTTGCTCCGTGTTGAGCTAACACATCTATACGAATCGTTATTTTTTTATTGCCATCGACGTCCCGCCCGCTAACGGCGGCAGCAGCAAGTCGAGGCGACGCCACGCTCGCCGGCCGTCGGCTCTACCTCCGCTCTCGGTAGCAGCAGCCAGTCGCGGCACCGCCGCGCTCGCTGGCCCGCACGCGCACCCGATCTCGGCGGCCGGTCGTGCCGCCGCGCGCACTCGTGCTAGCTATCTAGATCGCCGCACTCGCGAGCTTTCCCGCTCGTGCTAGCTAGCTACCTAGCGATGCGTGCTTTCGCCTGCGGGCAAGTTGCACGTCCGCGCTAGCTGCGTGCGTGCGTGCACTCCTCCCCGGCGGCTGGCTGCAGCACGGCGAGCTCGCCGGCTGCCGGACACACGGCACCGAGGCGCGGCAGAAGCTGGGCGGGCGGACCTTCATGGCGAGGTGGAGCTCCATGGCGGCGCGGAGGGTGGAGATTCGGGATGATACAGGCTCGGTTATCGTTTCTGCCTGCCGATTCCTTCCCTCGTGTCGGTGTCCTCTAGAAGCGGAGCTTGAAGCTTGCCGTGAAGGTGTGTCCTTGGCCCTGAAGTGGTCCAACCGACCCTGTATGGTTGAGATGGACTGTTCTGAAGCAGTGAAGATGATCAGCTCAGGTGAACACGACCGTTCACCATTCACTTGCTTAGTTCAGGAGATCAAACACCTAATGGCATCTAGGAGCAGTTTGGACATTGTTTCTATTAGTAGAATTCAGAAGTCTGTAAGCCACATGCTGGCAAACCTTGGTCGTGCTGAGTCTATGACCCAAACTTGCCGGGCTTAGGCCTGATGACGCTATGGTGGTCTGCCGTAATGAGTGTGATTTGGATACTTAAGTAATATATTTTTTTCTTTTCGCAAAAAAAAAGGCGGCCGGCTTCCGAGAGGGAGGATCAGAAAGCAGTGGCCGGTGGCGGCGCTCGATGCAGGCAGAAAACGCGGGGCCCACATTCCCTTTGGCGTGTGATCAACATCTAGGATTTTTCTAGAATTTTATAAACTTAGAAATAACATTTTTTATTTGTTTGAAAAAACAGGCTCCATGGAGCCCGTCCTCCAAAACACTTCACTCAACATCACACTGCTATTGACTTGCACAAAGAAAAATTATCCACGTAGACCCTGGTTTGGTTCATTTCTACGTAAATTATTTTCATATAATTGTGAATGTGAATACGTGCGTTGCACGTACATGCCCACTATGTTTCAAAAAAACAAAACTACTCATGTACAGCAAAATAACAAGGGGTACAACTGCCGGAAAACCCAAATAGAGTCCGAGTACCTCGGAGTCTGGTTGGTTTAAATAAATTGAATAGCATATTCAGGAGTTGAAAAATTCATATTTTTTTCTCACAAGTACATACAGATGCGCAACATGTGCATGATATATACTCCCTCCGTTCCAAATTAGTTATCTTCCATTTGCCAAAAAGTGGATGTATCTAGACATGTTACAAGTATAGGTACATCCACTTTTTTGTAAATGAAAGACAACTAATTTGGAACGGAGGGAGTATTACATAAGGAAATATGTTTATTTGCGGGCTACAAAACAATGTGGATCTATAATTCTACTATTATCTATTATAAATTCACTCATTTCTCTTTGGTGTAACACACAACAGATGTTTATTGATAAAATTTTATAGTATATAAAGTACATCAACATGTATTATTATTATCATTTTAATCTAAAAGTTCATAAATTGATTTTCCATTCATTTATTTTTTGAAAATCCGGGCTCCAAGGAAAGTTGATGAGGGTGTTACTGCCGGAAAATATAAAATAAGATCGATCCTAGACATTTTGGAGAACTTTCAAAAGGAAAATATATATTCATATTTACGAAAAAAATAACAAGTATATATAGGTTATCAATGCGCACCTAAAACATTTCATGTAGATATAATGCATAATTATGTGGGGGCTTTTTAAAAGAAAATGTGTAGATCCATAGTAAGGTGCACTTTGTATATACTATTGCAGATCCAGATTTTTTTGTCTCCCGCATAGATAAACATATTATTAATAAAAATATACAAGTATGCAGAGCACATATAGATTTATATGTAAGATTTTTTAATATTTATTAAACTTAACAATATTAGTTTTTTCAGAAGTTCAAAATGACTCCCGAGCTCATATGCTCCTGGTTCAATAAAAAAATCAAAAAAAAAAATAAAGCAGTCCAAAAAAAAACTGAATTTTTGTCGTGGTGAACATTTACAAATTTTCTACAGACGTGCAAATTTTCAAGGTGAAATGACATTTTGGGTGCTCAGTACAAAAAAGACAAATCACTGACCAACAGGAGATCTAAAAAATACTTTTTTGGAGCACTGATTTTGTGTTTTTTGTATAGAGCACCAGACATGTCATTTGACCACGAATTTTGCGACGTATGTAAGAAACTTGTATATTTTCATCACCAAAAAAAATCAGATTTTTCAGAAATATTTTAGTATATTTTCCGATTTTTTTATTGAAGCATGAGCATATGAGCTCGGGAGCCAAAACTGTCGGGGGGCTACCCCGTGGTAGGGTCATGTTAGTGTAAAGCTGTGTTCATGGTGGACTGAGGTATGGTCTTAACCATGTCACTTACCTCATTGAGCAGAGGCGAAGAAGTCAATTGTTATGAGGTATGGTCTTAACCATGTCACTTACCTCATTGAGCAGAGCAAGGCTCAGCTTGTTGTCATACCGAGGTAACGGTACAGATAAGTACCGAGATAGCTAGGTCCAGAAGGGACCGAGATAATATAACCGACATAGGTATGTCGGTATGCCTATGTGTTTCTCTTGTGCAGGGTAATGCTCCTGGAAAGGGGATCCGGCATGTCCGTGCCGAGTTAAGGAGAGAGGGTGCCTTAACTCGGCAAGGAAGTCAATAAAGATGTCACTTCCCGTCTGACACGGGAGCGTGGCAGAAGGACAGTGCAGAGTTGATTTGAAGACGTGCTTATCTCTGGCAGAAGAGATAAGAGGGAACAGATAGCAAGGTAACACTGGGCTCGAGGTGGAGTAGGACTCGAGGCATGTTTTGTCTGGACAGAGTGGACTTTGGTGACCAAGAAGCTGACATGGGCGTGCGTGTATGTGCCAGAGGCCATCATGAGCATGTCTCTGGCAAGTCTATATGTCGGCTACAGTGTGCTACCAGGGGCACTTCAGTAACTCGGCAGGGACAGCTGTAATCTCGGCAGAGACACCTGTAAGGGCGGTAGGACGCGTGTAGTTTGATGGAGAACAGCTGTAACCCGGCTACAGTAACTCGGCTACAGTAACTCGGTTACTGTATCTCGGTTGTAGCCTATATATAGGGCTGTGCCCCCTCCTGCGTGAGGGATGACACTTACGAGACACATTTTACCACTTAGCTTCATCTGATAGCTAGAGCAGAGAGCATACAGCTCCAGGAGCACTTGTGTATTGAGACACTTGATATATATATTCGAGAGATACAGGCAGGAGTAGGGGTTTTATCTCTCACGAGAGCCCTGAACCTGGGTAGATCGCCTGTGTGCTTTGTGTTCTTCGTGTGCGCTCCTTAGCGCGCTAGCCCTCCCCGGTGCCTCCAGTGTCCATCGGCCCCAACATAAGCCATCCTATGGCATCTGCCGTGATACCACCACGACAGTTGGCGCCCACCGTGGGGCCAGAAGCGGCGCTGGCTGGCGTGTTTATCCGGACGGGCTCCATCATCGACTCCGGCGAGCGCGTCGTCTCCGGGCTCGTCTGCAAGCTCGGTTCGCTGAGCTTCGTCAGCGATAACGCTGGTTGTCTCGGCGGCAGGCCGCTCCCGAGGAACGGCCGCATCGTCACCTTTGGCGAGTTCGAGGTCTTCATCGCCACCGAGGTCGTCTGTGAGTACCCCGCAGAGGTGCTTGTGGCAGCAGATCCCCCTGCTGTCTGCGCAGCTCGCAGCCGAGGTTTCACTAATCTCGGCAGCTGCGCCGAGGTACTGATGACCGGGCCAGTGGATGGTGCTGGTGGAGGACATGTCGGTGATGCTGCCGCAAGATCTGCCAGGCCAGCGAAACCTCCGCTGGAAGGAGATGGGCACCTCGGAGCAGGTACATCTGATGTGCCGGTTAGACCTGCTCCCCTGGAGGTTATCATAGAACAGTTGGCCGTGCCGGTAGATGCCGGGGTAGATGTTGTGCTGACAGCTGCCGAGTTAGAGGCGCAGCACCAGAGGTTGCACCAAGATGCCTTGGAGGTGGCCGAGATAAAAAGGGATTTCGGGATAATCCTCCGTGAGTATAACAAAGCTCATGGTTTTACCCCGATAGCTACCCATCGCAAGCGCTTAGATCAAGTGCGCCAAAGAGGCAAAGGCCTCAACGATGAGATGGATAGGGATGGTAGATCTAGTTCTAGCAAAACTCCCAGCCATGTGTCGGTTGGAAAGCCGATGTATAGCTCCCCTGCCAAGACTCTTAGAGCTGCCGAGGCAGCAAGAGCCGAGTGTCAGGTTTATCCGGAGAAGCCCTCCGTAGACAGCAAGATCGAGTTAACGAGCTGGTGGCTGAGGCTACCCGGCAGAATGAGGGCTACCGCAAAACCGACACAGCTGCAGGTGAATCTGGGGCAGTTCACTCGGCTGGAGGAGCGTCCAAGGGACAAGCTTCATCACCGCATGTCGGTGGAGTCCGTGACAAGAGTGTAAACTCTGGCAAGAACAAGCAGATGCAGGCATACGACCCAGCTTATGCCGGAAAACAGTTAGCAGGGCCGGGCAGTGTCGGCCGGGGTAGAAGCAACCATGGTCCGGGTAATCCTGATACCGGTAGAGGCAACTCGATGGGCCGAGGATATCCACCTCGGCATCCAGTGCAAAACCAGCCTCGGCAGCAGCAAAGTGCCGGGTATCTGCAGCAGCCCCGGAGTGTTGGCCAGGTAGCCAACAGATATGATGATGGTTACTCGGCAATGGAGAGAGCCGGGTACCCGAGATATGAGAGTGCACTGGGATCTCGGTTGGGAGCCCGACAATTGTCGCCCAATGACGCACGTTACAAGTTGGACAGAATTTATATGTCCGAGATGCTGGAAGAGCAAGGCCCACCTAGTCCTGCGTGCTTTGCACCTCGGATCATGAAGGAGCCACCGGTGCCTCAGTTTCAGCTGAACCGAGGTGCCAAGAAATATGACGGCAGCACTAAGCCAGAAGATTGGTTGACAGATTACCTGTCAGCAGTGCACATTGCGGGAGGAAACCGGCGTTGGGCTGTAAGGTACATCCCGCAGATGTTGGAGGGGCCAGCTCGGATCTGGCTGAACAACTTGAGAGAAAACAGCATTGAGTGCTGGCTGGATTTCGAAGACGCTTTTGTTAGCAACTTCTCCAGCACATACAAGAGGCCAAACCGTCCTCAACAGCTTGCTATGTGCAGGCAGAGGAATGATGAGAATGACCGAGATTACTTGACTCGGTGGAGTAACATTCGCAATTCCTGTGAAGGAGTTGTTGAGGCACAAGCCATATCATGGTTTGCTCAAGGGTGCCGACACGGCACCATGCTTTGGCAGAAATTGCAAAGAGAAATGCCGGCTACCTTGGCCGAGACAATCCGGATCGCGGATAATTATGCTTTGGGAGATCCAATGCAACCCACGCTAAACCCGGTAGAACCGAGTAGAAGACATCCCGGCAACAACGGTCCTGGACCTTCCAGGCGGGGTGATAACCAATATTATGGGCACAAGAGGAGAGAAGACCGTCCGGATAACCGGTACGGGGCAAACCAAGCTGCGGCCGTGAACCAAGATCAGCCAGATGCCGGTCACAGTCAGCGCCAGAAGAGCAGTGGTCCAGCTTGGGGTCAGAACTCGGATGAGAAGAACAAGAAGTCTTGGGAGGAAAAGCCAAGATTAACCTATGAAATGATGCTGGATAGGCCCTGCAGTTATCACACGCATGACCCGCGCAGGCCAGCGAACCATACAACTCGGCAGTGCAGCTGGTATCAGCGCACACTAAAGGAAGGTGGAGGAAACCCAGTGGGAGCGCCTAACCGAGCTCCAGCAGCAAGACCTGTTCCACTTACCGAGGCTAACACTATCCCGGTGAATGCGCCTCTTGCAAGGCCTGCAGCTGCGAAACCTGTTAACCGGGTAGATACTGGTCCCAGTCGTGGGGCAGCATATCGCCGAGATGAGTACAGAGAGGCACATCAGAGTTATGTGGTCTTTGTGACCGAGCCAACCGATAAGCAGAGCTTGCACAGGCGTGCAATGGAAGTAAATGCTGTTATGCCTGCTGTGACGAAATATATGAACTGGGCTGACCAAAAGATCAGTTGGAGCATAGATGATCATCCGCGGATCATGCCGAGTCCGGGATGTTATGCTTTAGTGGTTGATCCGACATTCATTGGGCCCACTATCAATGTGAGATTCACCCGAGTTCTAATTGACAATGGGAGTAGTATCAATATCCTGTACCGAGATGCCATGGTGAAGATGGGTATCTCGGAAAACATGCTGCAACCGAGTCATACCACCTTTCACGGTATAGTGCCCGGGGTCTCTTGTGCGCCTATGGGCAAAGTTTGGGTTGATGTGTTGCTTGGCACCAGGGACAACTGCAGAACAGAGAGTCTGGAGTTTGAGGTTGTGGATCTTGAAAGTCCATACCATGCTTTGCTGGGAAGGCCAGCATTGGCCAAATTCATGATATCAACTCATGTCGGTTATCTCAAGATGAAGTTGCCAGGCCCGAATGGCATCATCACTATCTCGGGAATTACAAACGCTCCATGGAGTGTGCCTCAGCAGGCTCGTCTCTGGCCGAGTCATTGATTATTGCTGCTGAGAAGAAGAGGATCCACGAGGTGGTGGCGTTAGCTCAGTCCGCGCAACTCGGTATGCCGGGTATGGTTAACCCGGAGCAGAGTGCGACATTCCAAGCACCCAAAGAGACAAAGAAGATCAACATTGACCCAGCGTTCCCAGAGCGCACTGCTATTATTGGAACCGGGTTAACTGAGAAATAGGAAGGCGAGCTCTGCCACTTCCTCCGTGAGAATCGGGATATCTTTGCATGGTCAAATCATGACCTGCCTGGTGTTCCGAGGAAACTGGCTGAGCACTCTCTGTTTGTCAGACCGGATATGAAACCGGTGAAGCAACCAATGCGACGTTGGGGAGATGATAGGAGAAAGGTGATTGGCGATGAGTTGGCCAAGTTGCTTGCGGCTGGGTTTATCATGGAAGTGCTGCACCCAGACTGGTTGGCTAACCCGGTCTTGGTAGAGAAGAAAAAGGATGAACTTCTGTTGATCAAGATATGGCGCATGTGTATAGACTTCACAAATCTGAACAAGGCATGTCCTAAAGATCCATTCCCGCTGCCTCGGATTGATCAGGTGATCGATTCCACAACCGGATGTGAGCTGTTATCTTTTCTAGATGCTTATTCTGGTTTCCACCAGATACCACTGAATCCGGTTGATCGAATAAAGACTGCTTTCATTACCCCGTACGGGGCGTATTGCTTTCTTGTCATGACTTTTGGTTTGAGAAATGCCGGTGCCACATACCAGAGATGTATGCAAAAATGTTTGCATGAACAGATAGGCAAGAATGCGCAGGTATATGTCGATGATATCGTCATCAAGACTAAAGAAAAAGTCACGCTAATTGATGATCTTAGTGAAACATTTGCGAATCTGAGGAAATTCCGGATGAAGCTCAACCCGGATAAATGTACCTTTGGTGTGCCAGCAGGCAAGTTACTCGGTTTCCTCGTGTCAAGCCGAGGTATCGAGGTTAACCCGGCGAAGATCCGTGCTATTGAAAGCATGAAATTGCCGAGATGTCTTAAAGATGTGCAGAAATTCACTGGATGCTTGGCATCGTTAAGTCGATTTGTCAGTAGGTTGGGGGAAAAGGCATTGCCTTTATATCAGTTGATGAAGAAAACTGATAGCTTCACATGGACTCCGCAAGCAGATGCGGCATTTGCCGAGTTAAAAAAGATGTTGGCAACGACACCGACACTGGCTTCACCTCTACCTCAAGAGCCAATGTTGCTGTATATCGCAGCTACCAACCGAGTTGTCAGTGCAGTGATAGTAGTGGGGAGAGAGGAAGATGGCAAAACTGTGCAGAGGCCAGTATATTATCTCAGTGAGGTGATCTCGTTGTCCAAGCAAAATTACCCGCACTACCAGAAAATGACTTACGGTGTCTATATGGCAGCCAAGAAGTTGAAGCATTATTTTCAAGAGCATTCCATCACAGTGGTGTGTGAAGCTCCTATCTCGGAAATTATCAACTGCAAGGATGCAGGTGGCCGAGTAGCCAAGTGGGCTATAGAGGTGTCCCCATATGCACCACATTATGAAAGAAGAGATGCTATCAAGTCTCAGGCATTGCCAGAGTTTCTGGTGATTGGGCCGAGATGCAGTATGAACCACCGTTGCCTGACTCCAATTACTGGAGAATGCATTTCGATGGCTCCAAAACCAACATTGGGTTGGGTGCCGGGGTAGTGCTTACCTCGCCAAAGCGGGATCAATTGAGATATGTGCTGCAAATTCACTTTGCGGCATCTAACAATGTGGCCGAGTATGAGGCACTGGTGCATGGGCTCAGTGTCGCCAAAGAAATTGGTATTCGCCGAATAGAGTGTTTTGGAGACTCGGATCTTGTTGTGCAGCAAGTCTCAGGAAATTGGGATGCTCTGGATGCCAATATGGCATTGTATCGGTTTCATGTGCAGAAGATCTCGGGATTCTTTGAGGGATGCGAGTTTAAGCATGTACCTCGGGCAGAAAATGAGGCCGCGGATATTCTGTCCAAGCTGGGTTCGTCTCGGGATGCAATTCCACCCGGCATATCTTTGGAGCATCTCAGGAAACCATCTATCAAACCATCACCTGAATCCGAGTCAATTTTTATCCCGAAGAAACCGGAATCCGATGCTGTTCCCATGGACATTGATGTCGGGTGCATCTGGGAAAACCCGGGGACTGATTGGCAGGTCTCGGGGACTGCTCAGCGGATGTCGGAGGAAGCAATGTCGGTGTATTTGATGGACATAGATGATCCATTGTTTCCTGTGCATCCTGTGCCGGAATGGGCGCAACCTATCATGACATTCATGATTGATGGAGATCTGCCGAGTAATGAAGTTGAGGCCAGGCAAATACAGAGAAGATCCAAGGCCTATACAATTATCAACCATGAGCTGTACAAGAGAAGTGTAACCGGGGTGCTGCAGCGCTGTGTTGAGCTGCAGGAAGGGCAAGAGATGCTCCTAGAAATACATCAAGGGGAGTGCGGGCATCATGCTTCATCAAGAGCCTTGGTGGCTAAAGTATTCCGACATGGGTTTTATTGGCCCAATGCTTTGAATCAAGCTGAAGAAATTGTGCGGAAATGTGAAGGATGCCAGCGTTTTGCCAAGAAAACTCACATGCCAGCCTCGGCACTCAAGACAATTCCAATAACTTGGCCCTTTGCTGTTTGGTGCCTAGACATGGTGGGGGAATTCAGGCCAGCCCGAGGTAACATGACTCATATATTGGTAATGGTAGACAAGTTCACCAAGTGGATTGAGGTGAAGCCAATCCGGAAATGTGATGGACACACTGCGGTGACCTTCTTGAAGGATATCATCTTGAGATATGGGTATCCCCATAGTATTATCTCGGATAATGGCACAAACTTTGCTGTGGGAGAGTTTGCTCGGTTTTGTGCTGACAAAGGAATTCGGTTGGACATAGCCTCGGTGGCTCATCCAGAGGCAAATGGGCAAGTAGAAAGAGCAAACGCATTGGTCTTGGCCGGCATAAAAGCTCGGTTAATTGAACCACTGCTGAGAACTCCGGGATGCTGGATAGAGGAAATACCAGCAGTATTGTGGGGTCTCAGGACCACGCCAAACCGATCAACTGGCTATACGCCATTTTTTCTGGTCTATGGGGCAGAAGCAGTGTTGCCCACCGATATAGAGTATGACGCGCCACGAGTGGCGTTGTACACAGAAGCCGAGGCAAAGGAAGCTCGGGAAGATGGGTTGATTTGCTCGAAGAAGCAAGAGAGCTGACCTTATCTCGGTCTGCGATATATCAGCAAAATCTCCGACGCTATCATAGCCGGAAGATCAACCCTCGGGTTTTCCAAGAGGGAGATTTGGTGCTTAGGCTGGTACAGCGCAAAGCCGGCATGCACAAGTTATCACCTCCATGGGAGGGACCATTCATTGTGAGCAAAGCATTGCACAATGACTCGTATTATCTTATAGATGCCAGAAAACCCACGAAGCACAGGAGGGATAAATCCGGAGAGGAAAGCAAAAGACCTTGGAATGTAGCTCTACTACGTCCCTTCTACTCTTGAAAGGGCGCAATGTATGTATCTCGGTTCCCTTTGAATAAAATGCCGGCAATCCGAGTCTTAACTCGGGGACTGCCTTGTCCATATACATGTGTTTTTATCTCTGTTTTGTCCTTATCGTTCATATATCGGATGATTTTTTGACCTCGTTTCAAAGTACAAGTAATGTATGCCATTTCGTTGTGATCTTGTGACTCGACTGACGAACGCCAAAATGGCAGTCAAGAGCAGAGGTTGTGGTATCTGGTAAACATGAAAATGAACTCGGGGACTTGGTTCGAAAATGATTCGACATATGTCGTTTACTAACCCGGCTTTTCTATGTCGGATGACTCTAAATCTCGCCTCAAAATTTACGAAGTATCGTATGCTATAAGTTTGATCTTGTGACTCGACTGTCGAACGCCAAAATGGTAGACAAGAGCAAAGATTACTAAGTATAGTAAACGGGAAAGTAAGCTCGGGGACTTGATGCAAAGTGATCCGGCATCAAGCCGTTTTGCTTTAAAACTAGCAAGTTAAGGGTAGCAAAAGCAAGTGTAGCACTGCAAAATACTTAAAGGTATATATTACATCTGCGCCCGGCATCCCGGGGATTTAACGATTTCAAGTTTTTTGAGCTCAAGCAGCGGCGTGCGAAGAGCTCGGGTCAGCTGGAACAGTCTCGGTGGTGGGGTTGACTGCCGAGGTATTGGTAATGTCGGAGGCTGCTTCAACATTGGTGGTGGGGCGAGCTTCGGCCTCGGCCTCCTCATCAGACTCGGTCTCTTCATCATCAGCATAATCTTCATCATCGGAATATGCGGTCCCAGGGATGAAGTGCCGAGTTTGAGCGTAACTCGCCATGAAGGAGGCAGCTTCTTTGCGGCGCTCGATCAGCGCTGGATCTTCAGTCCATTTGGAGTGAGCGCGCAGAGTTGTTAGTGCATCAAGGTTGGTCTCCTCATACCAGGATAGCACAAATGTCAAGGCCTGATCTGCTCCGGCGCGGGCTGATGAAGATCTCCATTCTCGGAGTCTTGACTCGGCGGTCAGCAGCTGCTTGGATAACTCGGAGACAGAGGTCGGAGCCACTGAACCTGGCCATAGTGCATTGAAAACACGGATGCCAGCGCTGAGTAGATCAGTTCCAATGCTCTTCAGGGGAGTGATGCGAGCTTCCAAGGCAGTCAAATGGTCCTCCATGTCCCATTCATCCGAGATTGGGCCAGCCTCGGCTCTCCTGGCTCGTGCCCTGCGAACAGTGCTCGTAGCCGCGGCCTGGGAGTGGGAGAAGTGTGCTGAAGAAAGGAAAGCTGTTACCGAGTTAAAACTTATGTCGGCATGCTTTTAATGGAAGCAGAAGCAAAGCAAGTAAGAAGAAATGATATAAGGAACTCACTTTCCATCCCATGGTTGATCCGGGTGGCGGTGGCCAGCCACCTATCACATTTGGCTTGGAGGGCAGCGAGCTCTTGTTCTGCAGAGGTGGCCCGAGACTCGGTCTGGCCAAGGAGCTCCTGCTGCTTCTGAATTTGTTCGTCCCGCTGCTTCAATGTCTCCTCCATCTGAGACTTCTCTTGCTGGACTCGCTCAAGTTCCCGTTGGAGGCGAGACACTTCGGACTTCTCTTTTTCAAGCGCATCATTGTGCGCGTTGTCCTTGTGCCTTGTCTCGTCCTGAAGCTGTTTGTAGGAGCCCTTGAGTTTCTTGTGGTCCAAAAGCAGATTTCGGAACACTTTGGTCCGGGTGTTGGTGCATTGCTGAAGAAAGAGGAAGTATGTTAGTACTGGCATGAAGTTGCAAGCCGAGTAAACTCAGCTTGAGTCTCGGGGACTAAATGTCGGATTTTATGAAGATTCGCGCTGAATAATTTCATCTCGGTCAAGCAGCAAGTATTCAACCCGAATCTCGGGGACTGGGGATATTGTATATCTATTTTTGGTGGTAAAGGAGAAGAGAATTAAGCCGAGTTAGGCTTACCTCGGCAACTGAGCTGGCATTGAGCACAACGACTTGCAAAGTGTGCATAGTCTGTGCAAGTTGGCTCGGGCCTGCAGGATGTCGGTCAGCCGGATTAGCAGAAGAGACCTCGCCAGTATCGGCGGCGTTCCAGTCCATGTTGTAATGCTCCACCGAGCCCAAGCTGTGTCCGCTTTGTGTTCGGAGCTGGGGAAAGTCCCAGCTGCCAGAAAAAGCTCGGGATGCAGAGGCTGTTAGGGCTTGGTGGGCCAATGTGGTTGTTGGGGTCAGAGGCACTTGCTTTTTGGAAAAAACAAGTGCTTTCCCAGGAACCACGTCACCCTTTGCAGCCTTGCTCGGTGAAGTGGTTTTCTGAGATGGCAACTCAGTGGACTTTGCTGGGGGCTTGGTGGTCTGTTTGCCGGTCTGCTTCTGCTTCGGCATCTGCTTTGGCTGCTCTTGCTGTTGCTGTTGCTGTGGCTGCGGCTGTGGTTGTTGCTGTGGTTGCTGGTGCTGCTGATGTTGTTGTTGTGGCTGCGGTGGTTTTTGCTTTGGTGGAGGTGGTGGAGTAGCGGTCTGCGTAGACTCGGGCGGTGAAACCGAGGCAATCCAGAAGCATGGCATAGTGCAGATATGAAATTAATGTCGGCAGATGATTTATGTCGGTCAAAACAGTGTGTTACTTACTTGGTCAGGGAGGTTGGTCCTGTCATGGGGTTTTTTGCCCCATACCCATTTCTCGGGCATTGTTGTCTTGGCAATGGCCTTGACGCGTCTTCTGATCTCGGACCTGCTCAGCGTGTGAGTGCTGTGCCGAGTTGGATCATATTGGCCACTCATGTGGCAAATCTTATGAACTCGGTTTTGAAGGGGGGAAACTCGGCGGCTTATGAAAGTCCGCAGGAGATCGTCTGCCACCATCCCTTCTCCTTGGAAAGAGATAACGAAGTCGTGGATGAGGTTGATCTCGAGGTTGGTTTCCCCGGGACTGAAACCCCAGTTGTGCTGTTCATAGGGAGGGCCGAGTACAAATGTCGGCATATTCAGGAGGTCTCGGTTGGCTGGGCTCTTCACGTAGAAAAAGGTCCTTTGCCATTTCCGGCATGATTCCAATCCATGAATCCGGGGAAAGACGGAGCTTCTCCGAGGTATAATTGTGGCCGCTCCGCATGCAGTCATTCTCTTGGGAAGATTTGGCTGGTCCTTGTTGAAGGGGATCGTGTACAGAAAACAAAAAAATTCCTAACAACGATAACCTTAAACTAGCCAGGATCTATACTATGCAGATACAGGAATACGCAGGAGATCGGTATACATACCCTTGTAGACCGAAAAGCGGGGATCACGCTCCCGCACAAGCGTTGCCGATGAAGCCGACGAAGCCGACCTCAAGGTCGTGTAGAGGAAGAAGACCTCCGAGCGCCACAGGCGTGGCACCTCGCAGGGAATCGCACACGTACGGCGAAGATGACTTCCTCCGGGCTCCGATCCAGGGACGAGCAGCGGAAGACTTGGACCGGAAACCAGCAGCACGGCGGTATGCTTATGGTGGAGAAACACTCACCCGTACGCAACTCCAATTGCGGAGTCACGATCAAAACCGGGAGAGAGAGAGAGAGAATTGGTGTGTTCCAAAAGGCTGGGGGGGCACCCATATATATAGGTGGAGGGGAGCCGCCGCTCTTGCCAGCCTGGCGGTGTGGGACTATCTCCCACACCAGCCGGCCAACAAGGGGCAGCCGGCCCCCTAGGTGGGCTGCATTCGGCCCACCTAGGCCGGTTGGCCCTTCCCCCCCTTTTCTTTTTCTTTTCCTTTTTGGGATTTTTCCCCTAATGGGCCTCTAAGCCCATTTAAGAAAACAGCCTTTAAAATTCAGAATTAATTAAATAAAACCATATTTAACTATTAATTACACTAATTAATATCAAATACATTTTATCCAATTTATTCCGGCTCCGAAAACTATTTCGTTGCTCTCCGATCTCCATCGGAACTCTCCCGGAACTTTTCCGGTGCTCTCTTTTATTTTCTCTTCTATTTCCGATCTATTATAAATGTCATCCTCCCTTAAGTGTGTTACCCTAGCGGTTCGAGATCTCGCCAGACATAATCGAGACAGGCTCTCCGATTAATGATTAATTCGTGGACCTTGGATACCCAGAATTAATCCCTGTGAGATAACGAATAACTTCTGTCGTTCGAACCTTAGACGTCGAGTCTTAAACCTTTTGCCTGGCGATACTTAGCATGTCCGAGACTCGTTCATAGGTATCATGATACCTAGCTTGATCTCTTTACCGACATACTATCTTCTACTCGTCCGTGATAATATGTCCCCGTGACCTAGTCACATGCTTGCAAGCTTATTTGACATAATCTCACCGAGTGGGCCCTAGAGTATCTATCCTGCTATGTGGATTGGCAAATCCCGCTCTTGACCCCTCGTCTCAACATACTCCCTTCCGATACCCGAGAGGGACACCGTTATTGTCATACTATATAAGCGATGACGTTTGATGCAATCAAAGCACCTTCCAGGAATAGCGATAGGAGTTGATCTCACGGTCAAAGGCGTAATGACTACGTCCTACAAATATTGGGTATGTCCATCACATCGTTCTACCAACGATATGACCCCATTGTCAACTGACACCGTTGTCACATAATCGGGAAACCTCGATCATCGATTGCACAATGGACTAGTCATGTAGAGGCTACTAGGGACCTGGTTGTCTACGTATCACACGTGTATTAATGTTTCCGCTTAATACAGTTATAGCATGATACACAAACGTATTATGAACAAATGAGATATGATAAATAAAACACTTTATTAATTGCCTCTAGGGCATATCTCCTTCACTTGTTAGGGATAACTTGTTGCCGAAATTGGAAGTACTTGGCCCACATGTTGACTGTGGGCCAGAGACCGAGGTAGCCCTCGGAGAAAGAAATGAAAGCGGAAAGAGAAGTGATGGCATTGGCTGGTAAGTGGTGAGGTTGAAGGTGGAACTTGTTAAGGAAAGCTCGGAAGAAGGGGCTTGCTGGTAGGCCAAAGCCGCGCTCGAAGTGCGCGACAAAGACCACGCGTTCGCCGGCTTGCAAGCTCGGCTCAACCTCATTACCCGGCACCCGGCATGTCACCCCTTCTGGGATGCGCCGAGTATTGCGTAGCCAGTCAATCTCTGATTGAGTGACGTCGGAGCCTTCCCAGCTGGCCCGCTCAAGGTCGTCCGTAGCAATGTCGGTGGGCTCCGGGTTTGCACTGGAAGACATCTCGGCGTATTCCTGCAAGAAGCCAGAAGTTCAACCGAGTTAAGTATCTCGGAAAACTGAGTAACAGGAGGGAAAAAAGAAGGGTCGGCAGGAAACATTAATCTGCATACAGTTGCGTTGCGGAAAGATCTACGAAGAAGCTAAAAACAGAAAGTAATGGCAGGCTAAACAGGGTGAATCTAATAGGACAGTGTGAAAAGCTAGTGCCAGCCAAGTTAAATCTATCCAAGAAAGGACCCAAAACAGATCTAGTATGGAGGAATCAAAGGTAAACGTCATGGCAGTGTGCTTGTTCATCAAGAAGTTCATCGGAGAAGTTGAACGTGTTCATCGCGGAAGATGAACACGTTAATGGGGCAACGTCAGAAGAATGAATCTCACCGGGGAAAAGATGCGGCGCGTCGTGGGGAGGTTGAGTTCCGCGGCGGTGCTACGGTGGCGAGAAGAACTCCGGTGCGTGGTCACGGTGGTGATGTCCTCTGTGCGCAGTGAGCTCTGGGCGCGGCAGCAATGGCGCGGAGCAGGGCAGCGCGGGCTAGAGGAAGGAGACGAAGTGCGGGTGGGTAAAAAGGAGAAGGGACCCCCCGCACCCCTATTTATGGGCAGCGGAAGATGTGCAGTTAGCGATCTAATCGCGCACGATCTCCGGAGTTACTGCGTGGATTTATTGCGCACGATAACCGCGTGGCGCGGTGAAAACCGCCACATCGTGGGCCACTGAATGGTAACTGGCGCTGTGTGTGCAGCAGTAATGGGTGCGGTATTCTAGGGGCCGCGCCGTTTTAGCATGCGCTGACCTGGTCAATGCACTTGAGTGCCTAGTGGACGTGACAACTCAGAGGCATAGGATGACGTGGCAGGCATGCAAACAGCGGCCTGTCTGTCCATGTGTGGTTTTCTGAGAAGTGTGCAGAATTAAGTTGCCACGTGTTGTGCCAAGATCTTGAAGGAAATCATTGCAAGATCTTGGGGAAGATTTGAGGGAATATATTCTTGTGTCAGAACAACCGACATAAGGCAGGATGTCGGAAGTAATCTGAGCTGAGGTTCTTGGTGTTTGATGTGAACCGACATATTTATGTCGGAGAAGTGATTCAGCGGAATGGATTTTTGTTAAAACCTGCTGTGGTCCTTCATCCGAGGCTGCTGAACCGCACCAGCTTCGGGGACTAATGTCGGGGGGCTACCCCGTGGTAGGGTCATGTTAGTGTAAAGCTGTGTTCATGGGTGGACTGAGGTATGGTCTTAACCATGTCACTTACCTCATTGAGCAAAGGCGAAGAAGTCAATTGTTATGAGGTATGGTCTTAACCATGTCACTTACCTCATTGAGCAGAGCAAGGCTCAGCTTGTTGTCATACCGAGGTAACGGTACAGATAAGTACCGAGATAGCTAGGTCCAGAAGGGACCGAGATAATATAACCGACATAGGTATGTCGGTATGCCTATGTGTTTCTCTTGTGCAGGGTAATGCTCCTGGAAAGGGGATCCGGCATGTCCGTGCCGAGTTAAGGAGAGAGGGTGCCTTAACTCGGCAAGGAAGTCAATAAAGATGTCACTTCCCGTCTGACACGGGAGCGTGGCAGAAGGACAGTGCAGAGTTGATTTGAAGGCGTGCTTATCTCTGGCAGAAGAGATAAGAGGGAACGGATAGCAAGGTAACACTGGGCTCGAGGTGGAGCATGACTCGAGGCATGTTTTGTCTGGACAGAGTGGACTTTGGTGACCAAGAAGCTGACATGGGCGTGCGTGTATGTGCCAGAGGCCATCATGAGCATGTCTCTGGCAAGTCTATATGTCGGCTACAGTGTGCTACCAGGGGCACTTCAGTAACTCGGCAGGGACAGCTGTAATCTCGGCAGAGACACCTGTAAGGGCGGTAGGACGCGTGTAGTTTGATGGAGAACAGCTGTAACCCGGCTACAGTAACTCGGTTACTGTATCTCGGTTGTAGCCTATATATAGGGCTGTACCCCCTCCTGCGTGAGGGATGACACTTACGAGACACATTTTACCACTTAGCTTCATCTGATAGCTAGAGCAGAGAGCATACAGCTCCAGGAGCACTTGTGTATTGAGACACTTGATATATATATTCGAGAGATACAAGCAGGAGTAGGGGTTTTATCTCTCACGAGAGCCCTGAACCTGGGTAGATCGCCTGTGTGCTTTGTGTTCTTCGTGTGCGCTCCTTAGCGCGCTAGCCCTCCCCGGTGCCTCCAGTGTCCATCGGCCCCAACATAAGCCATCCTATGGCATCTGCCGTGATACCACCACGACAAAACCGCTCCTCCCAAGTTTTTTGCACTTATCTGAAAATTATGACCTCTAAGGAACACGGGATCTAAAACATCGCACTTTCATGCTTTGATTACTTGCCCTCTTGTAATCTGTCAAGGAGAACTTGTAATTTTGGTATCCCAACAATTGTCAAAGTCCACATTTGGTCCATAAGCATCTGCATTTTGATAGCAACGGTGCCAATGATGTGTCGTAGCACCACTGCTAAACTTAGCATGGAATTCATATTTTGTTTCTCACAAGTACATACAAATGCCCACCATGTGCATGATATATACTACCTCTGATCCTAAATGTAAGCATTTTTTTTATAGATTTTTCTAGATTCATACATATCTAAACATATTTATACACACTTGTAGATTTACTCATTTGACTCCGTATGTAATCCACCTTGAGATATAACTAAATTGTCTTATATTATAAAAGGAAGGGATTATCACATAAGGAAATGTGTTTATTTGCATGCTACAAAACAATGTGGATCTATAATGAATCTACTATTTTCTATTATAAATTCACTCATTTCTTTGGTGTAACGCACAAAGGTGCATGTTTATTGATATAATTTTACAGTATATAAAGTACATCGGCATGTATATGCATTATTATTTTAACACCCTGATCTTGGGTGGAACATTTGCTTTCCAAATAACATTCCAGATATCTCTCTCACGTGCTGGCCTTTTGCTGCTGCCAGCCTCCATGCCCTTATCCTTCAGTTCCAGAGCAAGCTTATAAGCGCTATTTACTGAGAAACGACCCGATTGGTCATGATGCCAGGCAAGCCAGTCCTCCCCTTCTAAGGCAGGTACTTTAATTTGAAGAACCGAATCAACATCAGGAGGGTAAAAACTTGTGTGACGAGATCCTCTTTCCAAGATTTGGTAGTAGGGTCTATTAGCTCAGAGACCCATCTAATCCTTAATTTATTTGCATTACCCATTGGTTTTAGATTTCCCCTTGGCAGCCAGTTATCTCTCCACACTTTGATTTTATTGCCCGAGTTAACCCTCCAGATCATGCCTTCCTTAAGGAGCTCCAAACCGTGCATTATCCCTTGCCAGCATTGTGAGGTATTCTTGGGGAACGCCGTGTCCAGCAGCTCATCGTTAGGATAGTATTTTGCTTTTAACAGCCTAGCACAAAGGCTTTCAGGGTACTCGAGTAGTCTCCAGGCCTGTGTTTTGCTAAAAGGGCTTGATTGAACAACCTCAGGTCTCTAAATCCAATGCCTCCTTGTGATTTTGGTCTTGTCAACTTATCCCAACCCAACCAATGCACTTTCCTCTTGTCATCTTCATCTCCCCACCAAAAGTTTCTAATGATCTGAGATAACTCATCACATAAGCCAGCTGAGAACTTGAAAACACTCATGGCATAAGTAGACATTGCTTGGGCAACAGATTTTATCAACATCTCCTTTGCAGCTCCAGACATATATTTTCCATCCCAATCAGAGCATTTCTTTTGAAGTCTCTCTTTTGTGGGCTGAAACTTGTCATTTTTCAGTCTTCCCTCCGGGATTGGCAGACCAAGGTATTTGTCATCAAAAGTAGTATTCTCCACTCCCAGAATTTGAGCCACCACATTACCATCAATTAAACTGTAGTTTTGGCCTAGCATTAGGGAGCATTTGGCCGAGCTGAGGAGCTGACCCGTACCACTTTCATAGGTTCGTAAGACCCCATTAATCATGCAAGCTTGCTCTGAGGTTGCCTTGAAGAAAAGCAGGCTATCATCTGCAAAAAGGAGGTGGGAAATCCCCGGACTTCTTCTGCAGATTTGAAACTCCTGCAAATTACCACTGTTAATTTGGTTTTGTATAAGCACAGACAAACCTTCAGCCACAAAAAGAAAAAGATAAGGCAAAAGGGGGTCGCCCTGTCTCAGACCCCTGGTTGGGGTGAAGCTATCTAGGAGCTTTCCAATGAAACGAACCGAGAACCGGACCGTCCGAACACAGGTCATGATCCAGGCAATGCACTGTTCAATGAAACCAAGCTTTCTCATTGCCATTTCTAAGTAGTTCCAGTCCACCCGGTCATAAGCCTTCATAAGATCAAGTTTGTAAGCACAATACTTTCCAGCATTTGGAGAGCCATTTTGGAGAGCATGAATACATTCGAAGGCAATGATCGCATTATCCGTGATCATGCGTCCCAGAATAAAAGCACTTTGCGTTTCCGAGATAAGATCTTGAAGGAGGGGCCGTAGTCTATTCACCAGACATTTGGAGACGACTTTGTAAATCGCATTGCATAGACTAATAGGTCTGAACTCCTTTAGAGAAGCTGGGTTCTTAATCTTTGGAATTAACACAATCGCGGTATAATTGACTCCCTCTGGCATGTTACCGTCCTCAAAAAAATTCTTAACAGCAGCAATAATATCTTCTTTTAAATGTCCCCAGTTTCTCTGATATAAGCATGCCGGAAAAGGCCTGGCGCTTTTGTGGGCCCTATTTGGAAGAGGGCAAAACTTATCTCATCATCAGTGAAGGCAGCACACAGGTCATTATTTACCTCTGTTGTCACTCTTTTCTTTAGCAATTCATATATGAGTTATGGTTGGACTGACGAATCCGCAGTGTATAGATCCTTGAAATACTCGGTAGCCAGGTTATGCATTTGATTCTCATCAGTAATTACCGTGCCATTTGAGTCTGCTAGCTTCTGAATTCTGTTCTTTTTTGCACGCCAAGTCGCTTTCCGGTGAAAGTACAAGGTATTTCTATCACCCGACCGAAGCCAGTCAACCCTCGATTGTTGCGTCCACCTAATCTCTTCTTTTTCTAGTAATTCATCCAGTTCTGCACTTAATCTTTAGCAATTTTCCTGCCCACACTGTCGGAGCGCAGACTTGCTGTTTCTAGCTTCTTCCTCTTCTTTTCAATTTGCCTGGGAATGCCCCCAATAGATTTCTTGCTCCAAGCATGCAGCGACTCCATAACCCCTTTTAGATTATTTGCAACATCACCAAGGTCGGTTGGCCTTTTGTGCATGCTCCACGCACTATTAATCTCATCACTCAGATTACTTTCTCTTTCCCAATACACCTCGTACCTTTTGCTAGGAGTTGTTCTGCTTCCAATAGGTTCCTTGTTTAAAGACAGTAATACTGGGCAGTGATCAGAGCGTGACAAGGTCAAATGCACCAGCTGATTACTTGGGAATAGATTTGTCCAGTCTTGGCATGCCACTGCACGATCCAGTCTGACTCTTACATTATTTTGTCCCTCCTGTTTGTTATCAAACATCCACGGCCTCCCTTTAAAACCCAGGTCAAAGAGGTTACATTGGGATAACATTTCTCTGAATTCAAACATTTGCTTTTCCCCTCTCTTGCGCCTCGACCAGTGCTCATCTTGCCACATACACTCATTGAAATCCCCCATTACCATCCAAGGCCCTGGAAGAAGAGGTTTTATTCTTCTCAAAAGATTCCACATGTTATATCTTTCATGTGTACAAGGTTCACCATAAGCAAAAGTACATCTCCGTTTTGTACCAACAGGCATATTGTGAATGGTTACATCGATATGGTGCCTACTCAGCTTGAACAACTCAACATGGACACTCTCATCCCAGAACAATGCTAGGCCCCCACCTTTTCCTTTTCCACTAAGGGCTTGTTTGATTCATAGGATAGGAAAAATGTAGGAATAGGAAAGCTAAAGGATTGGAGTGGCATGTCTAATTGAATCGTATGGGAATAGAGATTGTGTTGGATTGTGTGAAGGAATTTTCCAAGAGGTCGGAGCTCATACTTTTTTCCTATAGGATTTGCACTACAAGATTCCTATAGGAATAATTCCTATGGGATTGAATCCTATGAATCAAACAACCTCAGGGCCTCTTTGATTCATAGGATAGGAAAATCGTAGAAATAGGAAAATTGTAGGATTGCATTGTCATGCACACTCCAATCCTATAGGATTGTGCATACACCAAAGTTTGTTTGATTCCACCAAAGGAATTATAAAATGAGCTTGGAGTGAATGTTAGATTTCCTATGGGAAGTAGTACAATGATTCCTATAGGAATTTTTCCTATAGGATCCAATCCTACAAATCAAATAACCAAGATAGGAAAATTTCCTGTAGGATTCATTCCTTCACAAATCCTTTGCCATTCCTTTGAATCAAAGGAGCCCTAAAGGTTACAACGTGTTTTAGCCCCAGCCTCCATCTAAGCCCTTCAACATACTCCTTATTCTTGCGTGTTTCAGATAGAAAAACTATCTTAGGATGATGTACACGCATTAGCCATTCTTGTTCCTGCACTGTCGCGGCCCGGCCTAAGCCCCGACAGTTCCCTCCGAGAATCATGGCTCCTGACCGGTGCGCTCCTCCGCACCGATCAGTTGGCCAGCGGCCCCAAGGCTGGTTGCCTTCTCAATGCAAACATATCTTCATCGCCACTTGTATCTTCCCCTTGCTTCTTGTAGCGCCCCGACCCGACTACTATACAGTGATGCTGTGTGTCACCGGTTAAGCGATACAACCGGAGGTTACGGGTTTACCAATCCCCGGCCAAAACCTTTGGCAGGTGTTGCTCGGAATTGATCATCGGCAACACAACTCCCCGATTGATACCTTAACACAGGCACAGCTATCATAGCATAATAATAAGATCAAGACTTGTGGAACAACTGGCACTTCACAGACTCTACGACACAAATCATTATAGTTCAACTCTTATAATAGAGAAAGATGCAAAAGTACAAACAGAGGTCACAGACCCAACATTACATCATGCGGAAGCGAAGGGCGTTGTTCTAAACAACAAGATCCAAGAGATGGCCTAAGAGGCCTACAAATAAACACTCCAGCGCCAGCTGATCCGGGATGTCCCAAGCTGCCACCTGGGAACCCCAGACTACTCGTCGACGTCCACAGAGAACCCACCTTCGAAGTCGGTGAAAAACTTTCCTGAAACAAGGCAAACGACGTTGAGTTCGATGAACTCGCAAGATTAAGAGCTAATATATGCTCGATGAGGCTTTCAAAGGTTTTATGGCTATTTTGCAGAAAGCTGATTTTATTTAATAAAAACATAACTCCATGGCAACGACTATTCAGAATATTTTAAAAGAGAGGTAAGAAGTAACTCTTTTCTGGAGATCACCACCTCAACATCACCATTATCACCATCATGTACCTGTTCATCAAAGGCACCTCCCCGAATCACCCTCGAGGAAGTCAACCTTGCATTCTTAAGTGGCACCTCTAGTACCCAAATTTTAATCATTCCGTTAAAGTTATTCTATGATCCCTGAATACGTCACCAAGTTGTCCATAACCGCGGACACGGCTTTTCGAAAAGATTTATCCCTGCAGGGGTGTACAATGTGAAAGTCACCAGGTTCCCGAGGGACCTCCCAACTCCTTATCCATGCGTACCGCCAGACTCATTGCCTACGATTAGCTCTCTTCCGGGGAAAGCCGGCTGAGTGTGAAACGGCTACAACCTTTACCTTGTTAAGGACTAACCCAGGATCATCAGTGAGGACAAGGCTGCCAGGATCAAACACCCCGCCCTGTGGCCACTCATTTTCCTAAACACCACCATCCTCATCTCAGTCTTGGCCACCATCTTCACGCACACGCAAATGGAAAGCCAAACTAGAGGACCCTGGCTAGTCCCGCTCAAGTTAGTCGGTCGACGAGGGCTCCATATACCCCACGCATGGTAGTACGCTCATCTTGGCTCATAGGGGAGAACTCGCACTTAGGCGGCGAGAACGAGACAACCCACCACATTCCAATGTGGCCTCTCATCCCCACCTTTAAGCAATTTATTAACCACCACCATCACTTTCCATCACATCCGGTTATTCCATACCTGTTCCAACCATTGAAACATCCACCGGACCTGCAACCTTTCAACTAAGCATGGCTAAGCATATACATAGCAAATATACTTATCTTGGCCAACACTTCAATCCTATGGATATTAGGAAGGATACAGGTAAATGGCAATAGATTTCTAATGCAACTAGTAGGATACTCTAGTCCAAGCAAAAGACATTTGGAACCGAATGCAATATTATAGTGGGGAAAATAATTGCAAAATATAGGAGGAGACATGCTCAGAGGGGGGATTACGCTTGCCTTGTCGAGATAAGAGGTAGTAGGAGTCGTCGGAGGATTGTAGTTGCACCTCAACTTCTCGATCTACCGAGGCACAAACAACACCGGAAAAGAAACAACAATCAACACATGGCATTTGTGCAATGCATACAAAAATGATGATATGACATTTTAATGCAACTAGGAGATCCTAGACATGATCAACAATTTAAATGAACGGTCCCAAATTATTTGGCAATAATTTGGCACAATCCATATTTATCTTAGTGATTTAATACTACTAGAGTACATTATTGTAGTCGTGATCAAATATGCATGATGAGGATGATTTGGGGTAGCTCACATTTTTCTGAGCGTTTTGGTATATCGAACACATTTTTCTGATGTGCCGATAAAAAGTTATTATTTTTATAAATTACCAAATTAAATTAGTTCTTTTATTTCTTTTACTTCCCCTTTTAATTATGTCCGGATTATAAAATAAATCCAACACAACATAATTATTTAGGGCCAAAAAGGGAAGAAGGAAATAATTTGAACCGGATTATTTGGATACTGTGCATAACCGGAATATCCGATCAAGCAAGGTTCCAGATTTTGGCTAAGGACTGAAATTTGGGAGGTACTGGATCTATTCGGAAAATCCGAGCTGGAAAAGAATCGGATAATCCGATTGGTTGGGGTTGGGAAGAAAAATTTGGCTAAGGACCCAAATTTATTCGGTACTGTCCTTAACCGGAAAATCCGGTTCCGAGCTCAACCGGAATATCCGACGCGGTTAAAACGACAGCGACGCGCGCTGTGACGAACGCACGGCGAGGAGCGTGAGCACGCCCGACCGAACGTCGACGGCACGGGCTCGTAGGGAGAGGGGAGGGGATGGAGGGTACAGCGCGTGATTCTCACCCTCAAGACAACGGGAAGGTCGGCGACGGCGGGGTGCAACGGCGGCGTTGAATCCATCCGCGACAGGGCACCGGACGGCGGCGGCGAGGTCGCGGGTGGCGCGGCCGATTCCCGGCGGCTCGGCGCGATTCCTCTGGCGTAGACGTAGCAGGCGACGCGGCGGAGCGAGTGGTGGCCGTGGCTCGGCTTGGGGAGCCCTCCATCGCCGGCGATGCGGAGGCGAACCTCGGCTGCCATGTGGAGCTCGCAGGGGAGCAGGAGAGAGGAAAACGGGAGAGAAAAGCTCGGGGATGGGGAGCAGGTGAGGTGGGGGCATCGTGGAGACGTGCTCTCCTTGCAGGGAGAGGGCAGAGGGGGCCCGGCAGCCCGGCGAGCTCGAGCTGGTCCGGCGGCAGCCGCTGCTGCGGTCGCTACAGAGCAAGAGGAGGAAGAAACAGATTTTTACAAAGAGGTCCCTGGAGATTTCGAAAACATCACGGATAGGTCCCTGACTGCATTTTTCCTAAATCCCGAGAGGTCCTTTTCTGCACTGGACCTTCTATTCCAGCACAGTTTTTGAAATAATTGGGGCTTTTCAAAACTTCCAAAAATTATGCCAATTTTTGGGGATGCTCCTTACAATGAGATGAAGCTCCCCTAATTTCTACAAATTATTTGAAACTCATTTAGCAGGAAAATAAAATAGGATTTGCTTATAGGCATTATGGAGTTTCTCTCCATTTATTTTATTTTACAAAACCAAATAGTTTGCAAATATTTTAGTTGGAACTTTTGGAACTTCCTTGACAAATATTAGATGTCAAGAAATTTGGTTTCGCAAAGTAGAACACTTTCCTTGACATGTATAAGATGTCAATAGCATTTTGGTTTTGCAAGTTGAAGTGCTTTTAAGGTTTTGAAATTTGTTAAAACAAGTTTGGCATTTGTTTTTTAAAAGGTGCCAAACCAATTGTTTTATTTGTTTAGCAATTTAAAGAGTATGCCATGATGCAATGAACACAAAAAGTGGAAATTTTATTCGGGTTTTTAGGTTCTCGAATTCCGGGCTGTTACACTTCTCACCTCCTAGCCCATCTTCTTTAAGAACAATCCAATTGTCATGAATGTTCAGATTATCTAGATTGCACTCCTTGAGATCCATCTGCTTGAACAGACCATCCACCCTTTCCTCACTCTTCACTTTACCCCCATGAAATTTCACAGTTGTACCATGTAATCCTCCTGGACCAGGATCAAAACCATCCCGATTTTTGAATTTCTCATACGGCGTTGTCCGAAGTACTATTCTGAACCAGATCGCTAGCTTCTTCTTCACCACAGAAAAATTATAATTCTCCTCGATACTTGTCGTGAAGTAGATGATGCACGAACTAGAGATTGGGATGTCCATGTCGGCGTTGGCGTGCTTGCTGGTAGTGACCACCGGCTTGCAGATGTCGATGGAGCCGATGGAGCTCCTCACGGACACGAAGGTCGCGACATCCTCCTTGGTACTTTTCAACACCACTTCTGATTTCCCCAGGCAGGGGATACTCTCCTTGATCTGTGAGGGCTGGGGCCCGGCTGTGATCACGGGCACAGGGGATCCATTACCAAGATGGTTCCGATCGACAACTGCAACAACAGGTGGTGGGGGAGACGGCACGGGCGCGTTGGAATTGGGTCGCTGAGGACGTTCCTCCTCAATCTTGGCACTCCGGGAAAGGAAGTTATCAAATTTCGATCGGAGATAGGCCAGGCTTTTTTGTGGATTTCGGGATTTAGTCACTAGTTCTCTCATTCTGTTTCTGGTATCTGTGGGGAGAAAATCGTGGCGGGGAGCGTATGGGCAGGGGGCGGATTGGATCTTGCTGGTACTGGGGGTGGAACTGTGGATCAATGGGATTCTAAACTCTCCAAGCACTCTCTCAATCACTCGATCTGATTCAGCCATGGCAGAATCAGATGAATCGCCTCCGGGGTCGCCGGAGAGGCGAACCGTCATGGAACCTTTTCGCTTCCAGTTGTCAATTATTTGAAGAAAAAATATTGGGGGAAATAAAATAAAGTTTATGAAAGTAAGCATGAAATTGTTCTAAATAAATTATTTTTGAATATAAGAACCTTGTTAATTGAAGATTTACAAGAAAATATATGTAAAATGAAAGACATTTGGGAAATACTCTAGAGAAGTTGAAAACATAAGAGTTTTAAAAGGGAGAAAGTGAAAAAAATAGTAACCTAACCATGTTTCATGTTGTTCCTGAATAATTCCTAAACTTTGTAACTTTATCTAAATATATATTTCCCCATAATTTATATGTTAGTTACCCCCTCGCCACAAAATAAATATAATTACCCATATTTTAGTGTTTTCGAACATTAATATTACCATTCGCAACTTATACTTACTGTGAATTGAATATTTGTTTTTTACACTGAAGAATCTAGGACCTTCTACTAGATTGTGATTAAGCAATACTTACTATGAATTCGTTTCCGGATGTACTTGATTGATGGCGGTCGTTCGGGCTATCTTGAACCGGGGTTGTTGGCGGCATCCTAATCGAATTCAATATGTCCAAGATGCTCTTTTTCGTTATTCTATTTTTTAGATGGCTGATGATTCATGTAGCCACCTTAAACGATCCATGATTTGTAAACTTTTGGATGTTTGATACTTTGCAATAAAAAGTTGTGTGTATCACTCCGATGTAGAGGTTGGGAATTCCCCGTTTCGGAAAAAAATGGGTTGATGTCGTGGGATGCTCTGATGCATTTACTCAGGGCCTTTATATTTCAAAAGATTTCCAAAAGAATTGGACGACTGAAATCTGTAAAAAAAATCTGAAGTGGTTGTTCGATTCACAGGGGATTGAATTTCATAGGAAATCACTTGCACTACACACTCTGTAGGAAATCTAACATCCACTCAACACCTTTGTAAGATCCTTTGTTTTTCTTTGTTGGAATCAATCAAGTTTTGAACCATTTAAAACTATGTATAATTAAAATGGACATGACTACAATCCTATGTTTTTTCTAGTGTTGTGTCTTTAGAATTCTGCGAATCCAAAGACCCTCACGGTGCAAACGATGAGTATTCGCATGACATTGGAACCAGAAAATGAAGGTGAGACGTGTAGCTGCATGCACGCGTCAGGTGGTGTCGTGGTGAGAGAGACGACGGCGGCGGCCCGGGAGGGCGGATCCTCCAAAGCCATTGGAGCTCACAGCCTGCAGCTCCAGCATTCATCACCTGACCAAATCCGCGCTCGGAACTCGAGGCAAGCCATCTTTGGATTCTGCATGCTGCGCTCGATCTCTGTACTCGATCTGGATCTCTTCTCTCTCACTTTTACAATTTGCCAGAGTACTTACCTAAACAGCTTGGCCAACACCATTTTGACAAAGCAAAGTTCAGAATCGCAGGAAAGTTGAGATACGAGTATATATAGAACTATAGATACTCCCTGCACTGCATGTAAATATACGGCCGAGTAATGTATTATTTCCAGGGCCGGGCCCACTGTGGTGCCAAGTGTGCGGCCCGCACAGGGCCCACGAAATTTAGGGGCCCCAAATTTTTTTATACCTATGTATATTTGTATAGGCCCCTGGGGGATTTGGCCCATGAAGCAGGCCCGCTAGCAGCCTTGCACGTACGTGATTTTGTTTCCGCGTCGGACTGGCTACTGATCGATCGATTGAATCGTGAAACTACAACGCGCGTGACGGTTCGTGGCCTCTCGCCGAGACGCCGACGGATCGATCATCGAATCCTGCATCCACAACGCTGCTCGCGACTGCTGTGCTGCGCCGCCGAGTCGCCGACGGCCCGACGCGAGAGACCGCGCGAGCAGCCGAGCAACCCCATTACGCTTTGACTAGATCCAACTATAATATTTATGAACTTTCTTTTAATTTCAGGTATCCGAAACTGATACTGATCCAAAGACAAGCAGTGAGGCTCTAGGTCTGGCACAAAATGAACTTGGAGAGTATGAATTTATAGTGGCAATTGTCATTTGGTATGAGGTATTGTTTGCTGTTAATTTAGTAAGCAAAAATTTGCAAACAAAGGATATGCTTATAGATGTTGCTATTGAGAAAGTGCAAGGGCTTATATCTTTCTTCAAGGGGTACAGGGAAACTGGTTTTTTAGAAGCATTGGAGATAGCCAAAGGCATTGCAATTGAGCTGGATATTGGTACAACATTTCGTACAAGGAGAGAAATTAAAAGAAAGAGACAATTTGATGAGAACCCAGATGACACAAATATTGCCACACGGTCTGCAGAAGAATCATTTAGAATCAGCTATTTTATACCTCTTGTTGATCAAGCAATTTCATCACTCACAAGAAGATTTGAACAATATCAGGGTTATCAGAAAATTTTTGGTTTCTTATTTATCTCAGAAACATTGTGCTCATTGGATTATGATAGTTTGAAGTCTTCTTGTGATCATCTTGAGGCTGCCCTTAAAAAGGATGGACAATCTGATATTGATGCCAATGATCTATTTACTGAGCTGAAGTTTCTTCAAAAAATCATGCCAAAAGAAAATGCTGGGCCTCTTGAAGTTTTGAAGTTTATAAAGCGGCATGATTGTTTTCCCAATGCAAGTACTGCATACAGAGTTTTGTTGACCATTCCCGTGATGGTTGCATCGGCGGAGCGAAGCTTTTCTAAGTTGAAGCTATTGAAGTCCTATTTGCGTACTACAATGACACAAGAAAGACTCAACGATTTGGCCACAATAGCGCTTGAGGGCGACATGTTGGAGAAGATTTCATTTCAAAGAACACAAAAAGAATGATGATGTTCAAATAAATGTTATGCAACTTTGAGATATATAGGTATGATTTTTTTAATGTATTCAATTTTGACATAAAATATTATGTCATATATGTTAGAATTTTTTATTAATTTAAATTTTGTGTGAGATAGGGCCCCGTTTTAGATTTTGGCACAGGGCCCCGGATTTTGCCGGCCCGGCCCTGATTATTTCTACTATTTAGCACTTGATTGCAGGGATGCAAATGTTGTGTTCTGCATTTGCGTCACCACCCGCTAAAAGCCTGAAACCTGAAAATGACTTGACACGCCGGGCCGGCGGCAGTTAACACATCTGGGCTTCATCGTCACTGTACCAAGTACCACGCACCATGCATGCCTGCATGCATGCACATCGGTGCAGCGGTACGTACACCCTTCTCCGGCCGGCCATGCGAAACAAGTAAACCCATCCAAATCTGCGATCACGTACGCTAGCTCGCTCCGGCAGCAGGAGCAGGCCATGGACACGCGGCGCTCATGATTGCCTAGGCGAGAACAAGGACTAGCAAACAACGACCATCTTCAGAATCTAGTATCTCTCTCCCTGGTCACTTGCATATGCCTGCCTGCCTGAATGGTCTTTGAGTGGTGGATGAACAAGATCTAGATAGCATGCAATACTGTATATAATCAGTAATGATCACTCCTTGCTTTTGAACTTAAGCACAGTGTATGTCAGCAATGCAATGCAATGCATCCATGAGCATGAGAGGTTGGCATTGCACACACACCACGCATGAGTACAATTCATGGCACCCAAGATGATAATGGCAGCCAAGAAACTAACCAGGACTTCTGTTTACTCTGATCGATCACAAGCAGTGAAGCTAGCTAGCATGAGACTAGACGGGACGAGTCCATGCTGCTTATACACATAAGCATGCATTCTTGTACTGTAGATAACCAGTGATGATCACTTGCTTAAGCACAGTGCATGTCAGCGCAATGCAATGGAATGCAATGCATGCATGAGCATGAGAGATTAGCATTGCACACACAGCACGCATTCATGTCAGCGAAGATGATAATTGCAGCCAAGAAATTAGTAACCAGGACTCTGCTATAGTTAATATCATCTGATCAATCACTATCAACGTCGCGAGCTAGTGGCTTCTGGCTTGTCTCCTATACATCCCATATCCTAGGACCGAGCTAGCTAGATAGCTGAGCGATAAAAAACAACTAGCTGCTAGTTCGAGTCTGAGGTTACTTGGATCCATCGATGTGCGACGTGAAGTACGCCGGCCTAATCATACACTCACTACGATCAGGTAGTAGCTAGCAGCCAGCTAAACATGTGACTAACTACCGTCAATCTGTCGTCGTCATCGTCGTAGAGTCGATCCCATCTTCTCCAGCGCATGCATTGTGGTTTCTGGGGCGCATGCGTCGCCCGTGTACGGCGTCAGCCATCACGGCCGCCGCAACATTATTCGTCGTCCGGCGTCTCCCGAGATCTCATTATTGGCCTGCCGGCCACATGAACTGTCTGCAGCCTGCATGCGTAAGCACTACATATATCTATATCGATCGCTATATGGTCCTGCAGCTTGTTGTTGATCCATGGCGCCATTGGTCGATCGTTATCTGGTGAACCGAGCTAGCAGCCAAGCCAGCTTCTGCCCAGCTAATAGCCACAGTCCCCGGCGGCCTGGCTAACAACGATAGATGAAATGCCCAGCTAGCTAACCTCAATTACATGTGGTAAGTTGAAGGCTAATTTTCCTTCAGGGTTCCTAAAAATAAGCTCCGGCGGAGGTAATTCTCTAGGTCTTGCATGCATCGCCATGGCCGTCGACAGAGTGAAAGGGCACACGAAGGTGCCACTCAGGTCGTCCGTGCATACATATCAGGGTAGATCATTGGATGCTACTGAAGCAGTACGTATGTTGGAGTTATGAGAGACGGATCTCGATCGAGGTGATGGAGCAGTGCCGCACCTAGATCGGAGCGAGTTACTACAGTAGTGATGATGCGTACGAGTACTGTGACCGCAGGCAAAGTACGGATACGGCATACGTACGGGCCTTCGTCTTTAGGCGATCGAACAGTGGCTGTGATGTGCAGTTAAGTAGAGCATGCAGGGCTTGGCAGCGAGCTGCGAATGCTGGATTCAATTCATCGCACGCGCGCATGGACGCCGTATTCGTGAGAGGGATTCTTAGGGCATCTCCAGCCATTGTGCCCCAGGCCGAAAAACGGCGCTATTTTGGTCCGTCTGGGGGTAACGGCGCTATTCGGCGCGCTGGGGGACGCCGATTCCCAGCCGTGGCACCCAGGCCGCCTCCCAGCCGACGATCTTGCGGCGACCGGGCACCGAGCCACCTCGCCGCGGCCGCACGTCGTTTGCGAGCAGGCCGTCGAGGCACACGAGGATAAACAAGTTTTCTTCATCGTCGACGGCAGCCTCGGCTTCCTCATCAAGCAGTTCGGCGAGCAACTCCTCGTCGTCGGAGTCCATGGCTGGGCGGACAAAGCGCCGAACACCTAGCAGGCGAGGTGGGCGCGAGCCTTCCCGAGAGCCTTCCTTCCGGCTAGATCACGACAGAGGGGGAGGGACGACGCCGGCGGCATGGATTGGGCGAGATGGTGGGGTTCCTAGCTGCTTGTGTGTGGCGGAGGGGGGAGGGGTGGTGCCGGCGGCGACATGGCGGCGACGGGACGGGATAGAGGAAAGGGCGAGGCGTGGGTGGGAAAATGCGATGTCTCGCCGACAGTGCTGGCCCACGCGCGTTTTCCCTTCCGCCGACCCCGGTTCCGCCTGGGGTGCGCCGACGCCAGTTTGCGCCGAAACGGCGCTATTTGAGCTCCTGGGGGACGACTGGGAGAAAATCGGTACTATTTAGGCCAAACGGCGCTATTTCACATCCTTGGGGGCGATGGGGGACGAGTGGAGATGCCCTTAATACTAGTAGTTCCTTCTTCTGCATCTTCTCGTGTTCATTCACTTCTTGAGAATAGGATCCTGCAATCCTCGGGTTTGCACTTGCACTTGCACAAGCATAGGATTCTGTCAGTGATCAGCGTAGAGCTACTCATCGGCGTACGTGTACATGCATGTGTACGCGCGTTTCAGTAGAATACGGCGGCCGGGGCCAGCTTAGCTAGCTCTAGCCGGCGGCCAGGGAAGAAGGACCCCTACCTGCAGCTACGTGCGCGCAGCAGCTGGGAATCATTTCCACGACGACGTCCGAACAAATCCATTCACCGCCGCAGCGAGATTCACGCACGGATGAACTGACTGCAGTGCATGCAGATGCAGTACGTACGTAAATCCTATCCACGCACGGATCACGGCACGCTCGCTCGATTCCGCATGCATGCATGCGGCTATCTTCTCTTTCGCAATCATTTCGCCGGCCGGCCCGCCGCTACCTGCGTGCCGTGCGTCCGCTCTCGCCGCCGGCCGCCGCGCGCAGTCCGGTCATGCATGGCATGGCATGGCATGGCATGGCATGGGCATTATCCTTTCCATGGATTTATTTTCCAGCGAAATTCTGAATCGCAAAGCAAGTTTTTTGTATAGCATAAATCGCGAAGCAATCAGCAGCGAGCAAAAGCAAGAGCCAGGGAGCAGCATCATGCGCGCCCCAGAGCGATCAGAGAACGGGCCCGACCTCCCGGGCGAAGAGGAACAATTAACCATGGGCCCACAACAGTCGCAGTGGGCCCTGCGTACGCGCGCACTTCAACGCCCAGGGCCGCAGCCGCAGAGCCCATCCGGGCCCAGCAGCGGTTAATGGTGGCCCCGGCTCAGTCGACGTACGCAAAACTGTTTTCTGTACGCTATACCCCCACGGTCATCCAGCTTCCCGCCTTCATGGGTGACTAGTTTCGGTTTTGTTTTCTTTTAACTCGCAGCCATCCGACGGCCATGATCACCAAAGAAATCGAGACATGCTGACACGTACAGGCCGGCCTGCACGTGACCAAATTCATGCGTGCCGGGCTTCGTCTTGACAATGCATATGCTGTAGCTTGCTTGTAGCAGCGTTAATTAATTCCGGTCACCGATGGTACTCATTATCTTGGAGAAGTTTTCGGTATAGAACATGTCAAAGGGCCGTTTTCCCGCGAAACTGCGTTTTGTTAATCCAGCTAAGTGCACGGCCGAAAATGTAATGAAATCTTGTAGAATTTTTTACGAATCCGGATTTGTCGTAATTTGATTGAAAACAAATGAGATGAGCAAAATATTTGTTGGCTCTATAAAGAATGCTTCTGAAATAAAATATTTCATTACCGTTTAATTGTAGCCGAATAGATTCCAAACAAATGTCATATATATATATCGATACGAAACAAGAAAATATGATGAGGGAGGGAAGCACGAATCACGAGAGACGCTAAGTACCGTGAACGGCGGGTGAGTGACCAGTAGGCCACGACACCGTTAGAAGAAAGGGTTGTGTTTTCCGGGTTGTTCAATGAACCGCCAACGCTCATGGGTGTGGTAAACTTTCTCGGACGCTTAGTTGTGGTTCTACTATCTATCTCTCTTCCTGAGGTTCAGCTCAGAGAGAAACATATTGTTCATTCTGTTCTGGCCTATACAACGGTGGCGTTTCTAGCGTGTGGTCGCCCTTCCTTTAAGGCACTCCTTTTTTAGCTGCCTTTGGGCTAAGGGTCATTCGGTTGGCGGCTGGTTCATCTAGATGCCGCCACATTTTTTGGTTGGGTGGGGGTAACCCCTAATCCCATGGCGTTATATATGTTTTGTGTGGCAATGACAAATTGGAGCGTATCCATCCTTCGTCGATCAACTTTGAGATTGTATTTCCTTATAGTTGGTCCATGTTGGCTGGGTAACGGGACTTTGCTAGTGAGGTTGGTGTAACCGACTCACTGTTGTGACGACCGTTAAATCTTTGGTCGTCGACGATAAGGTCGTAGGATCGACAATGCGAGAGGCGATGACTTTGTGGGCATGACCGGGTGGATCGTTGTATTGAGTTTTCATCTTGATTAATTACTCCTAGGCAAATTATTTTAGTTACTCCCTCTGTTCTGTAATTTTTATTGTGGTTTTAGTTCAAATTTTTTTGAAAGTTTTAGTTCAAATTTGAATGGTATTAAAAAAGAAGACAAGGGTATTGTGCACGGTTTAATATTTCTGTAGCAGCTCTCCTCCATTGACAACGTGGTTAGGTACGTATATGTTTGTCATGCATTGCCGTTGCCCGTTGCCATGTTAGACTGAACGGTAGAGTCTGGATTGAGCAGTTGCTGTGGTCGTTTGGTCGGTCGTTTTTTTTATGTTGAATATCTGCGTTGCAACCGCAGAGCTTAAGCTTGCTAGATCTGATGGACCATGCGTCGTGCATTATCGTGGGCTGGGTGGGCCAGCCAGCAGCCCTGCTTGTGCTGGATCAATCATGCATGCATGCAGCTCATGAATCATGGATGGATCGATGAGTTGCTAATCGATTGGAGTGCAGTTCCCTGTTCCCGTCGATCGATCGGTTTGAATCATCAATCAGCAATCAATCAAACCGGTCGTTAGCATCAGGCAGCAGCAGCGGCAGCAGGCGCCAACGCGACATGTTTTGGTCTCTACCAGCAGCTGTATTATTGGGGGTATACGCAAACGCAACGCAAGGCCATGCATGTACGTATTAGCCTAGCTGTCGCTGTAAATAAAACTTCCGTGTCAGCGTCTTCTTCCTCCTTGGCTCTGCTGTGATCCGAACCCGGTTAATCAGATTATATCAGGTGAAGCATGGCTAAAGTGGATAAGATTCTTCTCCTCAGTGATCATCATGTTGTTAGCTAGCTTCTTTCTCTCGTTCCTTCTACTCTTTCAACTGGAAAGTTCCATATGGTAATGTTGGATCGCAATGCTTTAATTGTTGGCCCCGACCTGCATGCAGGGTTCTATTCCAAGAACACATCAAATTAAGCAGACTTTTCTTCTCTGGATGTAGTTGGATCTTACCAACAAAAACCTTATCCGAATATATAACCTTTGCAGCTTTACAGGGGTTATCGTGGTGTCTTGCTGCCAAGATCGATCCAAATGATGTCGAGGGCATGCACCAGATCGTTACTTTGCCGACGCCATCCATGTTTATTTTGGCAAAAAAAATCGTGATTAATTAAACTGTATGTGATTAAGCGACTAGAATATATGACGTACTGTTGTTGTTTTTGTTGTAGTAATGAGCACAAACTTGAAGATACCTTCAAAACTAACCAACCGGCGTGCTAATCTATCTGTAGCACTACACATCATACAAATGGTAGAGCAAAGTGTGTACAAGTAAGCTTTAGAAAGTTCTAAAGAGGAGCTCATTCTTTTGGCGATTTTGGCCACAACATCCAGCACCAAAGGCATTGTAGTCTGTAAAGGAAGAGAGATTGTGATAAAATGGATGCTGGTCCAAGGAGTTGGATCTGGTTTGCTGCACCGGGATGACACTTTCGAAGCATATTCTTACTTATGGGCACATGAGATCGAAAAAAAAAGCGAGAGAGAGAGAGAGAGAGGGAGAGAGATAGAGAGAGAGAGAGAGAGAGAGAGAGAGAGAGAGTGGATAGAGATACCCATTTCAAGCTGGCCATATTGGCAACGTAATCATCATGTGATTTTTTTTATAATAAGATCAACTGAAACAACTGCGATATCCTGTTTACCAGCTTCTTTATTGAAGTTGGGGGCACTACGCACTACTCCTTAAGTCGAAAAATGCTACGATATAATTTTTGCTTCAAAAACTAAATTCCATTCCAAAATATAAGGATTTTGGAGAATTATTAAACATGCAACTTATCCTATTGATTAGTTTTGTTTACGTGCAAAGTATCGTGTTTTTATCAGTTTGTACATTGTCTTTAATTGACAGTTTTTCCTCGGTTTTCAATATTTTTTGCCAATATTGTCAGCAAGTGTTTTTTAGGGTTATGGTTTTAAGGCCATGTTTGTTTGGTCCGTGACCATGACAAAAATGGTTGTGGCCTCGCTGTGGCGGGAGTATACCTGGCCATGGGTCGGGCCGGGCTTCAAGCCAGGCCTAAAAAAGCCCACGGGAAAAATCCCAGGCCCAAGCCCATCCGACCTTCGAGCCTATATTTCAGGCCCAGGCCCTTCCATGAGTGTAAAATTCCATCAGGCTTTCGGGCCTCGGGCCGGGCTTCTTCCTAAAAACGTCAATATGCAAAGCCCAAGTCCAGGCCCATGCGACATTCGGGCTGAAATCTCAGGACCAGGCCCGCCCATGGACAAGCCCATGGCAGCCCAGGCCCTGGAATTTTGGGCTGGGTCGGGCTTCCCATGGCCAAGTATAGGCGGGAGTGATGTTGTGGCAGGGAAGCCGTAGTGAGAAAGGTTTCGTAGTTGCATATATAGTAGCTATCTCTAGAAGACACTATAGAGTAATTGTGACCCTACGAAATCTGTGTAATGCCCTTAATTAGATGGACTGCAAATTAAATGGAATATTAATTAAATATTCATGTCATAGTATTTTTATTACTTCCTAAAAAATAATTAGATGAATTGTTATTTGTTAACATATTTAGAGACTTATTGGAATAGAACTAGCATTCATATAGAAATTTAGCACATAACTTACACTCGTGGACAACATTTATAAAGAAAGATTAACTGCAAGAGCAGAATTAACACATACGCGTAGAATTACATATGATTTGCGCTAAAAGATCATCCATGTTCACATTGCACACACACACACACACAAATCGCTAGATGAAGGAAGGAGATGGACAACGACGCCGATCTGAGCTCCGAGACATGAGAAAAAGAAGATGAAGGAAAGAAAAAGAGTGAAAGAGATGCTGACTTGAAATTGGCCAGAATGGCAACATAATGACAATGTGGAATTTTATATCAACAAAGCAAGTTATGCTTTGCATTAATTTTTCTTTTTGACAACTTCAATTATGTTTACCATTACTACTCTATCAGTCTGCAAGGTCAAGAATTTTCAGTTCTTCCCGCCAACATGTTGACAACAAGTGGTTTAGACTAGTCACAATGGGGAGTAACATAGGAGTAACATCAGTGCCACGTAGGCAAAAAATCTGATGTGCCGGGTAATTAATGAGGAGTGAGATGGTTATGGTAACTAGCTATGTTACCATAATATCACACATTTCAAGACAAGATGAGTGTATAACCTATTAAATATGACACTACACACATGTTACTCTCCACTATGGAGGTAGTAATTTAGAGTAGTAACATATGCATGTTACTAGTCTAAGTTACTCTCCATTGTGACTAGTCTTATACGTTTTTTTTTATAGAATTAAGTACTTTATACGGTTATAAGGTTTTAAGACTTGCATGCCTTAACACTTTCTTTGCGGGCCGTGTAGTCATTTGTGGCCCAGCCCAACTGGGGCTGCAACCACCGGAGCTCCCAGGCCCAGGCTCCAGTTATACAGGGAAGCTATTCGGGGGCCGAAATAAGTTCTTCATCCCAGACTTTCAGTCTTTTCGAAGGCTCAGATAATTTAATACGCCCACATGCATGAATTTCGTTCTCTAAAAAAACAAATGCATGAAAATTGTCAAAGCTCGAAGTGGAACGGGTAGATGCAAATTGCGATTTTTCCAGAGACACTGAGTTAACTGCTGACAGAAAAATAGTCGAAATCAAAACGACATCTCGAGCTGAAGCCATAACAATGTACTGTATGTTTCTAGCCTATTCTGACAATCTTAGGCTGCAAGAACCAAGAGTCCAATTGCACTTTCAACTCTGACACTACCGTTTCACAACATACGAAACCAACTAAATCGCCAATCGATCCCATTTGCATCTCGATACCGCTTTGGCTTCTCCGGTAATCCCTACAAGATGATCACTTGATGATCAGACAAGAATATCATACAGTTCAGAACACAAAGTCAGAGGTGCAGAAAGAAAACTTGCAGTTGAATGTTCACTGCTGCTACCTTGTGGCGTCGCCTTGATCAGCTGGACGCGCAGGCCGGCTTGCGAGGGGGAAGCTGGTGATGGGGCGTCCTCTGCATGCAAAGAGATAGATTGCTTGCTTACACCACAGTTCAGGTATGAATGATAGATAACTTGCAGTGCACTGTAATGCAGCTGAGTTGAGGTGAACAGGAAACAATCACTGTCCTTTTTGTGACTTACCTTTAGCTTTGGCTTCAAGGACTCGATTGCTGCGGCGTGTTCACTGTTGCTTGCAGATTGCTGGAGCAAAAGAAAACACAAGATTGAGAGAAGGAATCCCGTCTATGGAGATATAATTTTTCAAGGCTGTAAATGATAGTCAGTTTTTTCATTACATGTACCTTGCCGAGGACCCAGTCTGCGGAGTCGAAGTAGGCGCGCTCGTGGTCCTGAAGCAGTAGGATGCAAGCAAAGTAATCAGATTCCGGTTTCAAAGCCATTTCTTCAGGAATTCAGACTGATACCTATATTAGTTCTCTACTTTTACGGAACGAATGGGATGAATAATTCCATGGTGGTTGCGAGTGTTGAAAATGCAGATTAATCACAAATATCTGTGGAGCTGCGTACCTTTGAAATCAGTGGCTTCTTAGGCGCAATTCCTCCAAACTTTTTCTCAGTGACCGTCTGCAACTCAAAAAATAGTTCAGGGGTTTCAGAGAACCAGTATGTCAGTAATAATGTATACTCTTTGACTCCACAACGCTGATTTAGCATGAAAGAAAGATAACGTGTGGAAACAATCAAGCAAATCAAAACCAAGCATTTCCACTTAAAAGTCACCGGCGTACACCATTAATAATTTCAGGCCGCTGATATCTTAAAGTCTGAACCGCGCCACGTTGACAGATAGTGATCCCGTAACAAATCCCTCCCTGACATGGACAGGATTCCAGAAACTATTCTGCTAAACCTACTTGACAGTTGGTTTCAGTAACAAAATAAAAGATCAATGGTTCGACTGCAGTGTTCACCTTTTCTTACAGTAAGGACCTAAGAAGCTCATCACAAGATATTCTTCAGAAGGATACAAAGAAAGAGTAAAGTTGACGCAGCGATTATATGGTTGGTATGTCTGGTCAAACAAAAGCAGTCTCCTCCTACTGGGGCCTATGGACACGCATGAAATCGACTGGTTTTGTTGTTTTGCTGTTGGGGATAAGTGGGAGAAAAGCTTTATGCCGTCTGACCGGCTGGGGTGCGATTCGAATCAGATGACTTCAATCGACAATACGGAGAGAAAAAGACGGCATCAAAAGCAGGATACTTTTACTAGTGAGCAGTGAAAGAAAACGAAAAAAAACATGAACAAGAAATCGGTGGGATTGCCAGATTAGTTTGGCGTATGGCCTGAATTTTTTTCAGAGGCATCCATTCAAGGAGAGATGGCATCGGCCGAAGTACGTACCTGTTGTTCGACGGACGAGGCCGGTGAGTCGCCGTTGCAGCCTGCCATCTGATCTGATCGATCCTCTCGGTCCCTGATGAGATGAACTGCAAAGAAGAAGAAGAAGAAGACGCAAGTTTCAGAGACCCTGGAACAGACGAAGGATTCAGGAAGAGAGGCTATATAAACATGTGCTTGCGTGCATGCAAATCCGTGTGAATCGTGCAGAGATTTGGGGTTAGGTGAGGGAGAACCTTTGCACTGCGGAGACGATGGAATGGGTGTGGGATGAATTCGCCGTGAAGAGAAACGTGTGAATGGTCATGACTCTATATATAGAGAGGGGGAGCAAGGAAGAAGAAGGAAAAGGCAAGAAAAAGGTGGCATGCGAGATATTCACTCGTGCGTTTGGGATTTGGAAAATTCCAGGTTTTCTTCTCGAAAGATGGTACTCACTAATGAGTTTCCCGGTGGCGACAACATATGGTTATTATTCAGAGTTAATCAGTATGGCAATTGGCAAATGATTATTGGCTTTCCAATTGTGGTGGCGAAATGTGCACGTGAGCACGCCTAGGCTCTTCCAGCCGTGCACGCGTGAAGCAAGAACCTGATGTGGCACGGGAGATACGTGAAAGAACAGCAGGTGCGAAACTGGTGGTCCAGGTTGGGAACCCATGACAAGAAGTTGGCACGCAAACTGGTCGGGCCTATTCAACACTTGACAAAGCATGCACTCGTAAAGAACAAAAAAATATTTCGCAAAAAAAAAGAACAAAAAAATATCGGAGTAGTTGAGAAACTAACTCAATCAACCTTATCATGTTGGATTTTTTCCCAGATTCGTTCATTGGGTCCCACCTCACCGAAGGCAGGGCCAATGCGGCTGGCCGGACTCGGCGAGGAAGAAACTTATCATTGGGGTGCGAGATACGGGGTCGCTGGAGATGGAAAAGAAGGGCGGGCTTAGAGGGATGGCCAAGTGGCGGCGGACCGGAGGGGGAGTAGCTCGGGGCAGGGCGGGGCGGCAAGGCGTCACGGCAGCGCGCAGGCTGCGAGCGGGGTGGACGGCGGTTGTGCAGGGGAGGCGCACTCGCGGGTGGTGCAGAAGAAGACCATGACGTCATTCGACAAGAACTAACCTACTTTTGAGTCGACTGTGCCTTATGGACCAAGAAAATATTCTCACAAAAACCAAAAACCATTAAGTTCGATAATTAAATTTGAAATACGTATGACAAATTGACATACGGCCGAACACTAATAAACTGCCAAAACTTGTTTCGTTGCCTTGTTGTACTAGTCTATAGCCAGCGACTCTCAGTGGAGATTTCTGATTTCAGACTCATCTCTTTATTTAAAAAGAATAATTCATAATTACAACTTTTTGAAAATCCGTAGAAAAAACCTGCATGTTGGCAAGGATGTATCCCGCAAACGTGTAAAACGTTAACCTGAAATACTTTCTATTCGAAGTTATATAAAAATGATAAATGTGTGGATCTCAGTAGACACACTTACATATCTCTAAAATATACAAGATTTTATCATTTTTGGGTAGCCAATAATATAAAAAAACTTGCATTATGATAGGATAGGATGCATCATTGACTACATCAAGATTCGCTAAAAAGGACTACATCAAGATTTTTTTTTTAATTTTTTAAAAACTTGTAAATATAGTTCTTGAATTTTTTAATAAAAATAAAGGGTTAGAACTGGGGAGCCAAGCTGACTTTTCGCCGACTCTCACTAGTACATTGTATCTCCACCAGAATACTCCTCCTAGTGGCCGTCGACCTAGCTTAATTGGATAATTCAGGTTTTCCAAAGATAGTTACTTTCCTATCGCGATATAAATTCCAGTGCTATTTTTATAGAGAAAAAGTATTCCCTTCCTAATTGCCATGGTAGGGTGGCAATATGCTCATCCTTTTCTGTCGCACCACGCCATGGCGATTGATTAGTTGCTTCAAGCAAGAACCTTGTCTGATGTTGCACGTGAGTACCGACTGCACGAGGGCTATCTGAATACTTGAGAATATATACACATATGAAACGACAAAATTATCAACTTGTAAAGTTTCAAATATTGTATGACCCGGACAGACAAACAGACACAGGGCCGCCGAACGCAGGAAAATCGACAACATGGCGTGACAAAGACGAGTGGAGCCTGGTCTGCCATGACATAGCCGGCCATATACCTTTCTTGCGGATTCCAACAGGAGTATGCTGCTTGTTCTCTTGTGGTCTCGCTTATTCTTTGCTCTGGAGTCCAGCCATCGTCTCTCGGCTGGTGCCTTGCCTAGCCTCGTCCCATCAAAATTCTCCTCTCATCCAGTCCTCATGGCCGACTTGCCGACCTAGTAGCTCGATTGCCGATTGGTATGTCTGGCGTCAATTCTTTACCTTTTCTTCTCCTTGCCTGCTTTCAAATGTTCTTCCATATCTGGGGAGATTGCGTGGAGTCGTTTCGATTTTTCCACTTGTATCACCTATCAATGGATTCCTGGTAGGCACTTGTGATGTCTTTTTCCATGGTTGGCTGGGGACATATCGCTTGCCGATGTATGCTTTTTGTACCACAATTTTTCTCTACTTCCTTTGCAACCAAGATTCCCTTCTTTCATGAAAAAAATATGACAAAGTGAACTCGAGCTCCATGGATCTCGTTATTTTGAAAATTCGAAAACAATATTTCAGTGCTTAAAAAAATCCAGAGAACCGTTGACCAAGGACGGGGAGGTTTGAAAACTTCGGGCGGGAGCGGCGACTCGATGGCGACCTGGGAATTCCGGTGACCGGCGGTTGCCTGAGATCCCGATGGCCTCAGCGGTGCTCCTAGACGGACCGACCTCCTCCCTAGGCGGGGTGATGGAGGCTGCGTCTCTCCGGGGGCGACGGTGGGCTGATGTCGCCGACGAGGTCGACGAGGCGGACGCCATTGCGGCGGAATTGGAGGCGCGTTGCGTGATTCCGGCAGCCCCGACCTTCGGCGAATTCCTGGATTTGGCTCGCCATGTTCAACCTCGCGCGGCGAGGCGAGCTTCGCTTCAGGCGCGTCGGTCGCCGGCGGCCAGGCCATATGGGCAAAAGCGCCCACCTTTGGGGCGTGGCGCGGCGTCCGTAGGTGGGGAACATGGCGCGCGGGCGGGTTTGGTGACCACGGGGAGGCGCCCCGGAGTCGTGCCAACGGCGGCGAAGCCTCGGCCGGTGGCGGACGTGACGACGCAGGCGGCGTCTCGTGTCTGCTCGCCGCCGGTGGCGGCGCCCTGCCTGGTGCTGCATCCCCGCACGAAGACGTCGATGCCCCCCGAACCCTAGGCCCAATGGGCCGGCTCAGCCCGATGGGCCCATTTTGGAATGGCGCCGGCAAGACGCGTGATCCTCGGCCCATCTAGATGCGCGCAGCGCAGGTTCTGGCCCATCTAAGCCTCCTGGCCCATTGTTGTGGATTCGTAAGGGCTCGCGTGACCTAAACAAAGGGTTTCCGGTTCCTGAGAAGTCCATCCGCCGCCACGCTTCGTTCGCCCGTTCGGTTGTGCGTACCCCGCCGCCGCCGCCTCGTACGCACTCGTACGCCGCCGCCGTCGCCATGAAGAGAGCTCGGACGGAGGAGGAGGAAGAAGATGTGCATCACCGCAGGCGGGCGCGGTCCCCCTCGCCTCCTGCCGCGCAGCACCGTGAGCGCTCCCTGGTCGCGCGCCGTTACCAGTGTTGAATATAAATATATGCCTAGCCCCTTTCCATCAGTTTGGACTTTTGGTCTAGATGGCTAGTGCAGCAATTCTATATGGTATCAGAGCCAAGAGGTCTCGAGTTCGAGACCCCGCTCACGCGGATTAAAAAAAAAGGAAAACAAGATCCTGCGGCATGCTCCTATCCCACGTTAAGGACTAAAATAGCCTAGACGTGAGGGGGAGTGTTGAATATAAATATATGCCTAGCCCCTTTCCATCAGTTCAGACTTATGGTTTAGATGGCTAGTGCAGCAATTCTATAACCAGCCGCCCGGTCGGAGGGAGCCCCCGCCGGCTCGCGGGTCCCCGCCTCGCTGCTCTCCTGCAAGGGGGGCGCCGTCTCGCGCTGAAGCCCGCGCCCGGACCACCGTCGCTCCTACCGCCGCTATCCTTCGTCGGCGCGGGAGTTGCGCGGCCCGTCTCCGGACGGCCATCGCAGGGAGGAAAGACTGCGCCAGGAGCTGATCCAGCGCCCGGCTGCCCGTGCGCGCTCCCTGTCTGCCGGGCCGAGAAGGAGCCAAGGAGGGAGACCGATTCGTGGCAGGATGACCGGTCGAGTCACCCGCAGCCTCGATTCCCACCTCCGCACGCTCGGACGGATGCTGCTACTACAGTACCGGCAAAGAAGAAGACTAAGAAGAAGAAGAGGAAGACCAAGCCGTCGGCAGGGGGAGGTGCGGGAGGGAGCCAGAGTGGGCACCCATCCGCACCGACGCCCAAGACCACTGCGGGAGATCTGAGCGACACATCCCAGGCGGGGATGGTTGTGCCCCGACCTCAGGCGGAGGGAGGGGAGGGCTCTCCGTCGCAGGTCTTGTGCTTCAGCTGTGGCGTGGTTGGTCACTACCGGTCGCAGTGCACCCGCTCGGACTGTTGCGCGCGATGTGGGGATCCTGGGCACCTTGTTGCCGCTTGCACAGTGCCCGCCGCCCAGCTGCACCGTCCTCGCCTAGAGCTCCTTGGCCACGGGGTTGATTCCATCTTTTACTACATTGACCTAGGAGGGGTGCCGAGGGCGAGCCCACAGAACTTGGCGCAGGTGTCAGTGCTCCCAGACCAGCTCCCGCACGTGGCCGTTGATACGTCTCCAACGTATCCATAATTTTTGATGTTCCATGCTTGTTTTATACCAATTGTTACATGTTTTGTATCTACTTTATGTCACTTTTATACATTTTCCGGGACTAACCTATTAACAAGATGCCGAAGCGCCAGTTCCTGTTTTCTGCTGTTTTTGTATTCCAGAAAAGCTAGTCTGGAAATTTTCTCGGAATTGGACGAAACTTCACGGAGGATGCTATTTTGCCAGAACACACACGATGGAGCGAAGAAGCAACAGAGGAGGGCCACCAGGAGGCCACACGCCACCAGGGCGCGGCCAGGAATCTCCAGGCGCCCTGGGGTGGTGTGGGCCCCACAGGTGCCTCCAGCCGCCGCCCTTTCGCCTACTTATTCCTCCCGACGCAAAAACCCTAAGTACCCGAGCCATTATCCACGAAAAGTTCCAGAGACGCCGCCGCCGTCAACCCTAGCTCGGGAGGGTCCAGCACCTCTTCCCGGCACCCTGCCGGAGAGGGGAATCGTCACCGGAGGCTTCTTCATCGCCATGCCTGCCTCCGAGGTGATGCGTGAGTAGTTCATCCTTGGACTACGGGTCCATAGCAGTAGCTAGATGGTTGTCTCTCCTATTTGTGCCATCATGTTTAGATCTTGTGAGCTGCCCTACATGATCAAGGTCATATTATTGTAATGCTGCATGTTGTGTTTGCTGGGATCCGATGAATATTGAATATTATGTCAAGTTGATTATCAATTTATGCCCTATGTTATTTATGATCTTGCATGCTCTCCGTTGCTAGTAGATGCTTTGGCCAAGTAGATGCTTGTGACTCCAAGAGGGAGTATTTATGCTAGATAGTGGGTTCATGCCTCCGTTGAATCTGGGACAGTGACAGAAAGTTCTAAGGTTATGGATGTGCTGTTGCCACTAGGGACAACCTAACGATGCTATGTCTACGGGCATATGTGTTTGTTTACATTACGCGCTTTACTTAATGCGATTATCCGTTGCTTGCAACTTAATACCAACGGGGAACTCGGATGACAACCCGGCGGTGGATTATTAGTCATAGACGCTGTTGGATAACGGTCTATGTATCATGTCGTAATGCCCAATTAGATATCATAGTAATCATCATGCCATGTATATGCATTGTCATGCGCTCACTATTTGTCAATTGCCCAGCTGTAATTCGTTTACCCAACATGTTAGATATCTTTATGGAGAGACACCACTAGTGAACTGTGGACCCCGGTCCAATTCTTTTACACTGATTAAACAACCACAAACTGCAAACTGTTCCTTTTTCATTCGCTGCAATTTAATACTCATTTTCCACACGAGACGTTTAATCCTTTGTTTTCAGCAAGCCGGTGAGATTGACAACCTCACTGTTTCGTTGGGGCAAAGTACTGTGATTGTGTTGTGTGCAGGTCCACGTTGGTGATCGCATTGCGCCGTGCGAGCCGCCAACAACCTTCTGAAGAATCGTTACTCCTACTGGTTCGATAAACCTTGGTTTCATACTGAGGGAAAACTTGCTGCTAGGCTACATCATACCTTCCTCTTGGGGTCTCCCAACGAGCAAGTACGTCTTGCATCAAGCCTTTTTCTGGCGCCGTTGCCGGGGAGTAGCAGTTCTTCTGCAAGGGGAGTTTCACACTTCCAATCTCTTTACTTTGTTTTTGCCTTGCTTGGTTTACTTTTATCTAGTTATGTTTTGCTTGTTTACTCGAAAACCCATAAAAATTATAAAACTGAAAATCCTATAAAAACTTTTGCTATGGAAGAATTTACTAGAACCTCTATGTTGATGGAAGCAAGAGAATTATATATAAAGTATAGAAAATCAAGAGAGGGTAAAATCTTGAGAGGCATGTTGAAAAAGTTAAATGAAGTTGCTGAAGCTTTGCTTTCTTATCATGATATAAATTGTTGCTCTGAACAACATAATAAACATTTTAAATTCCAATGTCGTTTTAGTAAAGAACCTTTACTTACAAATTATTATTGGAATAACTATGCTTTTCTGGGAGCTGAACAAGTAGAACAATTTGTTACATTTGTGGCAGCTTCTGAGATAGATTCCTTCATGGCTCAAAACTATGAAACCTGTATTGCTTCTAAAATTCTTAAAGAGACGGTCTCTTTTATCCTTGATTATTGCCTAGAAAATTTCAGCAATAATTGTTATATCATTGATTATAAAGAGAGACTCATTAATGCACAAGAATGCACTCACAATTTGCAGGAACCTGTGGAAGAAGAAACTACTGCTGAAGCTGAAAGCTCATTGGAAGAAAAAGAGGAGGAGAGTGAAGAACAAAAGGAGGATCTACCTCCTAAAGATAGTAACTCTTTAACTCTTACATTATTTGATTGCCCTCCATGCCTACCTAAGGAGGAAGAGTGCTATATTGTTGAATTGCATGATTCTATTGAAATATCCACTTTTGATAAATTTGAAGTAAACAACTCCTTGACTCAAGTAAAGGAAATTGCAGAAATAAAAAATGTGTTCCCTAATGTTATATATGATAAAGCTCTAGATGATGGTCCTATATTGCTTGATAATATTATGTATTCCAATAATGAAAATGGGATTGGAGAGGTCTTGACTTTATCTAGATGGAGTCCCATACCTCTTGAGAATGATCAATCATCTTGTTATAAAATTGTTAAAAGTGGGTTTGAAAGTTTTAATCCCACTATTTTTGAGCTTGATAAGAATTATGTGTTTTTAGATCATGAAAAGCATGCTTTATGTGATAGTTATATTGTTGAGTTTGTTCATGATCCTACTGAAAATTATTATGAGAGAGGAAAATATGGTTGTAGAAATTTTCATGGTACTAAAACACCTCTCTATATGCTGAAAGTTCTAAAGTTGCTCTTGTTTTATCTTCCTATGCTTGTCACTTTGTTCTTTATGAATTTATTTTATTACAAGATTCCCTTGCATAGGAAGTGGGTTAGACTTAAATGTGTTTGATATTTGCCTCTTGATGCTCTCTTTTGTTTTTCAACTCTTATTCTTATGAGAGCATCATTAAATCTTCTTGCCTAGCTAAAAGGCGTTAAAGAAAAGCGCTTATGGGAGGCAACCCATTAGTCAAGGAGTTTGTTTACTTCTGTAGCAACTCCTTTGTATCTTTATTTTCTCGCATTGTTGTGCCAAGAGTAGCCTCTAGTGTTAAGGTTTTGCTTGATTTTGATTGCTGCGCAGAAACAGATTTTTGCTGTCCACTGTACGAAAATTAGAAAATCACCAGATTGTCGAAAAAATCTGAAATTTTTTGTGCGTAATCTTTATGAATGTCTGAATCTTTCATTAGTTAAGTTTTTCGATTTGAGTGCTGTAGGTGCCTCGAAAAAATTCGTCTTTGCGGACTGTTCTGTTTTAGACAGATTATGCCTTTTTATTTTGCATTCTCTCTTTTACTAGTGTTGAGTGAAATTCTTTTTTGGGTGGAAGAGCTTCACATAACATCAGTGGCTGTAGCTAATGTTTAAAGTAATGAATCATATTGTGTCTTTATAGAACATGTGAGTTTTTGATTATGCACTAACCCTCTAATGAGATTTACTTTGAGTTTGGTGTGACGGAAGTTTTCAAGGGTCAAGAGAGAAGGGTGATGATAGGATCAAGAAGAGTGAAGAGCTTAAGCTTGGGGAGGCTCCCATGGATCTCCCCAGCATATTTCAAGAAGACTCAAGCGTCTAAGCTTGGGGATGCCCAAGGCATCCCCTTCTTCATCGCAAAATTATCAGGTCATCTCTAGTGAAACTATATTTTAATTCTTTCACATCATATGTGCTTTTCTTGGAGCGTCTGTGTGCTTTTATTTTCAGTATTGTCTTTTATTTTCAATAAAGCTTGACTGGACCCTAGCATTCTTGATTGGGAGAGAGACACGCTCCGCTTTTTCATGAGAATACTCCTATTCTTCACTTATATTTGTTGAGTATTCATATCTAGCGCTGTTCAGCTTTTAGCTCTTGTTTTCATGTATCTCTTTTCAGAGCTATTAGCTTTCTTTTATAGAAAGTACTCTCTTGCTTCACTTATATTTGTTTGGAGAGTTGATAAATAAATTGATTGGTGTTTGGTTGGTTCAGAAATGTTGCATGTGGTAATTGGTATAAGGAAAAACTTGCTTAATCTTGTAGATCACTATTATGGATAACTTGATACTTGTCAATTGTTTTGAGTTAACAAGTAGGTCATGATTAAATTGTGCATCATGAGTTAAGCCTAGTAGTGAAAACTACCGTTAAGCTTGTTGAAAATTTGGTTTGCATCGGTGGTATCTCTAAGGTCTAGATATTTTCTAGTAACGGGTTCGGTTAACAAGGAAGACGGTATGAGGTTTTATAACTTTGCACTATGTTTGTCATGTAAAACTTGGTGTATGGGTTGATACTCTTGTTTGCTTACATAACCTTGCTAGCCTAAACTCTGTACTGAGAGGGAATGCTTCTCGTGCATCCAAATCCTTGAGCCAAAATCCATGCCATTTGTGTCCACCATAACTACCTATATGTGGTATTTCTTGCCATTCCAAGTAAATTTTTCATGTGCTACCTTTAAATTATTCAAAATGTTATTATTCCCTTTTTGTGTCAATGTTTACTAGCTCATGAGGAATTAGTGTGGTTATTCTTTATTCTGGTTGTCAAATGGACTTTTACACCTGGACTAGTGGCATATACATCCGCTTATCCTAATTTGCAAAAAGAGCTGGCAACGGGGTGCCCAGTCCCAATTAATTACAACTTTAACCAATTAATTCTCTTCACACTTTTGCCCTGATTCATCAGTAAGCAATGACAAACAGTGAAATATGCATGTGTGTAAACCAAAGAGAAAGAGGGATGATCTGCCTTGCTGGTAGAAATAACGTCCTTCATGGGAGCCGCTCTTAAAAGTCCGTTTGACAGGTAGAATACTGTTTCACCCGCTACCATTCGTTGACAATTAACAAACACCTCTCAAAAATAGATACTCCTCCATGGTATGTGATTGATGGAAGGCACCCGAGGATTCGGTTAGCCATGGCTTGTGTTAGCAAGGTTGGGAGGAGTATCAAATATTTTATGCAATCTCTATATGCTTTCAAAAACCTAAAAGCTCTAGCACATGATTTAATCCCTGCTTCCCTCTGCGAAGGGCCTTTCTTTTACTTTTATGTTGAGTCAGTTTTCCTATTCTTTCTGTCTTCCACAAGCAAACACTAGTGTCAACTTTGTTACAACATGGTTATATGCAACGTATTGGACTTGTTATACTACTTTGTGTTGACATATCCATGAGATAAATATGTTGAAAGTTGAAGCAAATGCTGAACTTAATTCTTCCTTTGTGTTGATTGAATACCTTTTGTAGAAACTATTGCTTTATGAGTTAACACTTATGCAAAACTGTTTGATGCTTGTCTCGAAAGTACTATTCATGAAAACGTTTGGCTTGTGTGATTCATTGTTTACTCATTATCTATTTGATAGCAAATTATAGACCATTGACTTGGATCACTTCATTCATTCATGTGCCTTGCAATATTATATGATCAAGATTATGATAGTAGCATGTCACCTCAAAAATTATTTTGTTTTTATCGTTTACCTACTCGAGGACGAGTAGGAACTAAGCTTGGGGATGCTGATACGTCTCAACGTATCTATAATTTTTGATGTTCCATGCTTGTTTTATACCAATTGCTACATGTTTTGCATCTACTTTATGTCACTTTTATACATTTTTTGGGACTAACCTATTAACAAGATGCCGAAGTGCCAGTTCCTGTTTTCTGCTGTTTTTGTATTCCAGAAAAGCTAGTCTGGAAATATTCTCGGAATTGGACGAAACTTCACGGGGTGCTATTTTTCCAGAACACACGATGGAGCGAAGAAGCAACAGAGGAGGGCCACCAGGAGGCCACACGCCACCAGGGCGCGGCCTCTCCGCGCCCTGGGTGGTGTGGGCCCCTCGGGGCCTCCAGCCGCCGCCCTTTCGCCTACTTATTCCCCCGACGCAAAAACCCTAAGTACCTGAGCAAATATCCACGAAAAGTTCCAGAGACGCCGCCGCCGTCAACCCTAGCTCGGGAGGGTCAGAACCTCTTCCCGGCACCCTGCCGGAGAGGGGAATCGTCACCGGAGGCTTCTTCATCGCCATGCCTGCCTCCGAGTGATGCGTGAGTAGTTCATCCTTGGACTACGGGTCCATAGCAGTAGCTAGATGGTTGTCTCTCCTATTTGTGCCATCATGTTTAGATCTTGTGAGCTGCCCTACATGATCAAGATCATATTATTGTAATGCTACATGTTGTGTTTGCTGGGATCCGATGAATATTGAATATTATGTCAAGTTGATTATCAATTATCTATGTTATTTATGATCTTGCATGCTTTCCGTTACTAGTAGATGCTTTGGCCAAGTAGATGCTTGTAACTCCAAGAGGGAGTATTTATGCTAGATAGTGGGTTCATGCCTCCGTTTAATCTGGGACAGTGACAGAAAGTTCTAAGGTTGTGGATGTGCTGTTGCCACTAGGGATAACCTAACGATGCTATGTCCACGGGCATATGTGTTTGTTTACATTACGCGCTTTACTTAATGCGATTATCCGTTGCTTGCAACTTAATACCAACGGGGAACTCGGATGACAACCTGTCGTGGTGGGATCACGGCAGATGCCATGGGTATGGCTAAGATGGGGCCGAACGAGCGTTGGGGGAATCCGGGGAGGGTTTATGCGTTCAAGAAACGCACAAGGAAGAACACACAAAGAACCGCAAGAACATGAACAAGAAAACAAGAAAGCAAGAACACAGAGCACACCACGATCTACCCTGCTTCGGGGCCCTCTTGAGGAGGTAACACCCCTACTGCAGCACTATCCTAGTTGTTGTATATCTCTTGGTGATCAGTACAAGGTGCTCCTTGAGCTGTATTGAGTAACAATGGTGAAGTTGCAAGGTGGAAGATGAAGTTACAGGGGGGAAATGAGAGCTAGGGTTCCCGTCCTTTGCAAGAAAGGTGGTGGTGCTGTATATAAAGACATGCCGAGTTACTTCTTTGCCCCTGGCTCCAAGGGACAATGGCAATGACAAGGAGAAGAGGACAAGCCTCTGCCCACTGTCAGTTCAACGGCTGGACTGTCAGGCCTCAGCAGGCCTAGCTTTCCTCTTTGGTGCTGGGACAGTGGCCACCCAGGGTCTACCTTCTGCCTCTTTCCCGAAATAGCTCGGTCAGCGCATAGGGCCTTGGGCTCCCAGAAAACCCGTGGCGTGACACAGCAGAGCTCTGCCAAGCCTCGGGCCATGGGCTCTGTAGCACCCGTGACCTCTTTCTGACATGCCTCGAGCCTTGAGCGGACAACACCTCGGATCTCCTTTCCTCTGGTGCCTTCCTTGATACGCCAAATAGCTCGGTGGTGCTGCTATACAGAGCTCGGCTCACAGACCTCGGCGATAGACCTCGGCCCTGGCCCTTGAGAAGACCTCGGTCACCTCAGTCCCAGGACAACTCGGACATGTTAACTCCAGAACTACACAAAGCTCGGACGTTCTGCTACCCAAACAGTTCGGCCGAGGCCAGACCTCGGCTCACCTTGAGCTTAACTTATACCAGTCTTGACCCTACCTGGGGGCAGCCCCCCAACATTAGTCCCCGAAGCTGGTGCGGTCCTACGACCTCGGACGAAGGACCGTAGCAGGTTCAAAAAACCAACAAGTTACTGCCGCCAAATCCGATCTCTTTCCTTATCTTGCCGAGGTTCCTTACTCAGCTCTCAGCTGAATCCGAGCCTAAACCCCGAACTGGACTTTCCGAGCTGTTTGACTCTACTCCGTCATGCGCCAGACTCTCCGGGGTACGTGGCAAAGAATCTCTGCCCGGACCTTGAATTCCGGACTCTTGACAGACATGACCTGACCGCACGCCGCCTGCGTCAGCCTGACCCACCAAGCATTGAATGCAAGTACTCAAGCGTCTGGACTCATTTGACCATACGCGACTTCTCGATTCCAGCGCTGACCCGCACACTAGATCGTGTGCCAGCGGTTGCAACCCTGTGGCCCGTGATGTGGCTAAACGTGCGGACGCGATCGAGGCAACCGCTCTCCTGCGCGCATACGATCCACGTCGCTCCGGTAACCGCGCGGTAGTGCGCAGTTACTCCCCGTGGTGATAAATAGGGGCGTGGGTGGTTTTTCTCCTTCCTCCCCATTCATTCGTCTCCTTCCTCCATCGCCGCCATCGCCGCCGTCGAGCGCACGCCGCTGCAACCCGCCGCCTTGGAGCTCCATCACCGGTGACGCGCGCCACGCCTTGCGCCGCCACACCGCCGTCGAGCCCTTGTGCTACTGCTTCATCTCCTCCGTTACTCCGGTAAGTTCTTCGATTCTCCTCCATTGCCAAGAACCTGCCCGTTCTTATCCATGAACTAGTTAATCTCGAAGAACACGCATGTCTTGATTAACTTCTCAATCTTGAAGCACTTGCTAAACTTGATGAACTAGATCTTTTTGACATCATCATATATCCTCCAGATTAGATTGTAGATGCAACCGTAGCACTATCTCCTTAGTTCTGTCCCTCAATAAACTTGATTTATTTTCCTTTTTAGCTTTGCGCTAGATCTTTACTAGTAGCCCTTTGTGACGAAAACATGTTTCCCGCTCAGGACATACTTTGCCCCTTTTTTAGCTTCGTAACTGGCCGAGGTATACCTCGGTTTAGGACCTGATTTAGCCATCTCTTGCACTTGTCCGAGGTAATCACCCCGGTTTAGGACTAGACTTTATCATCTCTTGCATTTGTCCGAGGTAATCACCCGGCCCACCTTTTCCTTCTTTGCAGGATATTGCGAGATGTCGGCAATCACTACTTCGAACCGAGCTGATCCTCCAGCCAGTGAGAGAGGTGGCTGGGAAGGTTCGGATGTGACTGACAGCGAGGTGAAGTGGCTGAAAGACACACATCGGATCCCGGCCGAACTGCTGTATCGGTTGCACACTGGGGGTGACGAGCCGAACCCCCACCCCGATGAGAAAGTAGTATTTATGGCGCACTTTGAACGTGGGTTCGGGCTTCCTGCCAGCACCTTCTTCAGAGAGTTTTTAAAGTTCTACGGCCTGCAGCCACACCACCTGCCAGCTAACTCCATATTGCAGCTGTCATGCTACACCGCCTTCTCTGAAGGATACCTCGGCCTCTGGCCACGGTCCAGGGTTGGGCCAAGTATTTTCAGCTGAAGAAACAGAGTCTTCCCAACAAAGATGTTGCGGACAAAGAAATGACTGCCTGTGGTGCTGCTTCTATCTCACCTCGGCTAAACTCCGAGTTCCCCCGCATCAAGGGTCTGCAAAGCAGCAAGAAATGGCAGCGGACCTTTTTCTACGTGCAGAACCCTGGCAAGGAGGACCTCATCAATCTTCCTGACTTCCAGATCGATCCTCCCACTGCACAACGGAACTGGGATTTCGACCCAAAGAATGCATATGCCGAGGTTCAAGAGATTCACAAGTACATGTTGAAGCTAAAGAAGAAAGGATGGGACTCTGATGACATCCTCCGGACCTTCATAGAACGGAGAGTTAGCCCCCTCCAAGAACGATGCCACAAGATTTGCCACATGGAAGGCCTGCTGGATCCAACTCGAATCAGCAGCGTGGAGCTCTCTAAGGCTTCAGTTTGGCGCAGAGTCAAAGCCATTGCCCAGACCGAGATGGGCGAGGATTGGGAATGGGGCGTGAAACCTCATGACAGAAACCATCTCCCAGAGCAAGTTAGTACCCAGTAACTTTTCTGAACTTCCACCTTGGTTTGCACACCTCGGCTTGCACACCTCGGCTGCCCCTTAACTTAATTACTTTTCGCCATTCTTGCAGAGGTTCGGCCGGCAAGAGATCGAGGACGGAGAGTTGATGAACTGGGCGCCTGCACGCCTCGCCCTGACAGGTCCAGAGATTGAGGACCCGGATAATGAGGACCACCTGCCTATTCCTAAGGCTATTTCGAGGTCTACCTCAAAGACCAGTTCTTCCAACCCGGTAAGAAACAAGTTCCCACTTCAATCAGAGATTGGTCTGATGACGATGATGATGATTGTTACATCGTAGAGCCACCACCAATAGATGCTCGACCCATTTCATACACTTTTCCTCCAGCTCCGAGCTCCAAGGCCGGCTCTCGAAAACGCCAAGAGACGAGCAGTTCGGGAGCCGATGTTCCAAATGCTCCAGCCCCCAAGCGCAAGAAGGTCTCTGCCAGGCGCCCCAAGCGAGCTCCCGTGGAGGAAGAAGCGTAAGCTACTTTGCTTCCTCTTTACATCTCACGCTACTCCGAGGTTAAGCTCTTTATATTCTAACTTCATCTCTCTGTTTTGTCTAGCCCGCCTCGCCAAATCAGACAGAGCCACAGCTCAATTCATTCGCCTTTGCCTCCTGTGACCGAGGCTCAGACAACCGAGGTCGTGGTTGACCTCGACAGCCCGGCCAGGACATCTCCGCCAGAACCGTCCACCAATATCCGTAGCCCGGAGAGGATTATCTCTTCCCCGACACGTGCAGCCTCCCCGAACTTCCTCCACCGAGCTCAGACCTCGGCCCAATCCAGACTCCTCCGCGTCATCAGAAGGATTCAGAGACAGAGCGCGCCAAGAGCCCGGCCAAGACCGTACAAGAGGCTCGGCTCTCTCCCAAGTCTCAGGCTGCGCGCAACCAGCAGCAACAGCAGCAGAAATTGAAGCAGCAGCAGCAACAGCAGCAACAACAACAACAACAACAAGCGCAGAAGCAAAGTACTTCGCAGCAAAAAGATCCAGCCCCAAGTGCCGAGCCCGCCAAGCAAGGGCAGCAAACTCCAATGCCGCCACCGCCTCCAAAGCCCAAAACTGCAAATACACAACTGGTGCCGCACGTTTCCGCATCTGCGCCGAGGTCCACCCTGGCCGAGGGCACGCCCTCGAGCGCTCAGGTCGAACTCTCGCGCACCCTTCTCGCTGCCACCATTCAGCCGAAGACCAGCAGCTGGGAGGTCGGGCAACTCCGGACTAAAAGCGGGAACAGCTTAGGTTCAGAGAAGCACTATGACATGGACTGGAACTCGGCTGATACTGCCGAGATTTCTTCAAATCCGAGCTCTGGGCACCCAGCTGGACCTAGCGCTGTACTCCAGTCCATCTACAACATGCAGGCTGCGGTCCTCGACTGCAGCCAGAAGGCATTGGTATGTTTTTTCAACCTGACTCTCTTTGTTAACTTACATGAAATGACAATATACACCATTCCCAGTCCCCGAGATTCGGGTTGAGCAGTTGATGCTCCACCGAGCTAAAAAACTGCTCGACTTGAATCTTCCACACTTGTCATTTCTCCAACACTGAGTCCCCGAGGCCAATGCCGAGTCCCCGGGACTCTGTTATGCCTTTGGTGCTAAAAAGACCTCGGATTCCTTTGATATGCAAACCTTAAAACTTATACCGAACTTCCTTCCGCCGAACTAATCTTTCTGTTTTCTCAGGAGTGCAACAATGCTCGGACCAAGGTCTTCAAGAGCCTTCTGCTGGATCACAATAAGCTCAAAAAGTCTTACCGAGCTCTTATCTCAACCAAAGAGCAGAGCGAGAAAGATCATGCTGTCAAGCTAAAGGCAGCGCAAGATGAGATAGCTCGGCTGCAACAGGAGCTTAGTCGAGCTAACGAAGCCAAGACTATCGCAGAAGATGCTATCAAGAGCAAAGCCAAGGCCGCAGAAGAGCAAGAAGAAACTGTTAAGACCCTGGAAAGCCGTGCTACCTCTGCCGAAGCTGAACTGAACTCTCTCCGAGCTACCTCCAAAAGCTGGTTGTCCGAGCTCACGCGGATTAACAATCAAATGGACAGTAAGTTTTTCATCTTCTTTTTCTTGCTTTCCACCGAGTTGCACCATATGACTTAACCCGGCTACAGCCTTTTTATCTTCCTCAGAGCATTTCGAGCATTCCAAGATTAAGGCTGCCCAAGCTATACAAGCAGCTCGGATCAAAAGAGCTGAGACAGAAACTCTTAGCGAAGATTGGGACGTGCAAGATCATCTTGTTGCTCTCAATGCTCGGATCAGGCCGCTCAGAGCTATTGGAACCTCACTTGTTGATGCCGCCATCCAGGTCCACCGCACCCTCTGGCCCAAGGTTCAACCTCCTACGAGCATAGATGACCTCGCCACCAAGCTAAAAGAAGCCGAAGCTAGACTTCGAGAATGGAGGAGTTCATCAGCTCGGGCTGGAGCTGACCAGGCCTTGGTGTTCGTGTTATCTTGGTACGAGGAGATTGAAATTGACACGGTCACCTCCCTGCGCAAGGGCTCTCCATGGAACACTACTCCGGATGGCATCGCCAAACGTCAAGCAGCAGCCGACCTCTTCGCCAGCTATGCAGATACCCGAACCTTCAACGACGGACGCGCCTATTCTGAAGATGAAGAGAGCTCGGGCGAGGAAGAAGAGTCCGGCGAAGAGAGTGCTGAAGGATCAGATGATGACCTTGACTTCGACGAGCCTCCGACCTCCAAGGACAAGACCGGCCAATGTTCTAAGGTGATAGCAGATGAAGATGACGACCTCGACCTCGGCTCTGCGAGCCCCAAAGGCAAGTCCTGCCAAGGCGCAACTTCCGAGGTGATTACCCCCGAAGCAACTCTTGTGAGCCCGGCATCTACTTCAACCGAGGTGGCGTCCACTTCCGAGGTCCCTCCTTCTGAGACTCCGGCTTCTGAGACCCGGCTCCCGAGACTCCGGCTCCCGAGACCCCGGCGGTCTAGATCTTTGGCGTTGATGCCTGAACTTAGCAACAAAAACATTAAATGCCCGGTATGCCGGGTTCAGATGTAATAGACCTTAAGTAGTTGTCTTTGCTACCTCGTATCACTACGCTGCATTCGAACCATGCTTTTCTAAAGTTTATGCCGAACCCTTTTGGAACGAGTCCCCGAGTTCACTTTCGTGTTTACTATACTTGACAAATCTTGCTCTTGTCTACCATTTTGGCGTTCGACAGTCGAGTCACAAGATTGTTGTTTATAGCATACAGTACTTAGCAAATGCCGAGGTGTGTTTCAAAATTTTCGACATAAACGAAAGGTAAATACAGGGGTTAGTAAACGACACATGCCGAACTATATTTTGGACCGAGTCCCCGAGTCCATTTTCATGTTTCCCACGTTTTTTCATCTTTGCTCTTGACTACCATTTTGGTGTTCGTCAGTCGAGTCACAAGATTAGTTTCACAGCATACATTACTTGAAGTTTGAGACGAGGTTCAAAATAGTTCGGCACGTGAACGAAATTGACAAACAGAAATAAAACATAAACACATGAGCAAGGCAGTCCCCGAGCTCAACCTCGGATAGCCGACATTTCATTAAAGATTAACCGAGGTACATACATTACGCCCTTCAAGAGTAGAAAGGTCGGAGTAGAGCTACATTCCATGGTCGTTGGTCTCTGATCCGGGGTTGTCCCGCCCATCTTTCCGAGGTTCCTGCGCATCTATAAGATAGTACGAATCGTTCTGCAAAGCTCGGCTCACAATGAACGGTCCCTCCCATGGAGGTGACAACTTGTGCCGACCTTTACTGCGCTGCACCAGCCTCAGTACCAGATCTCCCTCTTGGAATACACGAGGATGAACATTTCGGCTATGATAACGCCTGAGACTTTGCTGGTATATAGCTGACCGAGAAAGGCCAGTTCTCTAGCCTCTTCAAGCAGGTCTACTGCATCCTCCGAGCCTCTTTTGCCTCGGCTTCAGTGTACATTGCCACTCTGGGCGCATCATATTCAATATCAGTGGGTAGCACAGCTTCTGCCCCATAGACCATAAAGAATGGCGTATAGCCAGTTGATCGATTTGGCGTGGTCCTTAGACCCCAAGTACTGCTGGTATTTCATCTATCCAACACCCCGGCGTTTTCAACAATGGTTCAATGAGCCGAGCTTTGATGCCGGCCAACACCAGAGCATTTGATCTCTCCACTTGTCCATTAGACTCCGGATGTGCCACCGAGGCTATGTCCAGCCGGATTCCCTTGTCCATGCAAAACCGAGCAAACTCTCCAACAGCAAAGTTTGTGCCGTTGTCCGAGATAATGCTATGGGGGTATCCATATCTCAGAATGATCTCCTTCAAAAAGTCACTGCTGAATGCCCATCCAATTTCCGGATTGGTTTCACCTCGATCCACTTGGTGAACTTGTCCACCATCACCAATATGTGTGTCATGTTACCTCGGGCTGGTTTGAACTCTCCCACCATATCCAAACACCATACCGCAAACGGCCAAGTGATAGGAATTGTTTTGAGCGCCGAGGCTGGCATATGTGTTTGCTTGGCAAACCTTTGGCATCCTTCACATCTCCGAACTATATCCTCGGCATCAGCAAGAGCACTGGGCCAATAGAACCCATGACGAAACACCTTGGCCACCAGAGCTCTTGTGCTGCAATGATGACCACATTCTCCTTGGTGGATCTCCAAAAGCATCTCCTTGCCTTCAGCTGGCTCAACACACCGTTGCAACACCTCGGTTACGCTTCTTTTATAGAGTCCTTGTTGATGATAGTGTACGCCTTTGCCCTCCTTTGGATTCTCCTAGCCTCGGTGTTGTCACTTGGCAAACTTCCATCAGTTAAGAACTTCATGATCTGTTCCGCCCACTCCGGCACTGGGTGCAAAGGAAAAAGTGTCTCATCCACCTCCATTGGTTCGGCCGCCATAATTTCCTTCATTATCTCCTCCACCATCTTGCGACCAGTCCCCAAGTCTCGCTGAACAGTCCCCGAGGCTCGGTGCGCAGTCCCGAGCTCTGCCATGGAGTCCCCGAGTCCGGCCAAACACATCCGACGTCACCTCCATAGGAACAGGTCCGGACTCTTGCTCGGCTGGGATGAAAATTGATTCGGACTCAGGAGAAGGTTTGATTGACGGAGTCCTCAAGTGATCCAGCCACTCCAGGGGGCACTGCTTCTCTAGATGAGCCGAGCTTAGACAACATGTCAGCAGCACTATTCTCCGCCCGAGGTATATGTTTGTATTCACACCCTTCAAAGACCCCGGATATTTTTTGCACATGAAATCTATACAACACCATGTTGGCATCCAATGCATCCCAAACTCCGGAAGATTGCTGCACCACCAGGTCGGAGTCACCGAGGCATTCAATACGTCGGATGCCGATCTCCTTTGCCACCTTGAGACCATGGATCAAGGCCTCATACTCCGCCACATTGTTTGATGCTGAAAAATGAATTTGCAGCACGTATTTCAGCTGATCTTGCTTTGGTGAAGTGAGGACTATCCCGGCTCCCAACCCAATTTTGGTCTTGGATCCATCAAAGTGCATCCTCCAATAATTATAGTCCGGCTTGGGTGGCTCGTACTGCAGCTCGGCCCAATCACAGAAAAGTCGGCAATGCTTGGGATTTGATTGCATCTCTTCTTTCATAGTGTGGTGTATAAGGAGAGACCTCGATCGCCCATTTGGCAACCGGCCAGTTGCGTCTTTGCACCCAATGATCTCTGCAATTGGGGCATCGCACACCACCGTTATGGGATGCTCCTGGAAATAGTGTTTGAGCTTCTTGACCGCCAGGTAGACACCATATGTCATCTTTGGTAATGAGGGTAATTTTGCTTCGAGGTTGAGATCACCTCACTCAAGTAATACACTGGTCTCTGCACGACTTGCCACCTTCATCTCGCTCCACCACCACTGCCACACTGACAACTCGGTTTGTAGCGGCAATGTACAATAACATCGGCTCGTTTGGCAATGGGGATGCCAACACCGGAGCTGTGGACAACATCTTTTTCAGATCATTAAACGCAACCTCGGCCTGCGGGGTCCATGTAAACCCAGTGCTTTTCTTCATGAGCTGGTACAAAGGTAAAGCTTTTTCCCCCAGCCGGCTTACAAATCGGCTCAGCGAGGCTAAGCACCCAGTGAATTTCTGCACATCTTTAAACACTTCGGCAATTTCATTTCTCAATAGCTCGGATCTTGGCCGGGTTCACCTCAATACCCGGCTTGACACCAGGAATCCGAGCAATTTTCCAGCCGGGACACCAAAGGTGCACTTGTCCGGGTTAAGTTTCAACTTATACTTTCTTAAGTTCACAAAGTCTCCTCAAGATCCTCGAGGAGGTATGTTTTTCCTTAGTTTTGATGACAATATCATCGACATACACCTGCACATTTTTGCCCATTTGAGAGTGCAAGCATTTCTGCATACACCTCTGATAAGTTGCCCCGGCATTTCTCAGACCAAAACACATGACACGATAGCAATACGCCCCATACGGGGTAATAAAGGCAGTCTTTATTTGATCTTTTGGGTTCAGTGGTATCTGGTGAAAACCAGAGTACGCATCAATGAAAGACAACAGTTCACAACCAGCAGTAGAATCGATCACTTGATCAATCCGAGGTAATGGAAACGGATCCTTTGGACACGCCTTGTTGAGGTTAGTGAAGTCGATGCACATGCGCCACACCTTGACCACGGCTGGCTCGTCTTTCTTCTTTTCCACCAAGACTGGATTGGATATCCAGTCCGGATGCAGCACCTCCATAATGAACCCGGCTGCAAGCAACTTAGCCAGCTCGTCCAGTACCACTTTCTTCGATCGTCAGAGAGACGCCTGGTTGGTTGCCTTACTGGTTTCACATCTGGCCTGACAAATAAAGAGTGCTCTGCCAACTCCCTCGGAACTCCAGGCAGGTCCTTAGCTGACCATGCAAAGATATCCCGATTCTCACGGAGGAAGTGACAGAGCGCGCTTTCCTATTTCTCGCCCAGCCCAGCACCAATGATGGCCATGCGCTCTGGGTACTCCGGGTCAAGAGGGATCTTCTTGGTCTCCTTTGGCACCTCGAATGTTGCAGTAGAGTCCGGATTCATCAGTCCGGCCACGCCGAGCTGTGTGGACTGCGCCATTGCCACCACTTCATGCAGTTTCTTCTTCTCTGCAGCGATCACCAAAGACTCGGCCAATTAGACCCTGCAGTGGCACATTGAATAGCTCGCTTGTAATCACCCGCAATGGTTATGATTCCATTAGGCCCCGGCATTTTCATCTTCAGGTATGCAACATGGGTGGAAATCATGAACTTGGCCAAAGCCGGCCTCCCGAGCAAAGCATGGTATGCACTTTCCAAGTCCACCACCTCGAACTCAATGCTTTCAACCCGGCAGTTCTCCTTGGTACCAAATGCCACGTCAATCCAGATCTTGCCCATGGGTGCACAGGAAACACCAGGCACAATCCCGTGAAAAGTGCAACTGCTTGGCATCAACTGGTTCGGCGATATACCCAACTTCATCATGGTATCCTTGTACATTATGTTAATGGCACTGCCATTGTCCACCAGAACTCGGGTGAACCTCACATTGGTCGTAGGGCCACACAACGTAGGATCCACCACTAAAGCATACTTCCCAGGGCTCGGCATGATCCGAGGTGTATCTTTCCTGCTCCACGTGATCTCTTGCTCAGACCAGTTCATGAACTTGGTCACAGCAGGCATTACTGCATTCACCTCCATAGCACGCCTCTGCTGACTCTTTTTGTCAGTTGGCTCGGTCACAAAGACCACATAGCTCGCATGAGCTTCTCTATAGTCATTGCCGGGGTATTCACTTTGATAGTTCGGCCTGGCATCATTACTGTTGTTGCCATTACCTCGGACACTCACCACATTCACTGGCCGAGCTGGTGCAGGTCTCGCAGCAGATGCCGCGGTCACCGGAGTTGCATTTGCTCCTGACAAGTTCGGGTTTGGCCTCGGTTGGAACTGCCGAGGTGGAGCTCCTCTGTTTCCTCCGGTCTTTGCCGCTTCTTCCCTGATTCTGTGGTTCCAGCTACACTGCCGAGTTGTGTGGTTGGCTGGCTTACGCGGGTCGGTAGTGTGGTAACTGCATGGACCATCTAGCATTGACTCAAAAGTCAAGGGTACCTCCTGGTTCTGCCACGGCCTTGTGTTGGCATCTTGGTTCGGACGCCAAGCTGGACCATTTGTTTTCGGCCTCTGGACACCTCCAGCTCCGGGTTGATCCGGGTTCACCGCTGCTACTTGATTCGAGGTATATGGATAGTCCGGCTCCCTCCTTTTCTGCCCGAACTCTTGGCGGTCGTTAAACCTCGGCCCAAGCCTGTTGTGCATCGGCATCCTCCTATTCCTTGCCACAGCTTCTACTGCTGGCTGCATCGGGTCACCAAGAGCATAAGAGTCCGCAATCCGGATTGTCTCCGCCAGAGACTTCGGCATATCTCTTTGGAGCCTCTGCCACAGCATACTGCCATGTCGGCAACCATCAGCAAACCAAGCAATGGCTTGTGCTTCTATCACCCCTTCGCAGGAATTTCGAACATTGCTCCACCGAGTCAAGAACTCGCGATCAGTTTCATGTTCCTCTTGCTTGCAAGCTGCCAATAACTGAGGTCGGTTTGGCCTCTTGTAAGTGCTAGCAAAGTTGCTGTTGAAAGCCAACTCCAAATCTATCCAAGAGTTGATACTGTTCTCTGGCAGATTATTCAGCCAGATCCGAGCTGGGCCTTCCAACATGTGCGGGAGATACAGGACCGCCCATCGGCGATTGCCCCCCGCAATGTGTACAGAGGACACATAATCTGTCAGCCAATCCTGTGGCTTGGTGCTCCCATTGTATGGCTTGGTGTTCCGACCTAGCTGGAACTGAGTTACTGGCGGTGGTGGCTCCCTCATGATCCGGGGTCCAAAACATGCCGGCCCGGGAGGGCCTTCCTCCTCCAGCTGCTCTGATAAGTAAATTCTGTCCAGCTTGTTACGCACATCATCTGGAGCTAGCATCCGAGCTCCTATCCGAGGTCCCAGTGCCCCGTCAACTCTGTGATATCCGGCCCGCGCCATGGCCGAATCTCCATCATCATATCGATCATCTCCTTGATCTGCATTCCGAGGTTGCTGAGCATACTCCGGCTCTTGCTGATACTGCTCCTGCGGCCGGGGTTGTTGCTGATACCTTGGGGGCGGAGGTGGTTTACCTCGGCCAGCCGACGTCGCACGCCCGCCATTCTGATCTCTCTGACCGGAGTGACCCTTAGCTCGGCTTGCATTGCCTTGGCCGGGGTTTCCCTTAGCTCGGCTAGCACTACCTTGGCCCACCTTTTGCTTTCCTGCCACCACTGGGTCATACACTTGTATCTGCTTGTTCCGTCCAGAAGTGACACTCCGGGCACGATCGGCTCCTCCGACGTGTGGAGATGAGGCTTGTCCCTTGGAACCCTGGCTAACTGGCCTAACTGAGTGAACAGCATGTGAATCTGCAACTCCGGCCTTGCGAAGAGCTTCATTCTGTTGATTAGCTACATGCACCAACTCATTCAGCCTCTTCTGCTGCGCACGCCACGCATCGCCAGTCAGCCCGGATAACTCAGCCCGGACTGCTTCAGCAGCTCTGAGGTTCTTGGCCGGGGAACTGTACACCGGCCTTCCAGTTGACAAGCGACTCCCGCTCCTGGCCGAGTTGGCTGGCCGGACCTCTCTGTCCATCTCATCATTGAGCCCCTTGCCTCTCTGCTGCAACCCGGCTCTCCTGCTCGGATCAGCTGCTACAGGGGTGAAACCATTTGCGGCATTGTACTCACGCATATCTCTATCGAACTCAGCTCTAGCTTCTATCATTGCTACAGCTTCTTTTTGCAACTTGACACGCTTTTCCTCTAGCTCGGCCGCAGTCAAGACTACATCTGCTTCTGGATTTACAGGAGTCGCTAGTGTGTCTACTATCTCTGCTAGGACCGCACCTCGGCCAGGCACCTCAGAAGTACTAGGCAGCTCTTTTTCTAGCCTGGGCTTTGCTGACCTTCCTCTAGGAGCAACCTCGGCCGGCTTGGATTTGCTGGCATCTCCTTTGCCAGCGGCATCCACCGCACCAGTCATCATCACCTCCACGCAGCTCTCGGGGCGACCGCCATGCCGACCTCGAGCCGCAAGGAGAGGAGTTTCGTCATCCACGAGCACCTGCTCCGGGTACTCGCGAACAACATCGACAACAACGTAGGTGACGAAGCTGCCCAGCATCATGAGGAAGCCATGCTCAGGGAAGGGCTTGCCAGCAAAACACCCTGCATTGTCACTGACAAAGTTGAACTCGCCAACCTTGGCAACAAGCCCGGAAAGAACACGCTCGCCTGAGCCCGTCCGGATGTAAACTCCCTCCAACGCCTCAATCTGCCCCACGGTGGGCGCCAACTGTCGTGGTGGGATCACGGCAGATGCCATGGGTATTGCTAAGATGGGGCCGAACGAGCGTTGGGGGAATCCGGGGAGGGTTTATGCGTTCAAGAAACGCACAAGGAAGAACACACAAAGAACCGCAAGAACATGAACAAGAAAACAAGAAAGCAAGAACACAGAGCACACCACGATCTACCCTGCTTCGGGGCCCTCTTGAGGAGGTAACACCCCTACTGCAGCACTATCCTAGTTGTTGTATATCTCTTGGTGATCAGTACAAGGTGCTCCTTGAGCTGTATTGAGTAACAATGGTGAAGTTGCAAGGTGGAAGATGAAGTTACAGGGGGGAAATGAGAGCTAGGGTTCCCGTCCTTTGCAAGAAAGGTGGTGGTGCTGTATATAAAGACATGCCGAGTTACTTCTTTGCCCCTGGCTCCAAGGGACAATGGCAATGACAAGGAGAAGAGGACAAGCCTCTGCCCACTGTCAGTTCAACGGCTGGACTGTCAGGCCTCAGCAGGCCTAGCTTTCCTCTTTGGTGCTGGGACAGTGGCCACCCAGGGTCTACCTTCTGCCTCTTTCCCGAAATAGCTCGGTCAGCGCATAGGGCCTTGGGCTCCCAGGAAACCCGTGGCGTGACACAGCAGAGCTCTGCCAAGCCTCGGGCCATGGGCTCTGTAGCACCCGTGACCTCTTTCTGACATGCCTCGAGCCTTGAGCGGACAACACCTCGGATCTCCTTTCCTCTGGTGCCTTCCTTGATACGCCAAATAGCTCGGTGGTGCTGCTATACAGAGCTCGGCTCACAGACCTCGGCGATAGACCTCGGCCCTGGCCCTTGAGAAGACCTCGGTCACCTCAGTCCCAGGACAACTCGGACATGTTAACTCCAGAACTACACAAAGCTCGGACGTTCTGCTACCCAAACAGTTCGGCCGAGGCCAGACCTCGGCTCACCTTGAGCTTAACTTATACCAGTCTTGACCCTACCTGGGGGCAGCCCCCCAACACAACCCGGCGGTGGATTATTAGTCATAGACGCTGTTGGATAACGGTCTATGTATCATGTCGTAATGCCCAATTAGATATCATAGTAATCATCATGCCATGTATATGCATTGTCATGCGCTCACTATTTGTCAATTGCCCAGCTGTAATTCGTTTACCCAACATGTTAGATATCTTTATGGAGAGACACCACTAGTGAACTGTGGACCCCGGTCCAATTCTTTTACACTGATTAAACAACCACAAACTGCAAACTGTTCCTTTTTCATTCGCTGCAATTTAATACTCATTTTCCACACGAGACGTTTAATCCTTTGTTTTCAGCAAGCCGGTGAGATTGACAACCTCACTGTTTCGTTGGGGCAAAGTACTGTGATTGTGTTGTGTGCAGGTCCACGTTGGTGATCGCATTGCGCCGTGCGAGCCGCCAACAACCTTCTGAAGAATCGTTACTCCTACTGGTTCGATAAACCTTGGTTTCATACTGAGGGAAAACTTGCTGCTAAGCTACATCATACCTTCCTCTTGGGGTCTCCCAACGAGCAAGTACGTCTTGCATCAGCCGTTGCGCTCACTGTGGAGATCCTTAGGGACGAGCTGGCCATGGTGATGCCAGGACACGAGTGGCAGGTGCGCGAGATCTCGGCCTTCGAGTTCGCCGTGGTCTTCCCCTCGCAGGAGATGCTTCACTTTTGCACCTTGGGCACCACATATACTCTCCCGATCAACAAGATTCAGGTGGCCATCAAGGCAGCGACTTCTGACCCGGGGGCGACCTACCTGTTCTCCATCTGGGTCCGGATCCACGGTATCCCAAAGGAGGCAAGGAAGAAGCACATCCTCGAGCTGATTGTGTGGCCCATGGGCAGGTTCGTGGAGGTTGATGATCGCTCTCTAGCTGGTTCTGGTGCGGTGCGGATCAGGCTGCTCTGCCCTGAGCCGGCCAAGATCCCTGGCACCTTCCCGCGCTTTTTCTTTGGAGGGGAGGGAGGAGGGCGTCAGGCGATGTTACACGTGGAGCTTGACGAGGACCGCCCGCGCTCTCCGTCTCCCCAGGCCTCTGGTGGGGGGAACTTGGGAGGAGGAGGAGGGAGCTCTTCTGAGGACGACAGCTCGGATGACGACGCCGATGACCCTGGTGCGGGTGGGGCGCACGGGACTCCCCGGTGACAGAGGCCCTCACCCTCACCACTGCTGCTCCTGCTACGGAGACGACTACGCACTCTGTCGCCCGACACAGGCATCTTCGCCTGTGCCCTCTCCGCCAGCCTCTCCGACACACTTCAGCAGTGCGCCGACGAAGCTGGCGCCGGTGGACCGCCCCCGCACCTCGCGTCCTGACTCCCTGGCGCCTTTGGAGCTCCCCTTGCTCAGTACGGTTCCAACCTTGGCTTGCAGGGGCTCGACGCTGCAGCTTTAGGCTTGGAGCCCTCTGCCTCAGTGGAGGAGGACTGTGGGAGCGTGGGGCTGGAGGTTGCCCCGCCCTCGTCGTCTCGCTCTGCGGGGGTCCTGTGTTACACCCTCTCGCCGGGCTCCACCCCCACCTCCCTGACAGGGTCGCCACCCCAGGTTCCGGCGACGCCAGCCACTGGTGTCTGTGAGTCTCTCACGGTCTTCCCCGACACACCCGTGGGGGACTCGCAGGCCCGTCCTCAGCGCCGTACCAGGCAGCCCCCGTCCTCTGAGCCGTCCTGCCACAGTGCCAGGCTGGCCCTCGCTCGTGGAGGGCTGGGGATGCCGGTGCCTATGGTGGAGGAGCAGGCGATCCAGCTGACTGCGGCTCGCCGTAGTGTTCCAGGTACGCACTTTCCCAAACCTTCCGTTTCGACTTCTGTTTCTAGGTTTTCGGTTCTCGAGGAGGTCCCTTTGGACCATCTGTCACAGGTTGCTGATGACTGCGGGGTGGTTTTCCGGGGGAGCGAGGCCCCCAGATGGACCAGATAGCCGCGATCAAGGCAAAGGAGATCTATGAGGGGGCCCTTGGTGCCTCACGAGCTCAGGCGGAGATCTATGAGACGGCCCCAGCTGATGGGGATCCGGTGCAGGCGGCACTGGAACCTAGTAGTAACTCTGAGAGCTTGCCTGCTAGGGTGGAGACCACCTGCGTGACCCCCCAGACGAGGGGTAACCGAGGGAGACCCCCCAAGGCGCCGTCCCGGCCCTCGACCTTTGGTAGGGCCCGCTCTGTCCCCCGTAAGGGGACTATCCCCACCAGTGTTTCCAAATGAATACACCCATAAGGTTATTCGACTGGAACATGAGGGGGTTTGGGCAGGAGGGACGGCGCAATCAGCTGCGCGAGTATATACGGCGGGAAGACGTAGATATCATTGTCATCCAGGAGACGATTAGACAGGACTTCTCTATTCAGGAGCTGCAGGGTCTCAGTCCTTATAAGTTCGCTTGGCAATGGCTCCCAGCGAATGGACACTCGGGTGGTATCCTCCTTGGGGCGAAGGAGGATACATTCGAGGTAGAGGACATGGATCGCGGGGAATTTTTTGTGAGCATGTTGCTCACCCATAGGAGGACCTCCTTTCAGTGGGAGGTCATTATCGTCTATGGCCCTGCGGATCATAGTAGGTCCCCGGCGTTCCTTGCCGAGCTTAGAGCGAAGGTGGAACGATGTTCCACGCCGCTTGTTGTTGCTGGGGATTTCAATTTGATCCGATCCCCGGAGGACAAGAGCTCAGCGAACGTCGACCTCCAGCGGATGCGGCTGTTCAATGACTGTATTGCTGGTCTCGCTCTTAGAGAGATCAGACGTGTGGGAGCGAGATACACCTGGACTAATAACCGGGTGGACCCTGTCCGGAGTGTGCTGGATAGGGTCCTAGTATCTGTGGACTGGGAGGTTGCCTATCCACTCTGCTCCCTCAGGGCGCTCACTAGGATAGGGTCGGATCACACTCCTCTCCTCCTCTCAACAGGAGGAGCTCAACCTCCGAGGTTGAACCGCTTTCATTTTGAGAACTTCTGGCTTGGTCAGCCAGGTTTTCAGGAAGCGGTACGACTAAAGTGGTCGGTGACGGCTGCACATCCTCCGCGTGTTTATAATGTGGTAGATGTGTGGCACCACTGTGCCCAGATGACACGCCAATTCATGAGGGGTTGGGGTGCCAATCTGGGAGCTGAGCAGAGACAGAGGAAAGCCTCTTTCTTGGAAGAGATCCAGACCCTGGACCACACCTCAGATTCCGTTGGCCTTACCACTGAGGAGTGGCTTCAGCGGTACGCCCTTGAGAACTCCCTTATGGAGATCTACAAGGGGGAGGAGACTTTCTGGCGACAGCGCAGTCGCCAGAACTGGATCCTCAAAGGCGATGCGAATACGGCCTATTTCCATGCGATCGCCAATGGGCGTCGTCGGAAATGTTCTATTCCATGCCTGTGGGAAGGGGATTATCTCCTGGAGGCGCCAGGGGATATATCGGCCCACGTATACTCCTTCTATAAGGAGCTCTTCACGGCGGGTCCCCGTTCTGGGGTCACCGTGTCAGTTGACCTCTGGCCAGCGAGGGCCAGGGTTTCTGACTTGCAGAATGCGGAGCTCACCCTCCCATTCTTGCCGAAAGAGGTGGCGAGGTCAATAATGGAGATGAAGGCGAATTCGGCCCCTGGACCGGATGGTCTTCCGATGGTCTTCTTCCAGATGTTCTGGGAGGAGATTAAGGGGGTGATCATGCCAATGTTCCAAGAATTTTATATTGGTACATTGGTTATGTCTCGCCTTAACTTTGGTGTGGTGACCTTGATCCCCAAGATAGTGGGGGCCACGGACATCTGCCAATTTAGACCAATCACGGTCCTCAACGTCATCCATCGGATCTTTTCAAAGGTGTGCGCAACTAGGCTAGCTCCTGTTATGGAGCGAATCACGCACCGTACCAGTTCGCCTTCCTGAAGGGGCGGTATATCCATGATGGAATCCTAGCACTGCATGAGATTATTCATGAGGTTAAGTCTCAGCGCCAGAAGGGCATGTTTCTTAAGCTGGATTTCAAAAAGGCATACGATCGCTTGGACTGGGCTTTTCTCCGGTTGGCGCTGGAACGAAAAGGGTTTGATGATCGGATGATACGTTGGATCATGCAGATAGTTATGAGTGACAACACCGCCATCAACATAAATGGGGAAGTGGGTCCCTATTTTAGGCCGACTTGTGGGGTTAGACAGGGGGATCCTATCTCCCCCTTACTCTTCAACTCTGCGGTTGACATCCTTGCAGAGGTCTTAGAGAGAGCTAAGACCTCTGGCCACATCTCTGGTGTGGTTGGACACCTTGTCCCAGGGGGTGGGGTGACGCATCTCCAGTATGCGGATGACACCATAATTATGGTGGAGGGATCTGATCTTGACATTATCAATCTCAAGTTCCTTCTCCTCTGCTTTGAGGCCATGTCGGGCCTCAAGATTAACTTTGATAAAAGTGAGGTTGTGATCTTGGGTTATTCGGCTGAGGACCAACAGCGGATCGCGGACAACCTAAACTGTCGGGGATGTAATCCCCGGTACCCCAAAATCTTGAGTTGGTTGTGTTGTTAAAAGAGAGATACGGAGAATATTTGCATAAGAGTTAAGAGAAAGAGGAGGGAAGAGTATCCTGAACCGAGTTTTGTATTGCACAGGCCGAATTGTTCATTAGCAGGTCGAGACGATCTTGTTTCGGATGAACCGAGGCTTCGTTATTCGGTTTGGGTCAAGCTCCCAAGCTGGACCGGGATACAAGGCCCAGGGTGGACCGAATCTTGCTTATCCAGGTGGACCGAATCTCATTTACCTCAACGGGCCGAAGTGATCAGTTGACCGAGTCTCCAGCTCCGGCTTGGGCCTTGGCCTTCTTACCTCGGGCAGGCCACTGCTGGGCAGGCTGAAGCCTTTCTTTACTTCGGAACGGACCAGAGCCACGTTACCCGGAGCAGGCCGAAATAGCCCTTAGCCTCGGATGGGCCTCAGCCACACCGGCATATGGAGAACTCGGGCGGGCCAAGGCCTCGCAACCTTAGCTGGACCGAGGTCCTGTAATCCGGCTGGGCCGGCCCTTTTCTGCTGACTCGGGAAACCAGCACACTTCAGTTCGGCTGGGCCTTGCCTTGCGGATTGATCCAGAGCAGGCCAAGCTCTCTAGCTCGCGATACTCTAATTGACCGAGACGTCATTGATTCGGTTGTATCGAGCGTCCAGTATCCTCACCTCGGTACGACCAAGGCAAGCGTAACTCGGCTGGGCCTGGGCTACGGCTGAGATCCTTGCTTCGGATGGGCCAGAGGCCAAAGCAACCTCGCCCAGCTCCTTCGACCGGATCATGTCCTCGACCAGGACAACGCCAAGCCTCCCTCTACTCCGACATATCTGCTAACCTCGGATTGTACTGAGTAGCTCCAACCGGATCACCTTCAGCCGGGTCATCTCCAACCGGGTCATCCCAGCTGCCACCTCGTACAGTACAAGATACCCCGGGTAACCCGCCGTGGATCCTGAAGACAGGAACTAGAAGACAAAGACAAGGGGCGTGGCTACAGTGCCCTGATGTGACAAGAGTACAACCGGATGACATGCGCTACAGTGCGGACAAGACCCCAGTAGTCACATCGTATACAGTGTTTCTTGTCTCTTTGTCCCCTGTGCTCTCCCTATATAAAGGGCACCAGGGGGTTCACTCTCAGCAGCTCCCGCGGACGCCCAGACGCCCCCGGGCTCATTTTCCCCCCTGCCTCCTCTCTTCTTCTAGTTCTAACACTAGTTCTTCAGCTCATGGAGATAGACAGATACAGACACGAGACATACAGCTCGAGGAGCATTTGTACAGACCACATATATGAGATGAGAATACACTAAAGTAGGATAGATGCTGCAGTAGGGGTTTTATCTCTCGCGAGAGCCCCGAAGCAGGGTAAATCTTGTGTTTGCAGTGTTCTTCGTGTGCGAGTTCATCGCGCAATCCCTCCCCGAATCCTCAAGCACCCATTCGGCCCCAGAATAAGCCTACCCCTAGGCATCTGCGTGATTCCCACCACGACATAAACTGTAAGTTGGCCACATTCCCAGTGACTTACCTGGGGATGCCGGTCCAAGATTCTAGGATCCTAGTAAAGGATCTGGATCCGCTAGTTGAGCGGGTCAAGTCCAAGGCCGCGCCGTGGCAGGGGAGGTTTACCTCCAAGGGGAGCAAGACCATTCTCATTGACTCCTGCCTATCTAGTCTCCCCATGTTTATGATGGGGTTATATATACTGCCGGAGGGGGTACATGGCAGCTTTGATAGAGAGCTGTCCCGCTTCTTCTGGCAGGCGGCTAACGGACGTCAAAAGTATCATATGGTGAAATGGGCAGACATTTGCGCCCCCAAGGAGGTTGGGGGCATAGGTATTTTGGCTTCCCGTCGCATGAATGAGGCTCTCATGTTGAAGTGGGTCTGGAGGATCCTGAGGGGTGATGGGGGGCTTTGGCTTCAACTAGTCAAGGCCAAGTACCTACGTGGTTGTCCTCTCATGGCCTGTGATAGGAAGGAGGGGTCTCAGTTTTGGAGATATCTTCAAGCCACTGAACATGAGATCCGGCTTGGGGCTACCTTCTCCGTAGGTGACGGAGGGAGTACCCTGTTTTGGCTAGACTCATGGCTTGGTGAAAGACCACTTAGGTATGAATTCCCGGAGCTCTTTGCTATTTGCTCTGACCCTATTCTCTTGGTGGCGGACGCGGCCCATAACGGGCGCTGGAACATTAGGTTCCGCCGCACGTTTGGTCTGGTGGAGGCCGACCGGTGGGAGAGCTTGTTGGCCTCCCTTCCCTACTCCCTTACGGACGCCCCGGATAGTGTTTCTTGGGCCCTCTCGCCCTCGAAATGCTTTACAGTTCGGTCTGCTTACCGGGCCCTATTTAGAGGACCTGTGCTCTCGTGGACCTCCCATTTGTGGAAGGCCCCTATGGCACTGAAGATTAAGATCTTTACGTGGCAGTTGCTGCGAGACCGCCTCCCTTCTGGTGTGGAGGTGGTCAAGCGTTTTGGCCCGGGGAATGGTACTTGTCCCTTATGCGCGGTCCCAGAGTCGGGGACCCATATTCTTTTCTCTTGCCCCGCAGCTCGCTTCCTGTAGAGTTTTCTGACTGAGGCGCTTGGGCCTGAGTGGCAGGCCCAAGACCTTGCTGAATTCCTAGAAGTGCAGGCGAACCGTACTGGTAAGAGGAGGCGCCTCTTCTGGTTAGTATTTGTCGCGATGACCTGGACCCTTTGGACTATACGTAACAAGATGGTTATCGAGCGTGTCTTTCTGAGGCGTGCCTCTGACTCCGTTTTCAAATTCTTGGCATTTTTGCAGCAGTGGCACCCGCTCTGTAGATAGCGGGACAAGGAGCGGCTGGATGGATTGATCGAGAAGCTTCTGAGGGCGGCACGCCTTCTGTCTGCGTCATCCAGCCACTGAGTTACTCCCATGTGGAGTTGTATCACCTCGTTTTAGCTTTGGGCATCTTTGTGCTGTGGCCCCAGCAGACTTGTTGTTTTTGGTTTTTGTAACTGGATCTCTGTATGCTTGTGGGCGGTTGCTTTATTTATAAAGCGGGGCGAAAGCCTGTTTCGAGAAAAAATCCAGAAAAAAAAACATGTATATACATATGCATTGTACAATTTTGTAACATTTCAATATTAATACATTATAATCTAGGCTATATTAAAACAAACTAGCACAATGTATGTGCTTCACAACGGAGCATGTCTGATGCCATGCATCACAGTTTGTCCCAACAACAAAGGGGATCTCGAACAATAGCAAACCGAGTTTGTAACACACCGGAATCTTTCTCAATATCCTTCCAACAAGCTTATTGACAATCAACGAGTTTGATGTGTTTCTACATTGTGGATTTGAGATAGTTTAAGAAGACCATGAAAGATAAATGCCATCTTATTTGTGTGGATCAACCATCCCTTTCTTTCCATAAAAGAGTAGGTAGAATGCGTATAGTAATGGTAGAGTTGATGTATGGCTAAGCAGGGCTGATGGAGCTCTTGGAAATTAAGTAGTAGCCTATGTTATATGCATGACAGTTGACAATGAGGTTTCAAGCCGGAGCATCACCATTTGCAAGTCTAGCAAATAGATGAGATCTTTGTAAAATATTGATATCATTGAGAGAGTCGAATTTTTTTTTTGTCAAAACCACAAGTCTTTAGAGAGTTGCATCATGGCCAGTGTACTGGTCATGCCATGTCGTGGGGCAATTTTTCCACCTCCAAATCGATGCTCCCAAGCATGATCGTCCATCCCCTTGTGGTGTTCATCGCCATTAGTCTCTGTTGTCCTCTCCATTGGGAGCTCGGAGATACTCTGGACCAAGAACTCGATCACTATCTTTCCAAACTTCCTCACCTTCGTGAGGGTCGTGTATTCTCCCATGCGAATATACTCATCGGTGTAATTGGCTAGAATAATATATGTGATCATTCGCATTGCTGCCGATATCTTTTGATATGCGCTAAATAAAATGAGGCAGCATGATTCCTTCAATGAGTATGCTTACGAAAAAGACGAGTGAGATAGGTGTGAAAACCTCCGCGAAGTAATCCTTATGAGCATTTCATGGTCGAGAGCAAAGATAACCCACTTGGGATCCCGCCCGCTTTATCTTCTTCTTCTCCTCCATTTCCTTCACTTAGTATCCTTTATTGCATTTTCATAACTCGTGAAAATGTTCGCCAATTCGTGACCTACCATAGGATTTGTTATGTAAATAGGTATATGTTCCCACATCAAGAAAAAGTCCTCCATCTCATCACCGTCGAGCAAATAGTCCAAAACCCAAATCATCCAACGATGAGGGGTCCTCAAAAAAGAATTCCAGCACCGACATGCTCATGGTAGAATTCATCTATGGAGATTTACATTTTATCACCTATTGATTTGCACAACATTGAAACTTAGACAAATGGATAGAAATTTACCTCGGGCGACGTTGAGATCCGAGGCCGGGGATGGAGCCGACGGATCAGTGTCGTTTCCCGGACGGGGAAAGGTGGCCAATGCGAGTCCATCATAGCCTCGTGCAGAGTTCCGCACAACATTCCTTGTGGGGGCGGCTCTAAAGAGCTCGTGGCAAAAGGAGAAGTGGTCTCCCAGCTCCAAATCAAGGGGAAATGGCGCATGGGTGGGGGGGTGGGGTGGGGTGGGGGGGGGGGTTCTTGGCAGTGGGACAAATTTGGGGACATCTGCTAGAGGCAGCGGGGAGGCTCTGCGCTGAAATTTCATGTGTGACAAGCCACCTCTTATGCGCTAAATTTTGCCTAGGTACCGGTGATATGGCGCACACATGGCTCATTTTCCGGTTTCCTATAAAATTTGCATATCAGGCGGATTTGCGCAATATGGGCAGGGTTTTTCCACCTGAAATTGGAAAGAAAAGTTTACGCGAGAGATCCGATAGAGTTGCTATAAGAGGGGAATAGAGCAGGGTTGAGGGGAGCTTTTCCAAACACACCCTAGTTTTTTTTTGTTGCAAAACCTTAGGGCTCCTTTGATTCAAAGGAATGGCAAAGGATTTGTGAAGGAATGAATCCTATAGAAAATTTTCCTATCTTGTTCATTTGATTTGTAGGATTGGATCCTATAGGAACAATTCCTATAGGAATCATTGTACTACTTCCATGGGAAATCTAACATTCACTCGAAACTCATTTTATAATTCCTTTGGTGGAATCAAACAAACTTTGGTGTATGCACAATCCTATAGGATTGGAGTGTGCATGACAATGCAATACTACAATTTTTCTATTCCTACGATTTTCCTATCCTATGAATCAAAGAGGCCCTTAGGTTTTCTTGTGGGGTACAAACACACCCTAGTGTGGCCACATTTTACAGGCCATGATACTATTCCGCCAAATTAGGCCTGCTAATCACACACGGAAACCTCTGGCCATTCCGGCCCAAATCCTCAAGATAGCCGTTTCGACCTCACCCACCGGGCTGCTCATTTCAATTCCCCCTACCGAGCGGGAAAATATTTACCCAGGCCAAAACCGTCAGAGAGATGAGCTGACGAAGAGAATAGTCAGACGGTCGCACCCTCCTCCGAAAACGCGCGCTCCCTTACCCCCACTGACAGCGGGCCACCCATCTGGGTCCCACAGGTCAGACGGTGCCACACTACATACACGCAGCATCGGCTCGTCTCGCGTGTGACCACAAATCAAATCATTCCGGGGTGCAGCCCGATCTCTTCCGCCCAAAATTTCGAAATCCCCGCCGGCCCCGAGGACGCAGCTACCTACCGCGCGACGCAGCGCCGGCGAGCGGCGGCGAAGGTGAGGTTTCCCTCCGTCTCGACCAGATCCACGTGAACCTCTCCATCCCTCGCTCGCCCGCTCCGTTTCTACTTCCGGGTGTCTCATCTCCTCGTCTCCTCTTCCTCTTTGGATCAGCCTTACTTGGACGGCGCGGCGAGCAGAGCGGAGGCGGAGGCTGCCGCACATCTCAGGCGAGCTCGTGCTCCCCCCCTTCGATCTGCCCCCAAATAAATCGCCGACTGGCCCGCCCCAGACCTCAGCCGCTCTCCTCGGCCGGGTTCCGCGGCGGGGAGCTTCGGCCCGATTCGTGCTGCTCCAGGGGCGGCGAATCCGTCGCCAGTCCACGGTGAGCTCGATTTCGCTGCTCGTGTGTTCGCTCGAATTCGGGATGGCTCTGGGGGCAGGCTCTGATTTGGCCTCACCGAGGTGTTGATTGGGCTAGGGTTTTGCGAGGTTAGTACCGGGAGATGGGGGTGGAGGACTACCATGTGGTCGAGCTCGTCGGGGAGGGGTCCTTTGGGAAGGTCTACAAGGGGCGGCGCAAGTACACCAGACAGGTTCGCATCCTCTCCACTGGCTTCCGGTGGTACCATCGATTTGTGCGCGTATTTTTTTTTCCATTTAAATCTTAATCCCTTCCCCATGTGATTTTGGTTCAGACGGTTGCCATGAAGTTTATACTCAAGCATGGGAAGAGCGACAAGGACATCCACAACCTAAGGCAGGAGATAGAGGTAACTGCAGCTGCAGCAATCATTTCTTTTTCAGGTCAACATCTGTAGGATTCAGGTTCCCTACTTGTAGCGATTTATCTGTAGCTGCAAATCACGTCCTTCGCTTATTTCTTCGGAACGTCACATTACATCGCTATTGCTAATTATTGAGAGGATGTGAGGGTAGCCTCAATCTTCCTTCAATTGTATGTTTTGGCGTGGGGTGGCCTGGTTGTATGGAACAAGTGATAAAGCATATATCCAGAAGTTTACAATAGTTCCCCATAGAGTTTGTATTTGTTATTTCACTATGGTGTTTCACATCTCACTTTACCATCTCAATGTTTGTTCTCACCACAAATTTCTGTAGATTCTGAGGAAACTCAAACATGAGAATATAATTGAAATGATCGATGCTTTCGAAACCCCTCAGGAGTTTTGTGTCGTCACAGAGTTTGCACAGGTATACAGCTACATTTTTATCAGCTTGCTTTCTCACCATTGATTGGTTTGGCCAAAATTCAGTATTAGTGGGCTAATGGCTGTTTCAGGGAGAGCTGTTTGAGGTTCTCGAGGATGATAAAAGCCTTCCAGAAGAACAAGTTCAAGCAATTGCTAAGCAGCTTGTACGTACTCGACGTTGTCTTGTTCCTTATGCATCATAGCAGTCTAGAACTTATTGCCTTCATGGCTTGATCGTGTGCCCCTCCTTTCAGGTAAAAGCATTGTATTACTTGCACTCCAATCGTATTATCCATCGGGATATGAAACCGCAGAACATACTTATTGGAAAAGGATCTATTGTGAAGGTATATTCCATTCTGTGTATGGTAATAGTTTTAGATCACCACAAGAAGTATTTTGGATTTACACGCTTCAGAGTTACAAAAACTTCTCTACGTTTTAGTCTGCCTCGCTGGTGCTGTCTTTTTAATTTATTTCCTTCTTCCATTTACAGAACCACTACATCCCTCAAGTTAAATAAAACAGTTGTTATTCTAGTCATTATGTAAAATATTTGCTTAATCGATACAAAGTTATAATTTACACAGTGCAATAGTCTAATTTCCATGGTCCGATGGAATAAGTCGCTCGGATAGCCATGTCTTTCCATAATACAAAGGAAGTATTCATCTCAGTAACCACAATCCTTGCGTCAAAGATTGAACTGATGACGTGGGAGAATTTTAACTACTGTTATTTATGGCATTTTCTATATTGTTTACTGTTATAGTTCCAGTATTTCTGATCCATTACAGTATTATGGTTAGAGTTCCGACTGAGTTTCTTCCTGTTGCATTCACAGCTTTGTGATTTTGGGTTTGCTCGTGCCATGTCAGCCAATACTGTTGTGCTACGCTCTATAAAAGGTACCTTTCATCTTTGGTTGCTAGCTTAATTTCTCACAAAATCATTTCCTTCCTGTATGCGTATGTTGGTATGTTTCATTCATTACTGAACAGAAATTGTCATTGATCTTGTAGATCATTGGTGTAGATTTGTACTGGCTATCAGGCATGACCATTAAGTTGTTAGTTTTGTAACATAAAATGTATGCTTGTGTTAGGATTAAATTTATAGATATTGAATTTATCTGGAGCTATCATTAGATTTTGGAGTTGACTTCATATTTCATTCTTGGGTCACTTTTATGTCATTGTTTAACATATATGACTGCTTCTAGTTGAGCATCTCATTGGTTCTTGTTTAGCTTGTTGTGGCATATATTAATACAAATATGGGCATTTTCCTAGTATTTCATGATAATTTCTGTGACCCTTTTGCCAGTTGTGCATTTGACTAAGCATGCTTCTCTCACCCAGGAACACCATTATATATGGCTCCAGAACTTGTGAGGGAACAACCGTATAACCACACGGCAGATTTATGGTCCCTTGGGGTCATCTTGTATGTAAATTCTTCTTTTCTTCCTATTACACATTGTTACTTTGCAAATAGTCTCTTGTGTACTCTGTATTCTGCTGCCGTGTTTCTTCTACTGTGACCTGCGCCATAATGTCATTCTAACAATGCTTGAGCTAGAGAATGTTTGGAATGACAGTTATACTGCAAACATGGTTAGAGATAAGTTAAACTAAAATAATTAACGTTAGTCCAAATATGCTCTAGTGCAAGCACGGTATGAAGTAAGAATGAGAACAGCAATCAATTTGTTTTATTTCAGCTTAATATCTGATCCCATGTCAGTTTGGTGCATACGCATTTTGTCAGGTGATCTAACTTTTTGTTTATAAATTCTGAACACCACTGGCTATGTAATTCCATCCTCATTTTTTATTTACCTTACTTTATCCAGATGACCATACACAATTTAATCATGATGAGCCCATCTTGTTTGTATGTTTAATTATGGCTTTCTGTGGCAAGTGCATGCTTAACCATTTCTATAATGCATATTTTTGTTATAATCTAACTTGCTTGCTTCAAGGTACATTGTACCGTAGTTCATAGTTAAACTTGGTTTCTACTTTGTGTTTGATACTTGATAGTTTATCACTTACCCACTTTCAACAAGCTAACTTTTGTTTCAATGGCCAGGTATGAATTATTTGTTGGTCAGCCCCCCTTTTATACAAATTCAGTCTATGCACTTATAAGACACATTGTCAAGGTTGGTCTGTTTACTGCTTGTTTCCAAATATTTGCTCTTTGAATTTTGCTGTTGAAAAAACTGATATATGCTCTCTCGGCGCCGTGGCAGGATCCTGTGAAATATCCTGATAATATGAGTGCAAACTTTAAGAGCTTCTTAAAGGGTTTACTTAACAAGGTCCTAACTGATATTTTTTCCTACTATAGACAGTTATAACCTATTAAATTTACTGATCCCTCCTTTTCTTCACTAATGCTTTATATGGTGTTAAACCGTTAACAGTTGCCTCAAAGTAGACTAACCTGGCCAGCATTGTTGGAGCACCCGTTTGTCAAAGATGATTCAGTTGAATTGGTAAGTGTAAGCGTCTTGAATTATTTCTTCCGGATTTCCGAGAAAATAGATTCTGAAATAAGAAACCATATGTTTTATACCACATTTTTATGGTGAAGCTAATGATTTTTTCATCATTTTTCTAGGACACTCATTCCACACCTTTTGAAGTGAAAAGATCTGTGGCCACACCGAAGGAAGATGAAATTCAAACATCAAAGAACCAATCTTCTGCTGTTGAACCACCAAGTAAATGATTTAAATGCTAAATATGTTCTCAGGCTTAAGCATTTTGTAGAGTTCCACATGTTAACTTAAACCTATATGAATATTTGGCAGGTAGAAATACTGTTACCAATAGAGAAAATGACAACGATAAACAAAAAAGCAATAAAAAAGATGGCCCTACGCCAGCTACCGACAATTATCATGGTTCATCTCCTGGTGCTATTTCTGGTGCTCCATCAGGTGTGTTCTCTTCCAAACACAAGTTTGAATTGTTAGTAATATTTCTTGTGGCACTAGTTTGATCAGAACAGTCATGGTTTTGTCTATGGAATGTACAATTGGATGACCTATTGATATAGAGTTCTCAACATGTGGGAATATATATATATATAGCAGACAAATGCATGTCTCAAGCTATTAGGGTATGTTTACTTTGACATCCAAATAGCCCCACCAGAATTTTGGCATGACAGAAGCAAGGGCATGATCAAAATTTTGCTACGTTGCTGTTGTTTGGATGGTAGCCGATGTACCGTCCAAAATTTTAGCAAAATAGACCTCTTTTGGTTTCTAACCGTTGTGACTCGATGATAAGTCTCATAAATTTTAAACAGGTCTATCAAACAAATCTGAGAAAATTTGTAGATCAAAACTAAGATGCAATTTCGTCAGAAAACAAAAATGATGGTACATGGAGATTTTTTTTACTGGTTTGTAGTCATAGTAAATATTTTTTAGGAAGAGAGATTTTATTACTTAACCAGGACTTACTCGTTCATGCAGAGTGGTACATGCACATCCCATAAACCACACATACCATCCTTTGTAGCTGATTGGGACAACCTATGAGCAATTTTATTACTCTCTCTTTATCTTGCGTACTTGCACAGCTGGTCGAAGCTGCATTGATCAATGCCTTGATATCACGAATAATCGGACCCATGTTTCAAAGAAAAAAAAACTGGAACGACCATCAGTAGTAGCTGTAGCTTCTTAAGGATTTGCTTTCATTAATCGTTGACATACCTACTAAACAGCACCAACTTGTCTACTACATTGCAGAGTGTACAGCTTTAGATAAGCTGGAAAAAACTTCACAAACAGTAAACGGTGCTGGCAGCATTATTGAAGATAGTGAAGCATTGTTGACTATCCTCAGTCCCATAAAAAATTGGTTGAGCAATCCTCCTAGTTCCCCAAGGTAGGTTTAATAAAAATCATGCTTTTACATTCAACATTACTATTCATATTATTGTTTTTATTGTATTAAAATGAGTAAAGAAGATAGCAAAGTTACATTATGGTTTCTATCCACAAATATCCATATAATTTCTGAAGAACAGTGCTCATACTTTCTTCTGTTAGTTTGTATGCATCCTATCACTTCATGTATGTGCTTACCCAAGTTTGACATCATTTTATTGTACTTTCTAATCTATAAGGATTTAGCCTTGACATTGTCCACTGATTTATGTCAAACAGATTATTTAGATGAGAAGCTTGCATTGTAGAACTGAAAATCATCCTCACAAAGAAAAAGTTACCAGCTGTACTTTGTTGATTTATCGTCATTCTAACTACAATCTATGCTTGGTCAACTTTCACAGGGAATTGGATTTTGATGGTGCAAATCAGTCACTCAGAATTATTAAAAATCTAATTGAAGCTGGGTCTTATCACTCTTGTGCAGCAATTGATGACATCATCTCTATGTTTCTTGAGTTTACAAATCTCATTATCAGAACGAAGCTTTCAGCTGCTTACAGCCTTGCAGTGAAGGTATTTACATAGGACATCCAGCATTTCATTTTCACTTGAAATATTGACTTGGCCAAGTGAAACAGAAATTAAACTCCTCATTCTTTTGACATACTAGTATATAAAGTACATGCTATGCAAATAATAGTTTTGAGAAGATACAAGTTAAGATATTTTATGTTATAATCTGTACTGTTTAACAATGATTTTTTGGCAGTGCCTAGCTATAGCGCGTAAGCTCCTCGATACAAGTGAAGGTGCTGTGCTAAGTTCTTATGGCAGACACTGGTCCGCCCTGTATGATCTTTATTCACAGGTCACGCTTTGCTACTCACCACAGGCTCCATTGTCTGATGTGTTTTTTTTTTTTTGTCCTGACTAGCTAAAGGTTTTGATCTGCAGATTCTAGCTTCCACAGTTGATCCATCTGGAAGAATATCCCGTGAGTCGACTGCATGTCTTGCTCTGATGTTATCTCGGGTTATTTCTGTGTTGAAAATGAGTATGTCCAGTGAGGGCCCGAATGAAGTTGAAGAAAGTCTCGTCAACATTATTGATCATGCAAGGAAGTCACAATTGCTAGAACTCTTGTGCGAGTGTCTAATAGCTTCAGGTTCAGACATAATATCAGGTTCCACTAACATGGTACCAGCAGCATGTGAGGCATGCAAGGCTATTTGGTATCTAGCTCATGCTGTTGACATTGTATCCCTTGGTGCACACCAGTTTTCATTTCCATTAGCTAGTTCATGGCGACAAGGCCACTCAAAGTTGGATGGTAAAATGCAAGAGCAAGATTCGTCACCAGATTCAAACTCTAGCAGCCTGATAAACATATTTGTAAAATCATTTCTGGCTTCACGACCAATGCAGGTTGCAGTTTACCACTGCTTGCATAATGGTCTAGAGTCAGCTATTCATGCTTCTCTTCAGGTAATTCTTTCATGCTTGTTAACCTATGTGCAAATAAGTTTCTCTGCGCAGGCTTCTTTTGAGTGGTAATAGCTATCCTTGTTATAGGCCTAGCAAAATGCTAATAGTATGAGATGAAAAATTCATTTTCTTGCTTCGCTCTATAGACGAAAGTGCCGGATAGTCAATGGTAAACAGAAGATCTATGGTTTCGATGAAAAATTGCGTTTCAACTTACATAATAAGTTCTGCACTTGCTTGCAATGTTTCCAACGTATTACTGCTTTTTACTCCATATGATCTCGTCGCTTGTGTGCAAACCACAAGCAGCCTCACCTGATTCTCTCACCTTATATGGTCCAACTATATGTTATGATTCTAATGCACCTAAATGTTGCTTTGCAGCTCATCGCAAGGGCCTGCCTGCTGAATCCATCTTTCTGTGCTATTATGTGTGGTCCACTGAATTCATCATCGGATGCCAATGAAGTAGAATATGGTGGAGATGGGACAATTGTATCTGATATGTTCTCGTTGCTGTCACTGTGTGGCTCATATTTGAACAAGGAGTCAAAGCAGAACAGTAATCAGAAATGCAAACTGTCCAATCCTCATGCTCTAGTAGTGCACTGTTGTCTGGCATTGGCAACAATAGCTGCGTGTCTGAAGTTGGAAGGGAAATCTTCAGCATCAATTATTTTAACAAGTTCCAACAAAAAACAGCGGTCCCGCTTTCTGTTCTCGCGCACCTCTCTTCAGCGATGATACAGTGAAGAGTTGCCTGCAGCCACACTGTGCATCTGCAACACTCGCACTATCAACGCTTATTTCACTTGAAAATGGAGGGCAAACCAGATCTTCTCTATGTGAAACTGCCCTTGCTTTGTTTCCTCGCATGGCAACACTGCACACATTGCTGAAGCTTTGGCTATCTGATGGAAGCGAGGAACTTTGTCGATATAATGCTGGCTTGCTGAATCTGTTTGGCCTTCGTGATGGGAGTATTGGGCTGTTAGAGACTAGACTGAAATGGGGTGGGCCATTGGCTGTCGAACAAGCCTGCTCTGTTGGTATCCCTCAGCTCCTAATTCGCTTGCTTACTGACGGATTCTCCAGGGAACCCTCTGATGGGAAAGAAGGTTCAACACACCGCAGTGGGTTATCACCATTGGGAGTTGCTTGGACTTTGTCTGCTTTATCTCAATGCCTTCCTGGTGGTGTTTTCCGTGAAATTTTGTATAAAAGGGAACATGTAAAGCTTTTGACTGGCATGCTGTCTGATATGCACTTGAAGGCGTTGGCAGCTTGGACTGGTCTTGGTGGTGGGAAAAGAGGAGTACGGGAACTGATAAATTCAATTGTTGATATTTGGCATTTCCGTTTGTCGCAGTTCAGAGTTCTCCAAACATGCCATCAACAGCGGCATCCATGAATAGTGGCTTTCTCCTCAACATTGCATCACCTGGGGGAAGAATTGGTACGAGAACAAGGAAATGCTCAAAACAATAGAGCATAACATGCCTCAATACATTCAAGTCCTCCTGGAGGTCTTATCAACTGACTCTAATCTTGTTCTTGTTCAGTAGTACACATTTCCATACCTTACTCTTCTTTTCTTTCTCAGGTTGGTGTTGCTGGATGTATACTTCGGTGTCTTGACTATCTCAATATGGAAGACATAGCAAGGCCCTTGGCCATTGTGGCCAAAATGGTGGGCTACCGTCCACTTGCGTTGCAGCTTCTAAGAGAAGGTCTTCTAAATCCAGTAGAGTAGCAAAGCTACTCAAAGGTCCTCTTGCTAAGGAACTTTACTCGACATCCTCATGATTGTTTCTGATCTTGCTCGCATGTCAAAGGTTTGTCCTTTGTTGGCCTGTTTGCACATGTCTTGGTTGCGTAAAGATGTCACATTGAGATACCAAAGCATTGTTGGATACATATAATGACAAAATTTACGCTATTATCTCAGGACTTCTACGAACCCATTGACAAGGCAGGCATGGTTGAATTTTTGAAGAACTTTCTATCGAATGAGGACCCTGATATAAGAGCGAAAGCTTGCAGTGCCATTGGCAACATGTGCCGTCACAGTCCCTACTTCTATGGTCCATTTGTAAGACAATATTTTTTTGTTGATTTTCAGATTCAAATTTTATGGCAGGATACTTAACCTTGTTATCTGGGAACAGGCAGCAAATAAGGTGATTGAGCTTGTAGTTGAGCGGTGTTCTGACCCTGACAAACGGACGCGAAGTTTGCATGTTTTGCTGTAAGTTCGTAAACATGTTTCTGATTGTTGTATTTTATCTTCAGACTGGATGATAATCCTCAATACTGCTAATGTTTTGGAGATTGTTTTGGAACCTGATTAGCTGTTGCTATTTCAGGTAGGCAATGCTGCTTATCACAATGACATGCTGTATGAAGAGCTCAGACGGTCTATACCTCAACTCACTAAGCTACTTCTTGCTCCGGAGGAAGATAAAACCAAAGGCAATGCTGCAGGGGCACTAAGTAATCTCGTGAGGAACTCTGACGTACTCTGTGAAGACATTGTCTCCCAAGGCGCTATTCAGGTTTGGCACACCTTGCCTACTGCTCATGACTCATGTTCTGTTTTTCTCCCGTTCCTAAGAATTTTTACTTTTGGCATAGAGGGAGGAAAAAACCGAGCTCGACATTTTCGTAGATTCTTATCCCCAATTTAGTGATACTAACTGGCTATAATTGGATAAGATGATTGTTATCTTAGTATTAGTAAAAGTGGCAAATAGTCTGTCATCGCTTTATGCCGTCTGACACGCATGTTCAAAAAGTGAAACGCATGTGTTGTACCATGTCTCGACAAAAACATTGAGATGACAATTTTCAAAAGCCCAACCTAATGCTCTGGTCTTCTATCCAGTGTTAAATTGCTTATTCTTAATTCTGGAACGGTAGCTCTGAGGCACTGATCACTCGACCTATTCATGTGCAGGCTCTATTGAAGCTGGTCAGCAGCTACTCAACGGTTGCCCTGAGCCCCAGCAGAAAAGATGCTCTGACTGAATCGCCACTGAGGATCGTGCTCTTCGCTCTGCGCAAGATGTGCGACCACACGTCTGCAGGCTCTTCCTGCGGTCGTCAGAGCTGCTCCCGATCATCGTGCACCTCAGGCAGTCGCCCGATCAGACGATCTCCGAGTACGCTTCTGCGATCGCCAGCAAAGCGTACCAAGCCTGAACGTTATTCCTTGCTGGTGCAGCGCGAGGGCCCTTGTAATGCAGTACTCGTTCAGTTTTGCTGAACAATCCTGCAATGCATTTGTTTCGGGATCGTGTAATTTAGAACAGCATCACGGGTCAGCGTACCAAATTGTGTGTATGTAAGGTCTCTTTTGCCATGTATATGCACATATATATGCAGCACCAAACCAAGAAGTCTTGTAATCACGTGCCATTTCTGTTTCTGTACTGTCATGCTAACCAAGAGCTTCATCTGTCATCACATAGACCACATGGATTTGCATCAGTACTTTTGGCTTCAGAAGAGCCAATGGGGCACCTTCCTGGGCAGCGATCGCTCTTCGATCGTCTTCAGGCTGGGCTTCCATGGACCGCGCGCTTCAGCTCCTGGCTCAGGAACTCCGGCTGGTAGTCTCCAAGACCACTGCCCTCGCTGCCGTCGCCCCGTCCTGCTGCTCCCTTGCATCGGACTCATCGACGGGAACGTGGTAGTGTCCGGGACGCCGCGAGAGCGCGCCGGGCCTCGTCGACAGAGACCCTGCCCCTGGTGGCCGGGAGCAGGACGTACACCCCAGCAATGTCCAGCATGTCGTCGGCCGGCAGGGCGGCAACCTTGGCACTGCCGGCAGTGGTGGAGACTAGGCGTGCGTCGACGACGAAGTGGCACGGGTGCTCCACCATGAGCTCAGCTACGGACATGGGCTCTCCCAGCGCCGGATGCTCCCGTCAGGCAGCACGATCTTGCCGCCTCGGCCGCCGCCTGCCGAAGCGATGTTGCCCATGACAACGGCAGCTTTGTAGCTCGAGTGTGGTTTGCTCTTGGCTGGGGAAGATTGGGACGTGGAAGGCAAGGCAATGTGGGGTATAAAAATGCTGGCGGTTGCGAGGTTCAGTTGGTGTGTGGACTCGGTGAGAAATCTTAAGCTACAGAGGGTTGGGTGAATCGGTGTGAACGTGATTGAGCCAGCTGCTCCGCTACCTCCAAGGTCGCTGCCTGGCCGGTCACGGCGCGGGGCCAACGCCGTCGCCGGCGGACCGGTGACCTGTGGCGGAGAAATGGGGATCGGTCACCCTGAGTCAAAAAAAAAAAAAAAAAAAAAAACTACACAGCAGCTTGTAGCAAGAAAAGACGTGCAGAGGTGTATATAGTTACGTGTACAATTGTACAAGAATTAGGAAGATGCTGGTAATTAGATTCCAATAGATGAACTATACCAAATATTCAAAACATATTTTTGCTACCGCATTTCCCTCAAAATTTGTGCGTCCTAATATTTAAAATAGAAAGGTAAGTTTCTACAAAGGCATGAAATACAATATTATAAAACCAATATATTTTGTTTAAAATATACTATTTACTCAAGCTTTTCTTTCGAATTTGCGTGTCCGACGGTTATGAAATAAAAAGGTAATTTTCTACCTACACGTAGGAAGATATAATATTAGAAATTCCATCATATGTTTTTAAATATATTATTTTTGGAGCATTCCCTTAAGAGTTAATTTGGCGCGTCATACTGTTAGGACAATTCAAATGGGTATGTTCCTGCACAGTCGTAAGATAATATAATTTTTTATATATTCTGTGATAGATAAAAAATCGATGTTTCATTACCTATTTCTTATTATGAAAACATTAGTTTTAGCATATAGTATTACTAGAGCGTTGCCCCGTAGGAGTGCTAGGTAGTCCGACCAAAAGAAAAAAGAATAGATCGATCGATTTCGTTGACAAAGACGACTCGCCATCTTGAATCGATTTTGTTCTTTGCAGCCTCGGCTAGTCCTTACTTTCCAGGAAAAGAACTAGAAAAGTGCAACTGAACGTCCAGAAAAGTGCAACTAAGTATGAGCTGCAATTTTCTCCGAATTAAGGTTGACTTTTCTAAGTGGGCAAGATTTTTGAAACTTGATCCCATTTTGACGTCACAATATTTTTTTGCCTGTCAATTCCATGTTGTTGATAATTACTTGCTATATTATTAGTACTTAGCTACCAGATTAAAATAACTTGGTTACACTATTAAAAAAGTAATACTTGCATACTAGTATTTTTTTGGCATGATATCGCTCCTTAGTTGTTGGAAACATCTGAATAATTGGTCTCTAGCTTTTCATAACATTACAATATCTAAGAACGTGTACACAATCTGGTAACTATATTCTACTATCGTGGTAATTGTTCGTTGTTGATATGATAACTATAAAATAAATCACGACACATAGCAACGTATTTTTGAAAATGTACAACAACATGTAAAGTCCAACAACACAACAATAAACACCCATCAAGATTCGGAAACTTGTCGGCACACTGTTCACTTTATTTTACTTAGCTCGACGATATACAACAGTGAAGAAGCTCGAATCTATCCCGAGGTGGAGGTTAGTTATTACCAGTACGAATCAAGTGTGTCATTTACATGAAGAATACTGACCCTCCGTTGGCAATCGTGGAAGTTTCGAAGAAGAGTCCATGTCTGGATGATCATCATGGTATTATTACTTCGCATGGAAACACAAATAAGTTCTGTCACAAATCCCGATGCTTCCAAGTCCTAAGCTGGATGTAACTTTCAACAATATTGCAAGAGCAGTTCTAATTAAGTGCAAAACTCTACACTGCATCAAATCGTGGCGTACGCTAATATGAACATGGCAACGACTGGGCTCTATTCCTTTCCCGGCCTTCGATATGCATGATGCTTCCTTGTGAATTATAATCATATTCCATTTCTTTTCTCATGCTTAAATAAGAACAGCATTAATTACAATTCGATGCTATGTGGTGCAACAACCATGTGATGGATGCTTTTATGCAGTTCATTATTGGAGCACGTTAGCAGAGGCATGGCTTGGACCAGCAAGTGTGTAGTTGATCGTGTGTATGGTCAGTGGGCTGTAGAAACATTACTTGGGTGTAGTGCTGGCCGGACATCAGAAGATGTACAAGAGCAGGTTGCAACTGTGTGTGTAGCAACACAAATCTGAATATATATTTTGAATACACAGTTCAGGTGACATTATTGTACTGGTGTGACCTTCCCATCCCGTAGTGAAGTAGCTCCCTGGGAATTGTCACCAAGGAGGTAGAACAAGCGTAAGATACCATGTTTTCTTTTTTTTCAAAAAGAGAAGTATAGGTCTTTCCATCAGTCGATGCACACAAACTTTTTAATTACGAAGTTTGCACAATATACAATCATGTGTAGACCAAAATCGTCATTTGTAAACGCCTTACCAAATTCTGTCCATCCAAAGAGAAATCAAGTAGTGACTGCAGCCGGGCAGTGACGTATGGTTCCATCGCTGGTTCCCAGTGGATCGGTACAATGTGTGGAAGTATTGCTTGCCCGTAATCGCTCCGTCCTCGCCTCACCACTCCGTCGATTGTGTCAGAGAACATCAAGAGGGTGGTCGTAGAGATTTGCGAAAGTTATGGGAGGATTACAGAGGCCACGTAGGCACGAATAGCCAGTAGCACCATACGGTAGAACTACAAAAGGACAACAACGAGAAGGATAGCTAAAGAGCTTGCTGCTGCAGTGCTGCTGGGTCAGGGCGAGTGAGTAGTAGAGTAGGTGACTTGGAGCAGCTTCACCAACTCGTCGATCGGCGGCAGGAGCTTAGACTTGAGCAGCCGACACTGCTGCAAACAGAGTAGAGATTTGAAAATCACATCAGCAGGTTGGCGTGGAAATTTAGCTTCGATAGAAAACTTGTTGCGCGTGACCCACAGCGCCCAGCTATGGATACAAAGAACCTTCGTGGTTCTACCAACAAAGCCATCTAAAATCGCAAAACCCTCGCTAATAGAACCAGGCTGCCAAAGTGGTGGTGATGGTGGAGTATGCAGGGCATGCTGGAGAATTGGATGTCGGGGCGGCGGCCCCGAGATCTTCGTAGATTCGAGGGTTTGACCTTTGTGTCGTGTGGGTGACAAGGTTGTTCTCCACGTTGGTCGCCGGCGCGTTTATAGGCGTTGGAGTTGCAGCGACCGTGGTGCTTAGTGTTCGCGTTGCGCGGTGGTGTTCCAATCCTAGTGTTGCTAGGTTGTGTGGCCGTGGAGTGTGGTTTTCACTCGCTTCCCCTTAATTGAGCCAACACACACTAAAAAAAATGTGGTTTACAGTTTCGCCGTGTCTACACAGGGCACACAAACCATTGAAGGGGTCGTTCCTCTTTGCAATTTGCTCCCTTGAAGGTAAGCGGCCGCGTGAGAGTTGCCACATAAAAAAATTGATCTTCAGAGGGAGAGAAATCGCCCAGATATCAGGTGCAACATCACCTGTTCACCTTGGCACATTTTCTTATATAAGGATTTGCAAATCCGTTTAACTAATCCCTTTGTAGTCTCCGACACAAACAGCTTATTGTTATGGCAGTCTCCTATGTCCAGTTTGGTAATTTGTGTACAAGGTTTTAGTTTGTCAGTTAACATGATAAGTTGTGGCTAAGTTCTCAAACTTAACCCTCTAGAAAAGTAGAATAAAATGTAAATTTCACACTTGTGGACACCTCTCCACTCTAATCATCGTCACCCACCAATGTTCTCACACTTGTGGACACATCTCCACTGTAACCAGTAACCATCATCTGGACAATTTACAACTCTGAAATATCCGTCGTCTTGTCCTATGGATCCTAGCCGACAATCATAGAAACGTCGAAGAAGAGACCATGTCGGGCTGGCCATCGTGGTATTATTACTTTCTGAGAAGATCCCGCGTAGCGCGGTCGCAAATCTTGATGCCTCCAAATCATAGGGTGTATGTGGGTTTGGATAACATGGCAAAAGTAGTTCCAACCAGCGCACAACTCTTGTACATTGCGTCAAAATGTGGTTTATGCTAATACAAATCTAGCAAAGACTAGGTCGTAATTCTTACTCGGCATCAGATATGCATGATGGCTTCTAAGTTATGATCATATGCCATCTCTCCTATCTTGTTTAAATAGGAACACTACTACATTAAATTTCGATATCGTGTGGTGCAACAACCATGTGACGAATGATTTCATGCAGTTCAATGCTGACACAAAGAGAGCACATGAGCACTCTTGTATTGTTGTGAGCACCCCGTCCCTCGGTGAAGTAGCTCACGCGTAAATGTTTTGACAGTATCAAGTCAAGCTTACAATGTACTTTCATTAGATAATGACATTTCGTGAAATCCTTTGGGTCCACCGCCTCAAGATTGGTTGTTAGAAAAGAGAAAAACGGAGTTTAGAAGCCATAACCTTCACAATATGCAATCATATATGGATAAACAAAATCATCAAATTTTATTTGATATCCAACTAGTTTCTTCTAAAGATAAGCTGAGTAGTAATTGTAGCCAAGTACTGCTTCAAACTAAGAGCAACCCATGGTTGTGTGTCTCGTCTCCTCTAAGAAAGAAACTCTAAGAAAGAAAAGAAACTCTAGCACCGCCGCTTGTCCCTTCCGTCTCCGCCCAACATTCGACGAGTGCCCGCCTCCTCTGCTTGCCGCTCCCACGGGGGAAGGGGGTGCGGATCTTGGACATGTGCTCGCCGCTGTAGTAGGTCGCTAAAGTTAGAGTTTGGTCAACCGATAACGATGTTATGATGGTTATGACGGTGTTGTAAGAACAAGAATAAGTTTTCCTTGTCTCTTCCACCTTGTCGGCGGCAATCCGCTAATGTTGAGGAGGACGGCGAATCATCTGGCCGTTGCTCCCTTGGTATGATGGATCTAGTTTTGTCTTTGCATGCTTGATGTCAGGAGATTCCAAACGATTCACGATTCCAATGGCGATGACTACGGCACTCGGGTGCTGGTCCTTGAGGTTTCCCGGTTGTCGTCAACAATGTCAGGCCATCTCCGGTAGGGGAGTGCGACAATGGCGTGTCGGCGGCTCGCTCTAACGATGGTAGTGGTCGTTAGATGCTCCAAATATCTCGATGTAACTTTTATCATGTTTGGTGTGTTTTGTATTTCTAGTGAACTTCGATGTCCTTCCAAAACAAAACAAAAACTGTAGCCGGGTAAGGATGTGTGGTTCGATCATCAGTCGCCGGCGGACCCTTGCATTATGCCGAAGGTGCGCTCGCGCGTGATTTCTTGTACAACGTACTTCCCTGACTAACAACCATGTCAATTGTGTCAGAGCATGAAGGGGCGATGAAAGATATATTTTTTAAAATATGTACGCTTTTTGCGAGAGGACCGAGCGTGTCCGGGCTATATTGGAGCTCCTTCTACTGCACGTTCTCTGTGCATATGCCCTCAGTCCAGCAGCTTGCCACGGTGGGAAGTTTTATACAGTCTATTCAAATTTGGATCAAAGTGGACACAGATGCTATGTTAGGTTGTCAACATAACTTTTGTGCGTCGAGAAAGCCAAGGTGTAAAATCGTTTTTTATTAGTTACTCTCTCCGTTTATAAATGTAAAATATTTGATATGTTTCATAGATTATTTATATGCATACTAAAATGAATGAATATACACACTAAAACGTGTCTAGCTACATTTACATAAATGTAAATGTGAACAAAGGCTAAAACATGTTATATTTAGAAACGGATGGAGTAATTAATTTTAGATCGGTGGTGATGAATCGTATGATGCATGTTCAAAGGCAGAGCGGACGACATCATGGTTTTGTTCAGCTGCTCCAATATCACCTTACGCCTCTTCGTTGCCGGCAAGACCTTCCACTCTGGGAGACTGGGACCAATGCCACGGATTTGAACAACACCAGCGCCAGTGAAGCACAAAGTAAGTTTATATTGTTTAAAAGACTAGGTCATTCCGAGAGGGAATTTCCAGAACTTGGGTCCATCTGAACCAGCTTGTCAAAACTAGATTAAAAAAACACATCTTTTTTTTTAAATTAAAAAAAACACATCTTTTATGTTTTGAAAAAACATACAAAAAGATCACACACATTAATTTGTGTTGGCTAGAAACTTACTAGTCTGGATTTTCATAAAGTTATTACCATTTGCAACGTAATGGTGCGATTTTTCTCATGATATGCACAACAGGATAATAATATGTACTCACACTGAGCACACAACATAGCGAGCGAAATCATCGTCATTACTTATGCCAGGTGGCTGCCTCTGATGCTAGTTGCACAGGGGAATTGTCCATGTCGTAAACCCAACGTCATAACCAAGGCACCATTTGAAGGAGGTTTTCCCAACGTGGAGATATTTTTCTCATGTAAATGGCGTGTTACGTTGAGATGGAGTTGACGAGGCCTACGCTTACGCTCTCACGGCGTCATGGCAGAGGCGTCTCATCACTCTCAAGAATGAACTGACTGGTTCACAGGCACTACAATATATTACAATGAATATTTATAGTTAATCAACCCTGGTTTTTTTTTACATGTTAATCAACCCTGGTTATGTCTATCAAAGGTGTGTAGAGACCTCCTAACATGCTGACAACGAAATCTTGGAAAAGACATCCCCAGGTCTAATGCGTTCTTCCTACTGAAACTCTCTGCACATCGAAGAATCAGAAGAAGAAAAAAATCAATAAACCCCAACGTTCAAGATACCACAAAGTTCATGATAACACAACGAAAAAATGTACAAAAAACTTGTGCATCCTGTTGTTGTTTTTCCCTAAAAGAACACTTATGTTCTTATTCGAGATACCTCCTCAGCTATCTAGCTACAAACATTTTGCCAAAATTTCCTTAAATTATTGCCACATGGGGCACTAGGTGGGAAAAATCATTACAACAATAAGTTACTCCCGATGTTGCTAAGAATGGTCTAGCTGCAACCTTCTCTGAGCTTTCAGTCTGTCCGAAACACCTTGCGCAAATCTGAACACACTGTTTAAATTGCTTGCTGATTTGTTTCCGTCACACTCTGGAAAGCTAAATCATATATTTCACTGTATGTGTCAACAAAATGGACCTCGAGACCCTCCTTCACGTTGGGGGCAAGCTCATCGAAATCCCTTTTGTTTGCTGATGGAAATATGATCGTCTTTATGGAGCTTCGCCGGGCAGCAATGGCCTTCTCTTTTACCTGTTTCAGGAGTAATTACAATCAAACAATTGGTATTTTGGTGAGTAAGTGGAGTTCTCGAGTTTTAGGTATAAAGGATTCAGCAAACAAAGCTTGGGTAAGTAGTGGAGGAAACATACCCCGCCGATTGGGAGGATTCTGCCAGTCAGTGTTACTTCGCCGGTCATTGCTAGGTCCTTCCTGGCAGGTTTTCCCATAGCTAAGGATAGCATGGATGTGATCATGGTACATCCAGCACTAGGGCCATCCTTAGGGGTGGCCCCTGCAGGTACATGCAAGTGCATTTTCGAGTTTGCAAAGAACTGATTATCCGGCTCTTTATCTCGTAGTATAGCTCTACTAACTGTGTGAGCAATCTGGGCACTCTCTTTCATGACATCTCCAAGCTGCCCCGTCATCACAAGTGCACCTTTGCCTTCTGCTTCCTCCACTTTTGTTGTTTCAATGTATAGGGTAGAACCACCCATAGAAGTCCAAGCTAAACCCATGACCACTCCAACAGGAGTTTGCTCATATATACGTTCGGCTTGGAATACAGGTTTCCCAACAAAATCGTCAAGGTTTGATTTATCAACTAGTACCTTCTCAACTGCCTTGTCTGCTGCCTCTTCTTTTGCTTCATCTGTGTCCTTATTGCCCTACAGAATACAGCACTTCATAAATAGGCGAGCCACATAAACCTGTAATGTACTATAATTGCCAACTCTCCAGAGCAATTGTTAAGTCAGCTAGAACTTTGAACATTTGTTAAGTAAGCTAAGAGTGTCATCCATGCTTTCTGGGAAAAAGTAGTAGCCAGAGCATGGGGAACAACAGTTGGACCCAGTGTTTACATGATATATATTTTCATGAAACACCGATAGATTCATTCACAAGTCTAGACGATGATGCCATGAGCTCATGACTCGTACTAGTTTACTGGATCTGCTGCCTCTAGGCCATATGTCATCAGGTGTGTTAATTAGCATCACATAAATACCAGGGATATGATTAGGTTTGCACGTTAAGAGTAGAGCACCATATTCAGGATCAAGCTATCAATGTTTTTATCTATATACGAACACAATAGAATGCAAGATGATTATACTACCTCTGATGTGCTCAATTTGTCCACTGACAGAGTCGGCTCAGTTACAAGAGTTTCTTCTGTCAAGGGTACTTCCTTAACTTCCTCAGGGGCAGGATCAGTTATATTGTTGGCCATGGTGTCATCTTCGATAGCAGGATCCTTCAAATTCTCATCTTTCACTATTGTTGCGCTGCCACCAACAGTAGGTTCTTCGCTTGCTCTGGCAATCACAGCCACTTGGGCTGGCTCGTTTGACACCCCTTGGCGGACAAGCTTCAAAGCTATCTGGAAGACAGGTAACAGCGCGTGTAAAGTATGTAGGAGGGTAAAGTTATGTTCATTTCTAAAGAGCTACAGAATAAGTGTATGAATGGAAGCATTAACTCTCAACCAGCAAACTTTCATGCTAATGATTTGAAGACTGCTTAAACACTGTTTACATCAGTTTGAACTATAGATAACATTTTTTAGCAGAGCTAGTAAGAAAAAAAGGTGTGAATATATACTTTTCTTCAAGACTAAGCATACACCAAAAACAATGCAGATGTCATGATGTTTGAATTTAGTATTTTGACAAAAACTAATTTTAAGTTGTATTGCCCTCCTTTTTAAGAAGGTATGGAGTATAGTAGACAACTTCCCCTTGCTCCAAAACTAACAGCTCAAAGATCATTAGGTTGACACTGCGTTGCGTACCTTCCGGTAAATTTTCTCAATCTGCTTTTGAAGGTTCCGTACTCCTGCTTCTCGGCAGTAATTTTCAATTAGGGCAAGGAGGGCAGCATCTGTAACTTCAACCTGTACATGTTTGTAGATGGACTGTTAAAGCTGAAACTAACAATGTACTCACAAAGAACATGCAAGGCTAGTTCTATTTCACATGTCACTGGAAATCTCGTACTCTACTACTGTATGTCAAATTTGTGAAGTAGTGCAGTTGCGTCCAAATTTCATACTTAATGTGATTATTATCTCCTTTTTGTTCTTAATGAAAGGAAGCCATATAACGAGAGTGTTAACCTTAAAAAGAAAATCAGAGATGGATATGTTGAACTGTTACTTATTGAATGATCACCGAGTAAGTGCATAAGGATTTACTCCCTCCGTTCCTTGATATAAGGTGTAAGTTTTTGAAAAAAAATTCAAAATATAAGGTGTATTGCGATTTATGGACAATTTTACCCATCAAAAAACGAGTCACAATCTAAAAATGGAGGACTTTGACGGATTGTTTCAGTTTGTGGCTAATAGGGACTCCTTTCTATTGATTTTTTCAATACAAAATTAGTCCACCGCATGTAAAATACTAACGTCTTAATATCCTTGTCAAAACCTTAGACACCTTATATCAAGGAACAGAGGGAGTAACAAAGATCACGAAACAGGTCTAGTAAGTTGCAAACAGAGGCAAAAATTACATGCCAAAATAAACTGGCAACTATTAAGTATCCAAATTACACTACCACATGCATATATAGTTTTGCAAACATTATAAGAAAAAAACTTATGCCGAGAAATTATGTACAAAAAGCTATATACATAACGAGCATAGCTTGGTAAGATTTCAACTGTGTTCAACATATCATAAAAACAAAGCATGACCACTAGTTTTTTCTGTCATGCTGTGAACTTCCATTTTGTAGGAAATTAAACTATAAAGTGATAACCAATACTAGAAAATAAAGTAAATTGAATAGCTAGTCTGTAGATACCTGTTCAGGTTTAATGCCACAGGCCTCTCTGGTATTCTTCTCCAGATAGTCTCGAGCAATATGCATCTTTTCATCAGTTATATAACCAGCTATTGAAATGATCTCCATCCTATCCAGCAACGGATTCGGTATCGTATCAATAACATTTGCTGTGCAAACAAACAGAACCTGATTTTCATAAAACAAAGTGTCAGATGAAGTTTTGCAATAATTAAGTTAAAAAACTTACTGAATAAAAATGAGAACATCATAAACAGAAAATAGCATGACAGAGGAGTCGTGAAGCACAAGCAAAACAGCACCAATATTAAAAGAAAAAGGGAGTGAAAAAGGGAATCAAGCAAAAAAAGCAATATCGCATTATGGCATCTATGGAAATACATGGCCCCACCATGGCAGCTCCCATTTATGGGATTAGATCTACAATCTTCCACATAGGCAGTATCTTATAAATTATGAAGACGTCCTTTAGCTTGGGCCTCAAGCCAATTGTTAGATAGATTTACAACTTGGCACCTAGATTGAACAGTTAGGCCTCTATATAAAGAGGACCCTGTGAGGAATAAAGAAGGCAAGAACTACAAGAATAGTTCTACCATCTTGCCCCCAGGGGCGAGAGCCTCTGCCTACAAGCTACGGCACATTAACTGAACCAAAACTCTCAAGGGGTCAAGGGTATTTTTCTATCGTGCCTCATCAATTAATAGCACAAACACTGCATGTGACAGCACAATAACGAGCATTGAGCACGCCCGAGCGTAACAGCCAGATGTATGAATATGCCAAGAGATGCAAACTGAAATGATACGACTGTTACAACTGTTGAGGGGACTTTTAAAAAATGTTACTTTGAACTGTAAACTGAAGTTACCAAAGCAACAGCCTAACCTTGGATAGGTCAATAGGAACATCAAGGTAGTGGTCCAGAAAATTAATATTCTGCTCAGGGTCCAGAAGTTCCAGCAATGCACTCGCTGGATCACCAGAATGCCCTCTCCCAAGCTGCGAGCAAACAAAGATAGCCAGTTAAAAAATCAAAATTTTCCTAGTGGCTAACAAGATAAATTGCTGTTGAATATGAAGTTAATGCCTACACGTATCACAAGCCAATATGCAAGCAATTGTGGTCTCAAACGAATAGAACCAATTTGGTACAGTACCTTGTCAATCTCGTCTATCAATACTAGAGGATTTGCTGTTCCAACTGATTTGAGACATTGCACCATCTTCCCTGGCATTGCACCAACATAGGTACGCCGATGCCCCTAAGATTATTAAAATGTTATTCGAATGTCCGCTCAACTAGTTTTAAACAATAGCAATACTTGATATGAGACATGACATGGATATTTGTTACGTACCTTGATTTCTGCCACATCAGCCAAACCTCCAACAGAAAATCTGTAAAACTGCCTGTTCAATGCACGTGCAATAGAGCGACCAATACTAGTTTTACCGACTCCTGGTGGCCCAGAAAGACATATGATCTTCCCTGTTATAAATGATAAATAAACAGAATCATTGGGTGCTACAGGCAAGACATTTAGCAAGGTACTCCTTCCAGTCACAGAGAAGTGTTGTTTACAGTCAAACTTTAAACTTTGGTTGCTACTGGTATATCTTTGAATATTCATGGCATGTGAAAACAATGTGTAAATTTATATAAACAGGTATTATCATGATATTATCGTTCCACTGGTTTTGTGAATACATTACAAGGTCGATGTTACGTTCTGAAGATCACACCTGTCAGAAAAGGAACTCTTGAGGGAGTACCTAAATTTAGCGAGAATTAAGCGAAGTAATCTAGCTACAGTATGCTATCAGAAGCCTCTGCTGCAACTTCCAAAGTCCAGTTTTACCAAATGGTGAGCTAAGATGAAGTAGAGAAATCAGATCATTTATTTATCATTGTACATGAATGCAGTATATAACTGAGGATGCCAATAGAACGCTTGAATGCAAGCTCTACATCTTACAGATAAATGGCATACTTCAAACACAAAATAGAAAGAACATGATAACAAGAAGTCAAACCTTGGGAAGTCCCTCTTAGCTTCCCAACTGCAATGAATTCCAATATTCTCTCTTTAACATCACTGAGACCATAATGATCTTCATCAAGGATTTCTTGGGCATGATGAACATCAAAATTCTCATCGCTGCAACAAAAGGGTGAACTTACATAAGGCCCTGAGCTCCTGACCTATGTTTCACAACGAAAGGCGGATAAATGCAAACCTATAATTTCCCCAAGGCAATACCGTCAGCCAGTCCAAATAATTACGAGTTACATTGAACTCGCTAGAACTGGCTTCTAACAGCTGTAGCTTGGTGAGCTCTTCTTCAATGACTTGCAAAACATGAGGAGGACACTTGTCTTTCTTTGCCTCAATCCTTTCCCTAAATTTTGCTGCAACCATAATAATTAGTCAAATACAAAGTACCAATGAAAAATGTAAGGTCTAACATTATAAACAACACATTAACGGCCAATAAGAAGTATGACGGTTCAAGAACAAACCAGACAATGCTGTCTTGTCGTCAGTCTCCAAACCTAGCTCCTGCAAACATGAGATATGGTGAGCAATGGTGAAGAACAAAAACAACAAGCTGACAGATTAAAACTCTATTTCACACTTGGCATGCACATATGGTTCAATAAGCATGTACCAGATGTTTGCATTGGTCAATTTATAGTTCTAGCATGGGCATGAAATGATTGGTCATTCCGCCCTTATTTGAAAATCGGACTGTAAGGAGAATAGCCAACGTGGTAGAAGAAATAGTGTATAATGAAGTACCTTTTTGATTGCTTTAAGTTGTTCATTTAGTAAATAACGTCGCTGGTCCCCACTAATTTTTTCTTCAATTGCTTTCGCAATTGCTTGCTGGAAAAAAAGTATAAGTATATTAGATATCAAGAAAACTCAAACTAAAAATAGAAAGTAAGAAGGGGAGACTAAGACAATGAATTACCTGTAACTTACTGATCTCCATGTCCTTCTTTACTAACTCAAGAGTTAACTTCAAACGCTTATCCACCTGTTCCAGAAATACAACACTTGAATAGAAGCAAGACAAGAAAGCTAGCATGTACTCCGAACAACATACTGTTCTTTCAAGAACACATAGATGAGTCCTGTATTGGTGCTGCAAAGAGATGTATCCTATAGATATTTTTTCACATTTGTCTGTGTTTGTGAATTTCAGAACAACATTTGCTAGTCCAGGGACCAGTATTATCGTTTCACTGCGTATTCTTGTGCTTTCGAATTGGTTCGAAAAAGGCAAATAAGTATGATAACTTGATTTAGACTGTAAAATCAAACTGAAGCACGACCAGTGCACATGTCAATTCACATTTTCCATGGCCTCTAAATATCAATGAATCAAAAGTATACAAAAAATTGTATGGATAAGATTTTTGTAGGTTCGAAGAAAATCCAGATTGCTTAGAAAATTATATTTAGAGTAGAAAAGAAATGTAAAATGAAAGGAGTTTAAACAAAGCTTCTTACATCTAATTCCTCGAGCACTTCCTGGCAAAGCATCTTGTTGGCGCCGGAAATAGCAGCACCAAAGTCTGCTAACCGTGGGTAGTTGAAATCACCCACATGCTGAACCAAGTGACAGGAGTAAAAAAATCAGAATGTCACTGTGTAATCCAATGGCATCCAAGAAAAAGGAAATGCATAGGTATACAATGAAAGTAGATGTTATATTTATGATCAAAAATTTCTATGTCAACTCTTACATGGCCACTGATTACAGTTCTATTACATTGACATTAACAGCAGGTAGTAGTAACTGGAAGCGAAGAATATGCTTCTCCGACTCCTAGTAATTGCACTACATGTTATTCACTTTCAGCAACTAAAAAAGATAGAGGGACTTAATAAGGTTCCTTATCATGCTTAGCCTGCCTATGTTGGATATTTCACACACCATTCCAATAATCAAAACACCAGCTGTGCTTCAAATTGATAAGTTCTATAATCTCCAAACAACAATCAAATAAATGATAAAACATACAGTCATGCACAGATGAAGAAGTTAAGGACTTAAATCAGACCTGTATGTAGGTTTGGACATGATCCTTCCAAAGGGAACTTGTCTTGAGGACCTCCCTTAAAGTTGATATAACTTCAAATGAGGTTGCTTTTATGACATCATCATCCTTATTGTAGGTATTTTCCTGCGAAGGACAAGTTAAATTATCAAAAATGCAAATCTAAAATGCAAGGTATCTTCTGACAACGCATAGCAATGGAACAATCTCGCATTTAGTTCATGGTGAAATCAGGGCTAATTAAGCATAAGATATTTTACTACAGATTCAGTTAATCGTGTGCCATCTAAAAGTACAGAATGCTAAACAAGAACTTCTAAATCATCAAAAATATATACCAAAGTGGTGCAAGAGCAAACGGAAAATAAGACCACAAAAGGAGGGTGATCTAAATTCTGGTACATGATACTACATGGATGCAGCTAAAATTGGCAGCTATATCAGAACTTAGAATCATATACAGACTTCCCTTTCACTTCAACAAACAAAACCATAGTGTAGTTGTTCATTTTTGTGTGAGTAATTTGAGCGGTACTTTCCACTTTGGGGGAGGAGGGAGGAAGTAGATGTCCACAATGGCAAATACAAAAACAAAAGAAAACATGATAAATAGTGATATAATTGTAGAGTTACCTTCAGATGGTCAACTTTAACTGTAAGTGGGTCCTCCTCAACCTGCAGTTTTTGGTATCTTCATGTTAACAAAGTTACCAACTCTAACTCGCAGAAACTGAATGGTAGTGAATCTAAAATATCTCACCATCTCAGTAATCCGCAAACGTCGGTGGCCGAGCAGCACTACCTGATCCCCTTGAATGCTAGTTATCTACAGAAACAACAAAGACTGGTTATGGATAATATATTGACATAAGACTGTTAGCACAAGACAATCTCGGTCTTTCCAATCATCAATTACCTGAGCAAGTGTGCCAATTTCATGAAGACGCTTCAACAACTCCTTCCCTTTGAGATTATCAATGCTTTTATTATCTGAATCTGGACTGGCCACAATACTAGGGTCAGTACCTTCTTCATCCTTCACAAGAAAGGCCCCAGCATATGGGATTGATCTTTTGCGATTTTCTATTAAGGCTTGCAACAGCTTTGGGTCCTAAAGGATTTATAAAGGAGAGGAAAATTTACCAAGGTCAATAAGAGGCAAAAGAAGGAAATTACATAGTGGGGGAAGATGTGACCAAATAGCTCAGCAACATACCTTTACATAGATTGGCATATAAAATCCTGGAAAGAGTGGTCGATGTGGAAGAGGCAGTGCTATGACCTATAGTAAAGTAAGAGAAGGGTACACTTATTACGTCATGAAATATAACAACACAGCAATTGTTTACCGCACAAGTTCTTCTCATGTCACTTTTAAGTTTGATATAAATTTAACATGAGTTTCAAATGCATTTTGATCCCTTCACTATACAACTCACATGAATCGATCACAGGGGCCCCAGAATAAATGCATTGCTTACTCTGCCACTAAATATAATCCAGATGATGTGTTCCTATTCCCCAATCGATGTAGGTCAATCCACAATTTGGAGGCGTTTTTCTGTGAAAGTTCCTCGCATTACCCTCTTGGCCTCATGAATATTACTCCATTAATAACTATGCCTGCTTCCCAATCCTTTCCCTCTGCTTGTACAGTGAATCAAGGGTTCATCTACCAAACATTTCGAGCTCTAACCAAATTACACATTCTACTGCTGCTACACACAATTCCGCCAACTAGCTGACTCAGGCAACTAATCACAGCGGTTATAATCAAAAAAATGAGAGAGAGCGCACCGAGAGAAAGTCCTCAGGACGGGGGTTGGTGGACACGATGGCGGAGGACGCCTTGCCTTCCGCCTCGCCCTCCGCGGCAACCGCGTCCTCGGCCTTCGCCTCCGCCGCCGCCGCGGCCGCCTCGGAGTCGCTCCCGGAGGAGCTGGAGCAGAAGCGCGGCCTCCTCCCCAGCACCGAGCTCCGGCCGCTCCGCAGCGTCCCGAAAACCCTGAGCAGCGGCGACCTCATATCCTCCGCCGCCGCCACGGCCGGCGCGGCGGCGAACCGCGCCGGGAAGGCAGCGGCGGCAGCCGCCGCCGCGCGCAGCATGAGGGATTCGGACGAGTGGGCGATGCGGCCCTAGGGTTTGGTGGAGCAGCTGCGGATGTGCGGCGTGCTCTCCAGTTCTGGTTTGGGGAGGAAGAAAGAAAGGAGGCGAGCTGCGAAACCCTTCCAAAACCCTTATTTTATTATTTGTTATCTTTTGCTTTAAAACATTAATTAATTCGACTCTGGGGATTTATTTGATTTTTTTGCTAGTTTTAATTTCTTTTTTTTTTGAATTTATAACCACAATTTCTTTTGTTGCATGCGGACCCGCTTGCGAGACTAAAGAAATTGAAGCTAAATGACAATCCGAACCTACTTGTTTCCAGGATTTTTAAGAAACTTTGGATTTTTGCACATTTCTGTCTAGCTTTAGTTACCTTTTAGTTCTTTCCCCTCGGCAAAATGGATAGGAAAAAGTCTCGCTTCCATTCCCCTAGCCAAGAATAAGGAGAGTTTGACCTAGATTTACATATTGCTAAACCTAAAACACGGTTTTAGAAGTTTATGGTACTAGCAAAATGTTACGTGGAGATAAAGATGTTGATGGTATTTTCATGCTTGTTACTTCCTCCGTTCCGAATTATAAAATGTATTGGATATTTCATTGTGGAGTACATAGGAAATGAAATGAGTGAGCATATATACATTAAAACGAGTATAGATACATGCAATTCAGAAGAAAAATCAAAACATCTTATAATTCAGAATGGAGGAAGTAGTAAAAACTTTAGCGCGGATATTAAGCAGTTTGAACATAATACTCACTGCGTTATTTTTGAAAGTGTATCAGTTTAATGAAAATTAAAACGAGATGATGTTTGACCAAGTTTTTAGAAAATATTCTAATTAAAGTTTATAATACTTCTTTTGTCAAATAATGTAAGAACTTTTAGCTATTTCAATATTAACTACATACAAACTAAAATGAGTGACTATACATACTAAAATAGGTCTATCTACATACAAATCGAGAAAAGGTTAAATTTATTATATTAGTGAATAGAGAGAGTATCATTAAATTCAGCATGAAATATATTTTATTTTCTTAGTATTTAAAAAATTGATAGTATTTTCTAAAATCTTGCTCAAATAAGTCAAGCCTGACTTCTCAAAATACTAATACACCTATAATAATAAACTAGTGAGACCAACAACACCAGCAAAAAAGCTAACTACCCATTTTTCTTTGCTGACTCTCTGGAAATGCAGAGAGGGATCAATCAACCTGGGATGCGACAAGATCGATTGGTGTCTGACATATGGATGCCTCATTTCTCTGTGCTGAGGTAGCTGTCATGTTCCTATGTAGACTCCCTGAATAAAAAAACTTTTATGACTATTTTTGTTCTAGAACACTATTCAAATTTGGGGAATTTATTCCATTTATTCTAATTTTCCTTGGAACTTTGAGATATAAACCCCATAACCATCAAACCATTGTTCAAGATATCTTCTGATATTTCGATAAAGCGGCCGATTATCGCTTCTCGGTGTTTGACGACAAGATAAATCGGCCGATACGCCGATAAACCTGCCGTTTTACCCCTTATTTTGGGTCGACCGATAAGTTCCCATAAACGATATCCCCAACATTGCATAAAACCCTTTTTTGTTCCACCTGCTAAGCACATAGCCATATAATTCAGGTTCAAGATAGATATAGTTAGGAAATCTTTTTTTTGTGGCATTTTGTGTTGGGAAATATATACATAAAACCCCATAACATAATAGTTTGTTATTTGAATCTTGAAGGCAATGACATGTTTGAATGTTAGCCCATGAAGATGGTACTGCTCCAACAAATGTGATAAAGAGAGAGATGTTTTGGTGTTAGTCCTTGAAGATGGTAGTATTCCAACGAAGCACAATAGTAGAATTAGTAGGTGGCTCTCATGTCTCTCCTTGTGTCACATGGCGCCATTGTCTTCAAAACACGTTTGTTGCCAACTGTAGCTAGGAATATGTAGTGACGAGGTTTTGGTGTTGGTATGGGATGTTTACAACCTATGTCCAATCTGGCAGCAAGACAAATGAACAATTTCACCCTAGGGGTACTCATTTTTAGTTAAACTTCCAATGTTCGGATACATTATGGGGGGGGGGGGGGGGGGGGGGGGGGGGGGGGGGGGGGGGGGGGGTACTATTAGTCGGCCATCCACATGCATATATCAAGGTATGTGTCTCCACCAATAGTTGCACGTCACGTAGCTAGATCCACACATAGGCATACTACCGTAGGGATAGCGGGCGTCGCTAGCGGGCTCAACGCCCCACTAATGTTCTTGATCCACCGACGGTCTACTAGCGCCTCTCGTATTGAACGATGTCTCTTGAGTCACCTTAGGACGAGCCCATAGAGGTTCAACGAAATCTATCGTATTGACTGCCCCATCCCCCCCCCCCCCCAAAATAGGACGGAGGTTCCGTCGCCAACCACCATCTTGGTGGATACTGTCACATCCCAAAATTGTAACAAATGTAATAATCAAAAATTTGGGATCAATAAAAATCTTGTGTTGCATAATTAGTGCTGATTGTTTCTTGTTGGTTGTCTTGCTTGTTTGATTTAATTAAAAACTTGGAAAACAAACAAATAAAATAAAATGGGAAAAACACCACTCCCATTGTTTTGAGACAACAAATCAACTACAAATAGAAACAATTATTTCTCTCACCCAAATTTCAGAGAAGTGATGATTTAATCACTCTCAATTTATTCCCACTACTTTTCTCTCCCAAAATAAATAAATTCAAATCCTAAATTTAAAATTATATTTCTTTCTTTATATATTTAAAACCACCAAATTTACTAAGGTAAACTTGCAAAATAAATACCAAAACAAGACCACAAACCTTGATAAATCCAAATGAAGCAAAATATGTAAATAATTCACTGAAAATTCAAATTTGGATTTGGGTGGAGCATTCTGTCGAACACTTTCTTGGCACGATGAACTCTGCTCAAATCCGAATTTGATCAGCTCGAATTCGAGCAAATTTCTGCAAATTGCTCACCTCTCTCACTCCCTCTCACCTCCCTGATCTTTCTCTCACTTCTGGGAGCAAAGAAAACGCGCGAGAGCGACGTCTTGGACCGTAGCCATTGGAGCACGCTCGCCGCCGTACGGCACCCGTGGCCACCTATGCGAGCTAGACGGAGAAGAACGCGTCGCTGGCCCTGAGCCATGCCTTCCCTCTCTTCTGCCTCTCCGCGCTCGATTGGTAGAGAGGAGGCCGCCTCAGAGGCTCTGCATGCTCGTGCCCGTGCGGTCGAACCCGAGCGCGTCGCGTCCATGGCCGCGCGTGGCCATCGATGAAGAACGCGGCCGTCACTGCACCCCTCGCCAGCACACCACCACACCGACGCTCACTGATCTCCTCGTGACCCCGCCGACACTCTGACGCCGTCCCTGGTGGTTCACGGCGACGCCTGGCGCCGTCATTTCTCACGGGCGCTCGCCATGGACGCCGTCCGCCCGAGCTGGCCACAGCTCGCTCCACTGCACCTCTCTCCCTCTAACCCTAACTGCCACCTCCCCACGCCGTCTGTGCATAGCACCGCCACCAATGGCGTGCTCTCCCACCCCCGAGACCCCTCCTGCACCCTGTCCACGATGCGCCGGAGTTCGGCGTTATAAACCCCCACTGCATCCCTCAGCTCCTCACCCCGATCCACTGCTCTCGCACTCACCCCACACCCTCTCGTGCACCGCCAGGAGGGCGGACTCGCCGCTGCAGCCTTTGCTGCTCTGGTCAACCACGGCCAGGAGCTGCCAGAGGAGAAGGTGGATGTCGACCACGGCCGGGCCGTGCCGCTCATCTTTTCCCTCTTCTCTGCACCGTGCGCTCCTCACCATTACCACCGCACTGACCCGCACCCATTTCCCCTCTGGTTGACGCACAGGAGAAGCGCTAGGAGCTCGCCGGAGTTGGAGTACGGCGGAGGAACCGGAGCTGGACGTTGCCGACGTTCGGGCCGCCCGCAGCACGCACAACCCATCCCAGAAGCTTCCCCGAGCCTCCGCCGTCGATCTGCATCATTTCCACCGCCCCCAGGCCACCCTAGGTGAGCAGTCCATCCACCTCGCCGTCGCTGGCACGGTGGCGCCGCCCAGAAATGGTCGTCGCCGTTCGTGGCCTCTGTGAGCCGTTAGATCTTTGATCAACGACAGCGTAACGCTTTGTTTAGATGTATCCCTGACCAGTGGGACCCCCTGTCAGATTTTTAAACAATACCCAGCGCGCGAGACGTTTTCGGTTGAGTCACTGACGAGTGGACCCCACCCGTCAGGATTCTCAACATTATCCAGAACAGCATGTTTTTCTAATTTTAATCTTTCAAGAATTTCAGTACTGGACATAACTTAGAAATTCAATATCTCGAGGTTTACAAATCCAAATAAATCAAATCCAAATGTTCTGGAAAGCTTATGAAATTGTTTAACCAACCCAAGTGGTTTCGTTTCATTTAGATAAATAATAAAAATGTATTATTAAAAATACCACATAAGGTTTAAAATATAAACTTGTTTGTTGCTGATACTCTGTTGACCCAAATAATTCCAATCCAATTTTTTTAGCTTTGTACTGTGATATCTTAGCTTCCTTAATTTTTGTAGAATTAATTATGCAATATTAATTGTTTAGCGTTAGATTAAAATTAGCCAACCCTTCTGTACTAAAACAATTTTAGATGTTTAATGCCTAACCCAAATGAGTTAGGACCAATTTTGTTAGATCACATTTATCTAATGTTAGTTACTCCTAAAAGGATTTAATTTTGTGATCTATATATCTTAGGCAGTAACTAAAACTTAATAATAAAGCTTCTGGATTAAAACATTTGTTAAGGGAGTTTGGTAACTCCAATTAATCCAAACCAAATTAGGTAATCTTCTACACATCAGTAGCTTTCTTTAGAAACTTAGTTTGTATTTTTGTGATCATCAGAACTTGAGTTATGCAATTAAACATGTTCAACTAGTTTCTGCCATATTTAAGACATAATTAAATAGTGGTCAAATAAATTAATTTGAACCCAAGTTGTGTTGCTTTGTGTGTGCAGTGGCTATTTAGAGCACTTAAGATTGTAGTGTTGTGATGTTGATTGAGTAGTTTTAGTGATTGTTTGTATTTGTTTGTTTATTAATTAGACGAGAACGTTGTCGGATTTATCGAGGAAGGGGAATTTGTTGAACCTGAAGATCAAGACCAAGGTCACTTTGTCGAGCAAGGCAAGCTACTCTCTGATCATGCACACAATTATGAACATCTATTTAATCCACATGTTTTACTCAGGAGCAATTATGGGTTAAACATCTTTTCAAAAATTATGGAAAGCTATTTTGCCACCTATGTAGAAGTATGAGGCAGTTGTTACCAAAATTATAGGATGGAAAAACTCTTGGTTTATTCAAAACTTATTTGAAAAATCCTTGGATGGATTATGGTGTGCCGAGGTGTCGGTGTTGAAGTGGAGAAATGGAGAATGGTGGTTTTGATAAAAAGCACATGGTGTCTTAGTACTTACGTCGACCAGCCGATACCCTGTGCGACCACATTTACCCACATATGGGAAAGGGCTTAGTCATATAATTTGCTCATATTAGTATGGGATGGCTCAACAACGGAGATGACTCCGTTCCATGAGGGGATGGTTTGGTGACCTACCCCTGACCCGGGTCCTCAAAAAGGAGATATACCGACGGGCTGGTATGAGTTTGAAGGGAGAAAGAGGAATGAAGGTTCCACCATAAATCGTCGGGCAGAACTATGAGTCCTCACACTTAGATTCCGACGGGCTAGGTTAAGTGTTGATGGAAAGTGTCATAGCGGCAGGGTCCTGTACTAGCATGAGCAAAGGACAGGCTATGGTCGGTGACTCAACTTCGCATACACCTTGTATGGCGGGACGTGGTGATGCGGCAGTGAATCACACGCTCGTTGGGAGACCCCAAGAGGAAGGTATGATGCAGTTCAGCTGCAAGTTTTCCCTCAGTATGAAACCAAGGTTATCGAACCAGTAGGAGCAGCAACTCTTCTGAAGGTTGTCAACAGCGAAATATGATGCGGCGCAACACCAGGGATTCCGGCGCTGACGTGGACCTGCACACAACACAATCAAAGTACTTTGCCCCAACGAAACAGTGAGGTTGTCAATCTCACCGGCTTGCTGAAAACAACGGATTAAACGTATGGTGTGGAAAATGAGTATTAAATTGCAGCGAATGAAAAAGGAACAGTTTGCAGTTTGTGGTTGTTTAATCAGTGTAAAAGAATGGACCGGGGTCCACAGTTCACTAGTGGTGTCTCTCCATAAAACATAACTAACATGTTGGGTGAACAAATTACAGCTGGGCAATTGACAAATAGTGAGCGCATGACAATGCATATATATGACATGGTGATTACTATGGTATTTAATTGGGCATTACGACATAATACATAGACCGTTATCCAACCGCGTCTATGACTAATAATCCACCGCCGGGTTGTCATCCGAGTCCCCCGTTGGTATTAAGTTGCAAGCAACGGATAATTGCATTAAGTAAAGCGCGTAATGTGAACAAACACATATGCCCGTGGACATTTACCCCTAGTGGCAACAACACATCCACAACCTTAGAACTTTCTGTCACTGCCCCAGATTAAATGGAGGCATGAACCCACTATCTAGCATAAATACTCTCTCTTGGAGTTACAAGCATCTACTTGGCCAAAACATCTACGAGTAACGGAAAGCATGCAAGATCATAAATAACATAGGGCATAGATTGATAATCAACTTGACATAGTATTCAATATTCATCGGATCCCAGCAAACACAACATGTAGCATTACAATAATATGATCTTGATCATGTAGGGAGCTCACAAGATCTAAACATGATGGCACAAATTGGAGAGACAACCATCTAGCTACTGCTATGGACCCGTAGTCCAAGGATGAACTACTCACGCATCACTCCGGAGGCAGGCATGACGATGTAGAAGCTTCCGGTGACGATTCCCCTCTCCGGCAGGGTGCCGGGAAGAGGTTCTGGACCCTCCCGAGCTAGGGTTGACGGCGGCGGCGTCTCTGGAACTTTTCGTGGATATTGGCTCAGGCACTTAGGGTTTTTGCATCGGGGGGAATAAGTAGGCGAAAGGGCGGCGGCTGACGACCCCCGTGGGGCCCACACCACCCTAGGGCGCGACCAAGGGGCCAGGCGCGCCCTAGTGGCGTGTGGGGCCCCTGTGGCTCCTCTCCGTTGCTCCTTTGGTCCTTCAGCTGTGTTCTGGTAAAATAGGGACCCCCGTGAAGTTTTGTCCAATTCCGAGAATATTTCCAGACTAGCTTTTCTGGAATACAAAAACAACAGAAAACAGGAACTGGCACTTCGGCATCTTGTTAATAGGTTAGTCCCAAAAAATATATAAAAGTGACATAAAGTAGATGCAAAACATGTAGCAATTGGTATAAAACAAACATGGAACATCAAAAATTATAGATACGTTGGAGACGTAACACGTGGCTGACACGATGAGTTGCTGGATGGATGTGGGAAAAGCGTGCTACCTCTGCAGAGTGTAAAACTATTCGAATAGCCGAGTCCTCGGATATGGACAGTTGGAAGGCCCTACTTTGACCTATGTGCAAGTTTTTATAAAGTTTTTGAGTTTTAAAAAGAAAATGAAGTGGGAAGTGTTTTATACAACTATGCCAAAGGATCGGTATAAGGTTGTTGAAGATGAATGACCATGAGGGCTATGGTCGGAGAAATGGAGGAATTTTGGAGAAATGTTTACAAGGTGGTTTTGCTGAGGAAAAGTTTTAAAATGCTTCTTATCTTCTTCAACAAAGATATAGAGATGTTGTTAGTAAATAAAAGTTGAGGAAATAAAATTAAAAACTGGTGCATGTTCATGTTGGGGTAGTTTGCGAGTACAATTCCAAATTGTACTCATATTGGCTTCGTCCCTGGCTATTGTCTTAGCCAGATCTCGAGGAGCACTACTTCGAGGAGGAGTATGGCGCCGACTACGCGACCTAAGGATCTTCATAAGTCAGCTGCCTGTCGGGTTGTTGCCGCTAGGATGTATCGATCTACTACGCCTTAGTTTCCGCTGAATAAATTGATGTGACCCATGAAGGCACCTATGTAAGACTTGGTCTATATGACCGTATCTGTAAGACTTTAAATTCGGTATTGTAATGGATGTAAACTATGGTACTCAGTTCGGATTATGTGCAACGACAGACTGATCATGGGATCGTTGTGTTAAGCATAATCGGGTATTTCGGACAGCTAGTCCGGGGTCCCCACAGATACGTCGAACACGTCGTTCATCTCCGAAAAAACTTCATGTCGAGCCCGCGCCAAGGTCATAAGGGGTCGGTGCACATTCTCCAAAGCCAGCTTCCCCGAAGGCTGATCGTCGTGCGGGTGAGGCAAGGTATAATTAGTCCACAAAACTACAACGACGACAAGCCTTAGACAAATTGACATGGTTGTGGCCGCCAAGGACACACTGCCGCCCAAATGAAACCTTAAAGGATATTTTCCACTCACTTGAGGGATTTCATGTTGATGCTTAACACCACGAGTTGATGAAGCATAATTGCCGCGAGCATCAATTTGAGAAGTGCAAGGCCCCCCGTCTTACCCATCATGGAAGTCTTCCAAGTGGTTAGCCGGTCCGCAAGGTGATCCACCAGGGCTGAAATGTCTAACTTGATAATTGTCAGACCTCAATGGGGATAACGAGATACTTGACGGGTAGGATGCCAAGTGGCATTTCATAACCGCCGCATCCTCGAGGACCACCACCTCCGAAAATGTCCTAGAGGAGGCGACACTCTTGCAGTTATTCTCTCGCGGGATCAAAGAAATGAGAGGGGCGACGACAATCACTTTATGAAAAGAAAAAAACAGATATAGACACGGGTGCAGCTGCACCCGCTGTCCCAAATTTTTTTTTCGAAATGTCAAAAAATTCAAAAAAAAATATTTGCATGTAGTCCAACATGTTTGGAGTCAGCACAAAAATTGGCATGGTGAAAAAACTTTTTATGCACCCTGTGCAAAAAAGACAAATTCGGACATACCGAATAGTATATGTACGCGTCGGAAATTTGTCTTTTTTGTACAGGTTGCTAAAATTTTTTTTCACCATGCCAATTTTTGTGCGAACACATCATGTTGTAATCTACATCCGGATTTTTTTTCGGAATTTTTTGACATTCAGAAAAAAAACCAAAAATAAAATACATAGTGGGATCATCTAGACCCCTAAGCCGTAATGGATTTCCGATATAGAAACAAATGTATACACCAATTTGTTAACTTGAAAAAAATCTTTCCTAAAACTAGTACTAATAAAATTCTTATGAAACGTGTCAAAAATTAGGACCAGTTTACTGTTAGCATCTGAAACATCATCAACAATACACAACCAAGTTTTGGATTATTTTCTCTCTGTCACGACAACTCAGCTTGTCAGTTCATCCACACGGAACCCAGCACGAACGCCTGAACACCCAGTTCGGGCCTCCCCCCTATGCTCCCTCAGAGGCTAGACCAGCGCATATGCTTTGCCTGTCTCAGTTCCATCGCCGCATCGTCTTCCTCCGCCGCGCCCAGTCGGCGCCTGCGCCTCCTGCCCTACCGTAGCCATGCCAAGCCCACCAGCTTCTCCGGGAATTGCGCCGCCGGTTCTCTGCCCGGCCCTGCTGTGCAGCAGGACGATGCAGGTGGGTGGGATCCGAGCTTTACTTATTATTATCGGGCGCGGGGAAAATGTTAGCTCTGGCTAGGATTTTCTTCTGGTGGTCGGAGATTCGGTTGTTTCGTATGCTGAATTTCGGTCGCCTGGCCTTTTTGTTTTGAGAATATTCAGTTCACTCACTTAATAGAATCTCCTTTTTCCGCCAAAAAAGGAAAATCGAATCTCCTTGATTAGTCACGGAAGGGCTATAACTTCAGATGCTTTGAGAATGTTAGAGGCGAATTTCTGTAGTTTAGCCAAGGAAAATATTGTTTTTTCCCTTTTCAATCCTTTTCTATCTTCTGAAAGTGCTAGTTCAGAGTTAAATATGCTTCACCTGTCAAAGTGAAGCTGCTTGTCCTCTCCACAACCACACTTCTGAAGAATTTGGGAAATTTAGACAAGGACGTGTTAAATTTCACATAGTTTGCAGAACCATGCTACAGTTTACAAATGATGCATCTATCTGCAGCTTCGGGATATCGTCTCCCTCCAAAGGAAATCCAAGAAATCGTGGACATGCCACCGAATCCTAGTTACTATGTCTCCCCTCGCCGAGATAGGATCATGTTCCTGAAACGTAGAGCCATGCCTCCATTGTCCGAGCTTGCGAAGCCTGATAAAATACTTGCTGGCATACGGATCGATTCCAGTTCTAACGCGAGGAGTCGAATGTAAGTAACACAACTTTTATCATTTTGAGAAGGATGTTTAATCGTGTAACCTTCTTGCAGCTAACGGTTGGCTGATTTCTAGGTCCTTTTATACTGGGATCTGTGTCCATTTGCTGATGGATGATGGGAGTTTGGGTCCAGAGAAAGTGGTCCATGGGTACCCAGATGGTGCAAAGATTAATTTCGTAACATGGTATTTTTTCAGACATTGTTCAGTGTATCTCTTTTAGCACACAGCCGAATTATGATGCCTCGTTCCTTTTTGCTCAAACCTGTTTCCGCCCGTGTCTTTCTGAATTTCAGGTCACCAGATGGTCAGCACATGGCCTTCACTGTGCGCTATGAAGAAGAGGTGATTAGCTGATGCTTTAGATTATGAAATGGGAGCACCCTTTCACAGGTTAATGGTTGCTGATGCTATTATCTACTTGCTGCATTTCATGACTTGACTAGGCGAGCAACGGTAGCAATTTAGCATTGTGGGTTGCTGATGCTGAATCTGGACAAGCTCGCCCATTGTTCAAATCAACCGACATAAGTCTGAATGCTATTTTTGAGCTGTGAGTGCATTGTTTTTTCAGCTGAACCGTCTTTCTGTTATTTGTTTCTCTCACAAACTAACACTGATCTTGTGATCTTTTACAGATTTGTCTGGGTGGATAATTCCACTCTGTTGGTTTGCACTATTCCTTCATCGCCTGGCGATTCACCAAAGAAGCCGTTGGTTCCATTTGGTCCAAGGATTCGTTCCAATGAGCAGAAAAATGTCATCCGGATGAGAGCCACAAAAGAAATGTTGAAAGATTTGCATGAGGAAGAATTGTTCAATTACTATGCAACCTCTCAGTTAGTACTGGTCTCGTTGGATGGGATAGTGATGCCAGTAGCCTCCCCTGCTATATATACTTCTCTCAATCCTTCACCAGATGAAAAGTACTTGATGCTCACCTCTGTTCACCAGCCATATTCTTCTATAGTCTCGTATAAAAGGTTCCCGAGGAAGGTTGAGTTGTGGACAGTTGAAGGTAGATTTGTCCGTGAAGTTTGTGATCTACCCCTTGCTGAAAATATTCCAATTGCAGCTAACAGCGTCCGTAAGGGAAAGCGTTTAATCAGGTGGAGGCCTGACATGCCTTCAACATTATATTGGTGAGTCACAAAAGGCTTAAGTCTTTTATTTCATGATGCACCCATGCAACTTCAATTAAAAAATGATACTACCTTCAGTTCTGATGAGAAAATACTAGGTAAACTCAATCCCGTGGTATTTATAGTTCCAGTGAATTTATGCCTCTATTATGCACTTGTTGGTTATGCTTCATGTATTTATGCAGTTCTCCTGTCTTGATAGATAGTCCAAATTTGTTGCTTATGAATAAATGGATATATTCTTTTGAGCCCAGGCATGGCATTTCTTACTTCTGGCTTTGGTGTACTAGTCAGAAGTTAACTGTGATAGTCAACCAACAACAAATTAGTTAGTGTTAATAAGAGAGAAAAGCATTAGTTCTTTTTGCAGAAAGCAATCACTATATTAATGATAATCCCCAATACATTAGTTATTATCAGCTATCAATGTGCTTAACTATAGCGGAGGACCATTGTTATGTTGTTAAATCGCATCTGGTATTTCCAAGGGTGGAGGCACAAGATCGAGGAGATGCAAACATTGAAGTCTCACCACGCGATATAGTTTACACGGAACCTGCTGAGCCCTTATATGGCGAGAAACCTCAAGTTCTACTTAAACTTGACCTTCGGTATAGGTATTGAACTACTGCAGGGACAACTCTTTCTTCTCATGATGTTACAATGGGACATTAGTTTAGCTTCACCTATATGTCCTTGCAGATAAATTTGAATTTTGGCATTTAAAATGTAGCTTGTGAAATGTCTCCTTGCAATTAAAATATAGAAACATACTTTCTTCAGCTCCCCATGTCTATGAGCTACAGTTCATGTGTTTTTGTCAAATCTGCAGAAAAATCTCTTGGTGCTATGGATCGCATGCACTGGTCTATGAATATTGGCATAAGACACGCAGAACAAGAACATGGGTTATCTCTCCTGACCGCAAAGATTTTAGCCCACGATTATTATTCGATAGATCTTCCGAAGATGCCTACTCAAGTCCAGGTTCTCCAATGATGTGCAGAACTCCTGCAGGCACCCTTGTCATTGCAAAAATTAGGACAAGTGAAGGGACCTACATCTTAATGAAGGGACAGGGTGCCACACCAAAAGGGAGCGTCCCTTTCCTTGATCTCTTGAATATGTATGCTGATCTCTTACAACCATTTCTGTCTCACCTTCATCTCCACTTTGTTGCGATTGTCTGAATATATTAACATGGGGCACAACTTGGTTCTTTACAGAATTACGGGAGCGAAAGAGCGGATATGGGAAAGCGGCAAAGAGAAGTACTATGAATCTGTTCTTGCACTGATGTCATATCATCCTAAATGTGAAATCCAGCTGAATCAACTAAAATTACTTATATCGAAGGAGTCAAGAAGAGAAGCTACCCAATATTATCTTAGTATTTGGCCAGATAAGAAGCAAGTCCAGATAACAAGTTACCCCCATCCATATCCTCAGCTGGCATCGTTGCAGAAAGAAATAATCAGATACCAGCGAGAAGATGGTGTCAAACTTACTGCTACATTATATACTCCTCCAGGCTACAATCCATCAAATGATGGGCCTCTGCCATGCTTGATTTGGTCTTATCCTGGAGAATTTAAAAGCAGAGAGGCTGCTGGGCAAGTTCGTCGTTCACCCAATAAATTTGCTCGCATTAGCAACAACTTTCCTCTTCTTTGGTTAGCTAGAGGGTACTATTTTACTTCGTTTTTATGCATATTTTTCTTGCAATTTAATTTCCCATCATGTAGGAAATGTATTTTATTTACTCTGTCCCATCTTATCTTACAGGTTTGCTATTTTGGCTGACCCGACAATCCCTATAATTGGTGAAGGAGATCAAGAGGCGAATGATAGGTAGTAACTAGTGTTCTACCTATTCAGCTAAACATTTTCTACACTTTTCTGTCCTTTTAACTTCTGGGATGCTACTTTGTAGAAACATTCTACTCATATAATCCTACATTAAACACATAGTCTAGTTGAAACATGCCTCATTGCTTTTCTTTCTTTTGCGGCACAAAATCCATGATTTCCTAGGTACATAGAGCAGCTAATTGCTAGTGCGGAAGCAGCGGTAAATGAAGTTGTGAAAAGAGGGGTAAGATTTTCACTTACTTTGTTTTCAACACAAATAGTTGCAGATTTGCATGTCTTTAGATCTTCATCTTTCCCCATACTTGCTGCACCCTTTTGGATTAATGATGTTCTGGGGTTAAGCACCTGAGCACTGAAAAAAAGGGAAATGCATTCAGTAAAAATCTCAATTCTGTAGAATGCACAAATCATATGTTGTCCATTAAGATAGTAATTCAACCGTACATTATGCTCGAGACCTGTAATTATATAATTTTTATCCTGTTCTTCAGGTTGCTCACCGTGACAAAATTGCCGTGGGTGGCCATTCATATGGTGCATTTATGACTGCTAACCTCTTGGCACATGCACCTCACCTTTTCTGCTGCGGAATCGCTCGTTCTGGAGCCTACAACAGGACACTGACTCCATTTGGCTTTCAGGTTCGGTCTAATGTACACATATATTTCTCTGCTTTGATTAAAGCAAGGAACAGAACCCAAAAGTTGCATCACCTGTCACAGATGGACTCCCCTAGATATCACGGCACACCACACTTTCAGGTGGACTTGTCTTTGTTGATTTCTGGACGTCATTTGCTTGCAGAAAGAGGTGAGGACGCTCTGGGAGGCTACCGATACCTATATTAAGATGAGCCCCTTCATGTTAGCTAACAAAATCAAGAAACCAATTTTACTGATTCATGGAGAAGAAGACAGCAAAGTAACAACAGCAATGCAGGTAGCAAGTAGCAACATTAGCTTCTGGGGTATTTCGGTTCTGAATGTTTTGTTGTCCTACAGTTTAAGTTGCTACCCAGAACTGAAATATTACCGTACTTCTGTAGTCAAGTCAATTTTACGATGCTTTGAAAGGGCATGGAGCGCCATGCCGTCTGGTGATTCTCCCATTCGAGGGTCACCGATATGCTGCAAGGGAGAGCATTATGCATGTAATTTGGGAGACTGATAGGTGGCTGCAGAAATATTGTGCAAGTAATTCTAGGAGCACCCAGGTTATGGAATCTAGTGTTGAGAAGACAACACAATCATCTGCTGATGGTGTACCGGCCTGGGAAGCTTTAACGTTGAACTTCACGAAGATATCTAGTTTGGTAAGACTTTCTATCCATTCAGCTACCCTTTTCAACATGTACAGCATTCACCGGTTCCTGGCTACTGCAACTAGTATGTAGCTGAATTATTAGATCTCTTAGTTTTGACACATGATGTACTTGGTTCTTTGATCTGAATGCCAAACCTGTATGAATTGCACTTTAGTAAGTAGTTTAAAATTCACGTGCTGCTGGGCTGGTGGTACATGATTTTGGGTGTGTTTAAAGTACATGTTTGTATAATGCGACATTCTTCTTTATTTATGCTATTAAGTTCTTGAGCTTGAGAATCAAATACGCTTTAGCGAGTGCTTCTGTTATGGCGCTGCTAGAGGGAGGGCGCGAGAGGGCCGGCCGGGGGCCTTTTGCCCACGGCCGGTGGCAAGAGGAAGGGATTTCCTTCTTAATTCTTGCTTGATTAGATTGATACATCTCCTCTCCTTATATAGAGAGGTTTACTTGACTCCCAAGCAAGGCTTACTTGACCCCTAAGCAAATCCTAAGACTAACGGGCCCAGGCCCATCACGTACTCTAACACTACACCCCACCTGGACATGCAGCTCGTCCTCGAGCTGCAACCTAACGACGACTCGACTCCACACAAACCTAACGCCTAAAAACAAGCCTTTTACATCTCGGCCTATCGTATTGACCTGAAATAAGCTAACCCGAATTAGACTCCGACTCTTATTTTTGACTCCGAACGATAAGGCGAGAATCCTCCGCGCGCCGAACTTTTGCGTTTGTAGCCCCCTGGATCCCATGGACACCATCGGGACCAAAGGAGCCCTCGCGGCGGCCGGCGGCGGAATGCAGTGGCGCCACGCGGTGCGCTTCTGTCGGTGACGCCATGTCTTCTCCCCGCCGGCTGACTGTCGATGTCGCAGACTTGGAGGTCGCTGCCCGCGGAAAAACAGCATGCCCGCCGCCCTTGGGGGAAACCGCATGCCCAAGATCCCCGACGCAGCGGACGAGATCGAGGTCCGTTGCGCCGCGAAGCGCAACTTGGAGGAGCTGCAGCTGCAAATCACGCATCTCCCGCACATGCCGTCGCGCTAGGAGGCCGCGCGCAGCAGCCTGCAGCCGCACCGCCGCCGACACATGGTGGGGAGCGATCCAAGCCAGAAGCGGTGACGGCGACGGCGGGAACTTGATCTGCTGGATGGGATCGCCCTGGGACGGCGGTGGCGCTGCTGGGAACGAGGTCGTCACAGTCCCGTCGTAGGGCATCCCATGCTGGAACGTGATGACCGGCGCCGTGGTCACGGCCGAGGGCGGCGGCGGCCGTACGGGGTCAGCGCCGGTGCTGTGACCATGGAGGACCCCCCGTGGAACGGCGCACCGTCGGGACCGGCATAAGGACCGGCGAAACGGGAGGACCCGCCGTACTGTTGGGGTGGCGCCGGTGGCGACTGGATGTGCGGCGGCGCCCAGGCCGCCGTATAGATCGGCCCGGAGATGGACAGCGGCAGCGGCGGCTGCAGCAGCCTGGCGTCGAGTGGCGGCGATGACAGCAGCAGCGTCGGCTGCCGCAGCCCGGCGATCGCGGCGGAGGCCGCCTGGTGCGGCGGTTGCCACGGCAGCCGCGCCGGCCCGTAGGCGGCGACTGATGGCGCGGCCGGCGGCGGTCCGTAGGGACCGGCCAGGAAGAGGCAGATCTCTTGGACCGCGGTGGTGAGATCGCGGATTGCTCCGGCGATCTCCTCCGGGGTGAGGGCGACAGGAAGCGGCGGCGACGGGGTGAACATGATCGAGCCTGAGAGCTCTGATACCAAATGTTATGGTGCTGCTAGAGGGAGGGCGCGAGAGGGCCGGCCGGGGGCCTTTTGCCCACGGCCGGTGGCAAGAGGGAAGGGATTTCCTTCTTAATTCTTGCTTGATTAGATTGATGCATCTCCTCTCCTTATATAGAGAGGTTTACTTGACTCCTAAGCAAGGCTTACTTGACCCCTAAGCAAACCCTAAGACTAACGGGCCCAGGCCCATCACGTACTCTAACAGCTTCACTACTAAATTGTGATGTCCCATAGATGTTTATGGTTAAGTCATGAATTTGGTGTCATGTCCTTTTGCAGAGCAAGCTGATACTACTGGCCTTGGATCTTATTGGCCTAAGGAAGCTCAAAAAATAATGCACAATGATATTGATGGGTTTCGGTGTGACACAGAAGAGTACCCGCCTCATTCACTGCTCCTAGTTATCCGTGTTATTCTTCACACTTGTTTAACATGACACCCTGAGTCAGTAGCCAACTCTTACAGGCCAATAGACACCATCGGTGTATTAGTATCTGCTTTAAAAGAACATGTCATCTTTTGAGTTCCTTTCTTGAATGTCGCGGCATTATACAAAGTGTTATATCATCAAGATTTGCTAACTCACAAATCTAAGGCCTGAAGACATCGACACCGTAAAAATCCAAGTATGATGAAGCACAGCGAGGGTAAAATCTGATCCTTTTCTTTAACTGATGATGTTTTAGTTAAGATCATTATGATGGATACTCCCAAACTTTCTGCACTTGTGCTCTGCATTTTTTACATGAATTAATGTGACTCTTAACTCGTTTTCACTGGTAAAACTGCATAAAAATGGACAATTGTAAGGTTCTATATGATGGATATCACAAATTAAGCATAATAACCATATCAGAAATCGCAAAAAGGGAATCAGAGAATTGCTTCAGTAAAATGCCATGTGTAGAATAATGTCATCACCTTACCACCAGTGTGCCTTGTTTGCTTTCGATAGTTGGCTGGAGCCTGGTATTTCTGTTGCAGATACCATTCAGATTAAATTGCTCCTATTGGTCCTTCACAAGTCCTCTCTTGCACCACAAAAAAAAATACTAGCAAAGAATTCCCTTAAAAACACCCACGAATTTAAATATGAAAAATGTGAATATTTGAGGTTATTTTATTCCAATTGCTTCCTTCAACAGTAAAAGCTTAAAGTGGAAGTGAATGTGTCACCTCTAATTGATTCCAGTCCATAGTATTTTATTGCTAGGGCTCAAATAAACTTGGAAGCACTGGTGACATTTTCTTACTTGACAAATCCTCTACAGCAGAATAAAGACTTGTATGATACTGGGTGTGTGATACTATTGAGCACGGAGATGATCAATTATATAAGTCACCATCATCTTTAAATAGTTACAGACAGATAAGGCGACTGTTGTACCATGTGACCTTGTTTCAGTGATGCTTGTCAAAGAAAACCTTCTCTTTTCTGCTGGTTTTATTTATGTGATACACTTCAGCTTCAACTATAACAATTAAAGATCATCTTGGATAACGTGAGACTAACTCAAGCCTAGCTTCATCACCATCCTGTGCACAAGCACATGATTTGGACAGCAGCAGTAAGTAGAACAAGGCATTATACTTCGATCTAACCACAACTATCATCAATCGTCAGGCCACCATTTCCTTGTGGTAAATGACAAAAACTATTAACACAATTTCATTCTTCGATGGAATCTTATCAATCCCGCTTCTTTCCTGGCAAGAATATGACATGGTTTTCTTAGTAAATAAAACCATAGGGCTGGAGGTCTGATCATTCATTAATGCAAGCAAAGTAATTTCAAATTATAATTTTGCACATTAAATGATTAACTTTAATAATAATAATTTTGGATAGTGAACTCTATCGACATTGAAAATTCTACCATGCTAATTCAGAACGCTAATCAGGAACTTAGATAGGAGAATGGCTTGATCCATGCTTAGATCAAAGAAGGGACATGGATGCTGGCCAAAGCAATTGTCAACACTGGATAATTCAGTGTTAGCTTGCCGGCAATCCGAATATCCTGCGGTGAACTTCAACTCTTCTTTAAACCTGCAATTCAATGTCTTTTACCACTCCATTCTGTCATCTGGAGAGGAAAATCATTAATGTACTTGCATAGCTGTTGCACTGTGGGTCATTTCCTTTTAAAATATTACATGGAGGAGGCACGCCACACGCACATCGCACTCATGACATACATGCGTGCGCGTGCACTACACGCGCTATATTTGCGGGTGCAAGATTTTTTGATGTCATTTTAATGTAGGTCGTTGTCAAAGAAGCAAATCCAAGCACACATTTTTAGACTTTGTACTACCACACCATTTTTTTTGCAGGAGAAAGCCAAATGGTGGTTTGAATGCTCCACAACGTCAGAAGCATCTCTGTGTCGTGGTCTTGCAAGACTTGTGCAGGCCACACGCCTCTCCATCTGTTTTGTCCATACAAGCAACACCCATCCCATTCTGGTACGTTTCCTTTCCCAATCCTCCTTGCAACTTGGCGAGTGGAGATTTTCTATCGGATCACAGCTGAACCTGAATAGTACTCCCTCCGTTCCAAATTAATTGACTTCTATTTGCCCACATGTGGATGTAACTATACTTGTAACATGTCTAGATACATCCACATGTGAGCAAATAGAAGTCAATTAATTTGGAACGGAGGGAGGGAGTAGCTGCCATAGCCTCATCCAAGGCTCCTCCATGTTGCCTTTATCTTGTTCTTCAGAATACATTCAATGCGCACAGGCCATTCATCGCCGAAAGTCTCACCAACCGGCTGCGATCATCGCAGAATATTTGCCCTGTTTCGATCCTTTCGTCGAAAAGCTCCATTGAGGGTGTTTTCAGTCAGGGGTGCGAGCGAACGGCTGCGAAGATGTCTTAGAGAAAAATATCAGAATGATTGGCCCCATTCTCTATGTGTAGGAAGTCAAAAAGTCGAAATGGTTCTCATGGGCACCTTTAGTACCTATCTTTTTTTGGTGCCTTCCAATGATTCCCAAAGGCCAAGAAGCCAAGCTAGGCCTAGGAGCACCACTTGCATATCTGATGGCTGTTACTGTCTTACAGTGGCAAGCAAAAGGAGAGGCCGATGAGACGATAGGAAACGCAGCAGCAAGCAAGATCGACAGAGAAAGCAACCGTAGGTGCTGGGATTTAGATAGCTCCAGGGGCAAGCAAAATTTCACCCGAGTTGTCGCGTTTTCGCCTCGATTTGTAGCCTCCTGTTTGGTCCATGCCAATCACTGCCAGAATAAAAGATGGGAGGACACTTGGTGCATTGCTTGGCTACTGCGATATGAGATTGTTTCCCTAAATAAGTGACTCACAGCCAGGGTAGTTGCCAGTTGCCTTCACTGGCACTGTATTATTATTAGCCTGAAACTGAGACGTTTCGACTTGTTGCTGTCACTAAATATATTTTGTACTACTATTAATTCATTCATTGGTGTCCGTAGTACTTTGGCATTTCCTGAAATTTGGATGCCCAGACCAGGTTGATGTGGTAGGGTTCTGAATCCAGACAGTGGAGAGCATATGGCATAATTACTTGTGGGTTCGGGCGTTTACAGTTGCAGAAGGGTTATTTTCTCATAACTGGGTTAAGAAAAGGCTTATCTGTTGTAAACACTAAGAGATGGACAGTACATCAAACTTAACAGGATCCGAGTGATTTCAGAATGTGTACACACTGAGAGCAAAATGTCTTGTCAGACTAAAAAGAACAAAATTTCTGCGTGTTGCTAGTATGTGCTACTGGAAATTCGAGACTTACCAAGGACACTCAGCAATCATCTCAACCCATGCATTTATTAAAAAATCAATTCCAGGGCATTCCCTCCTTAAAAAAAAATACAGTGTAACCATATTTTTTGTTTAGGTAAAAAGAATATTCTATATGCGCTGCTGAATATTCCACGCTTATTATCTACTCGTTTTTCTTTTCGTGTGGAGATGCAAGCAATTTATTGCTCCTACTCTAACCAAGTTTTTTCTGCGTCATAGTGGCAGTTTGACATTCTGTGATGGATTCTGGTATCAGAACAAAGAAAAGAATTTAACGCTTAACAGTGCTGAATTAGGTCGATCTATCTACGTATGTAGGAGTAGCACCGTACCTTTGGTAAAGTCCAAGCTCTCACTATAGATGTAGACCACGCTGCACTGCAGTCCTTTCAGGTGGCAAGAGTGTCGCCATACACATATATTCGGCTTGTTTCATGCTGCATGCAATCACACAACTAATTATAGCCCTTGTGATCTCGATTCACAAGTACAGTGTGATGCATATATTCAACTGGTCAGCTTTACATGTACAGTAACCTGAACAGGAGACGATCTCACAGTGATACGTCTTTTGGAGGGGTGTTTGGACCACTTTACTACTGCGCTGTTCATGTCGGCACTCAGCACAAAGAGATTCCCAAATGTCAATCTTATGGCGACATTGCATGCACTTGCCCGATTTCCTAGCAATGTGCATTACTGCTGTAAGTAGTACTCCTCGGAATATGCTTAATTTCATGTAAACTGTTCCTCGATCGATGGTATATATATGCATTTGGAGCATAGGAACCGTTCAATCAAGATCGATAGTAAACTGTTCCTCGGGATATGCTTAATTTCATGTAAATACGAAAAATCGTCACCTCATCTTTATTTACAGTTTGCTGCAATTGATAGTCATGCTATATTTATGTTTCTTTCTACTCTGCATCCCAATCTTAATTAAATCGGCGAAAAGAGTTGCTAGAAACTATCCGCCAGACAGCTCGAAGCTAGGGTGCTCCGATCGAATCCGTAGCATTTAGCAGCCTACAGTACTGAACAATATTTTCTTCTTAAAAAAGGTGTCTATATGTAACATGCAATGGTGCCACCAACTAACCCTAGCTAGCTGGATGTCTTCTCGATGAATGACGACACTGTGAACTCATAAGGTGCAGCAGAGGGCTCCCTCGCATCATGCAAGCATACCTGGTTGTACTTGTACACAACAAAGTTGCCAATGGCATCTTTCACGGCTATATATTGTAAAGGTTAGGCTATGACTGAGAACGTGGAGCTATTTTTGTACAACCGGCCTACGTTATTTTACTAGTGTATTTTTAAATAGTTGCGTGTGATCCACAAATTCATGTCTGGCAGTATTTTTGTCGTAAGTAAAGAGGACCCAAATTGTCAACAGCTCCCCAAGAACGTTGAAAATTCGTATGAGAGTAGCTCCACCGACTGGAACACTGAGAGGAGCTCCCGTGTCAATCACTTCCATTCCTCTCATCAACCCGTCTGTAGCACTCATAGCTACAGCTCTAACTCGATTATTTCCTAATAATTGTTGTACCTCACAAGTCACATTAATTTGCTTATCAGCAGTGCACCGGACGATGCCGTCCCCATAGGTTATTTCATACACAGTTGTCCAACATGTACATCCACTTGTATTATATGCGTAACATAGAACGCGACACCTAAAGCCGGGTATCGACACGAAAGTTGCGTGAGGTAGTCCAGTCCGCATTGTACTATCATGGTTAACAAAAATCTGCGTTGTACTATCACTTTTAAAGCTCATTATATTATACTATATCATTAGTTATATGAATTGTAGAAGTTACTGCCAATAATGTTGAACTACTCTTTGCGACCCAACTGTGAGTTATTGTTTACTTTGAACGGGTTATGTTGTACTACCCTTACTTTTAAATGGTACCGTGAGATCCAAAAAACATATCTGACAACACCTTTATCATAAGAAAATTGCGAAGGGCACGATGTTATCCATCAACCCTTCCGCGTGTAGAGGTAATAGATGTAGAAGTTTTGTTCGGTAGACAAATATGAGGTATTATACTACCAATGCCTTTAGTTTCTTGTTCATATTTCACCACATAATTGCTTATTTATAATTGTGTTGTGAAGCTTTAGAAGTTGTGCAATAAATTTAAGATTTCTCTCGAATAAAGAGAGCTTCACCGATTCCACCATATATTCATATGATTAAACTTTGGATGGATGTATATTTGGTCTACCCTAAGTCTACGCACATGCACAAAAAAATTCCTAAGAGTTATGTCCTAGTTCATATGATCCTACTTTACTCTTTGATAACATGTCATGTTGCGTGTCAATGGCAAGTGGGATCAGGAACCACGCCTGCCAGTGTGTCCCCCCCTTGTCACCGAGACAAAATGGAAAATTTTATTACAAGATAGAACTAAGATATAACATTTTATAGAAAGATCTCCAAAGAAAAAATTATCCAGAAATAATTAGGTGAAGGTTTTCCTTGCCCATGATATCAATGTTATGTTGGCTAACTATGAACTAGAGTAGGCAAAGAGTAAAAAACGTACAAATAATAGCAACCATCCAAACAAGATCCAAAGTTTTGGTGGTAATCGATCAATAACCACTAGGGCATGTAGATCAAACTTTATAAACACGAGGGCATCTTAGTTTTTTGCTATCTGAGGTCGGAAGAGGAGCTTTATCACTAGTAGAAAAAGGACCTTTCGTCCGGAGTCCTGTTTGCCATTAGCCCCGGTTCAGGTAAAAACCGGGACCAGTGCCTGGCATTGGTCCCGGTTCGAGCTGCCAGGGCCCCGTGGGGCATTGGTCCCGGTTCGGTTGGGGGCATTGGTCCCGGTTGGAGATACAAACCGGGACTAAAGATGCCGCAACCTTTAGTCCCGGTTGGTATCTCCAACCGGGACTAAAGATAGACCTTTGGTCCCGGTTCGAGCCACCAACCGGGACTAAAGGTTTTTGAAAAAAAAAATTTAGCTCTCATGTCTACCCCCCCCCCCCCCCCCCCCGCGGCAAAAACGTCCCAAACGAATAAACGAAAATGATAAAAACTTCAAAATTTAAAATCCTTTGACGTGCCTGTACCTCACGCAACCTACTTTTAGGGAAAATTTAAAAGTTTGAATTTTGATTTTTTTTGCAAATTCTCAGTAAAATGGCAATAACTTTTCCGTACGAACTCGGAATAAATTGTTTAATATATCAAAACATTCAGCGCGAAAATCCGCATCCGCTCGCAACGGGGTTTACCCGTTTGGAATTTTTTTAGATTTTCAAAATTTCAAAGGGAACTATGAAAGCAGGAAGATTTTTGCCAGAATTTTTTTTTTTGGAATTAATAATTGATTTCTACATTAAGATTAGTATTAATTAATCATTGTTGTTTATGTTAATATAGGTTTGGAATTCAAAAAATAATATCATTTGCCATCGTGCAGGAAGATTTAAGTTTTTGCCGGAAATTCAAATTTTTTTTTTTGAATTAATAATTGATTTCTGCATAAAGATTAGTATTACTTAATCATTGTTGTTTATGTTAATATAGGTTGATATAGGTTTGGAATTCAAAAAATAATATCATGTGCCATCAAAGTGTAGGGGATAATAAGATTGATAGTATAGTATTATCAAGATGTACTCAATGTCATGTTGGAAGCTAGTTGGGAAGGAACTCAAAAGTTAAGCGTGCTGTGGGTGGAGCAGTGTGAGGATGGGTGACCGATCGGGAAGTTTGCCTACAAGTGTGAGGATGGGTGGAGCCGTGTGAGATTAGGGATGATTCGAGATTAAACTGACAAATAATTCAAAGATTCAAAATAGCGAAAAAAATTCCAAATTTTTTTTTCGAAAAAATTCAAAAAAAAAATACTCATTGGTCCCGGTTCTTAACAAGAACCGGGACCAATGAGTCTCCCACCACGCACAGCCAGAACTGGCCACGTGGACCATCATTGGTCCCGGTTCGTGGACCAACCGGGACCAGCATTGGTCCCGGATGGCCAGTCCCGGTTGGGCAACCGGGACTGATGTCCAAACCGAACCGGGACCATAGGTTGTTTTTCTACTAGTGTATATTTTGAAGTGTGAACATGATAGTGTCTCCTTTTCAAATCATCAAATTAGACTATGAAAGTAGTCTACATAGTATATATTCTGTTCACATCCGAACTGATTTTCAAATGACTACGTACCGTGGTTGCTTGGACATGCATTTGATTAAAAGTGGAAGTTTTTGTCACTTCTCTTTGATCGACCAAACATCATTGTCAAAGCTTTTCGCATTGATCAAATTGGAAAAACACTAGTAGTATATTTTATTTTCATAAAATTTATGAGCAAACTTTGTCCAATTTTGAAAGAAGGTTTCTTGTTCATTTCTTTATAGATATAGAAAATGCAAGCTTGCTCATAAAATTATCTATGCATCGTATTATTACTTTACAAGAAAGTTTTTTATAGGGATCTTAAAAGAATGTTTATTGTCGCCCCAAATGCTAATATGGGTGTGGATCTTTTTTTGTGTGTCGGTTAGCAAACCGCGGTCGCTGTCGCACCGGAGGTGGGTGTTGCGTGTAGTGCGCGTGCCCGCGCGACGGCGGCGCGTGCCCACCACGCACAGATGCGCCACGTCGGCCTCCCGTGCGCCACATACGCGGTCAGCCAGCAGTATTCTATCGAGGGAGAACGGTCGGAGTCGCACCGATCCTGTACGTAGACGAGCAGCAGTCATTGCCTTGCACGCCAAAGCTAGCTAGGATCGAAAACCTGTCGATATTTTCTTCGGTGCACGTTGTGCCTGCGCCTTCTTAACCTCTCTAGCTAGGCCTTTAGGCCCCGCGACCAATCTTTTTTGCTTTTGTTTCGACTTTATTAGTTAGGCACAAGGTTGACACTAAACAATATCTAGAGGGAACACGCATTGCATCTATCCTTCCAAAACAAACCTACTTCTTTGACTAAGCCGTAGAAATGCTTCATACTACTTGCTACCCTTGCGGAACACTAGACTTGATCTTGAGGCAAGACTTTGCGCCTATCCTGACTTCGTGGTATAAATAGGAGACCTTACTTGGTATCTCGTTTTTTAGCCAAAACGATCGGTTAGAATTACGAACGTGTCAACCTTTGGTAGAAAATACGAAGAAGCTCTGGAAAATCCTCGGCTCAGTAATTTGCAACCCCCATCCAAGCGGGCCCTTACGGTTGTCATCAGCACCACCGGATTGACCGCCGGCGATGGAGAACTTCCATGGACGGCGGGGATATATACCGTGTTAGCATATTTATCTGCCACGTCAGCAAAAAACAAGGAATCCTAGAATCGAAAGGAGAACTTCTAATCTTACTTCTTTTTATTTCTACATTTTCATGATTGGGTTTTGTACTAGCTAGGACTGGAGTTAATTGGTGAATCAACCACATACTCCCTCATGTTCACAATTGTCGATCCTGTTTCCTGTGTTTTAGGTTTAGCCAAAATCAAACTTCATAAATTTGACCAAATATATAGGAAAATACCATCACATATAGAAATATAAATTAATATTATGAGAATCATATTAAAATGGATTTTTACATTATATTCATTTGATCATAGATGTTGATGTTTTTCCGTATATATATACCTGGTCAGATTTTAAAACTTTGTCTTGAAAAACCAGAACACAGGGTAAGTAAAAGTTTGTGGAGAACAAAGGTGTGATGATTCAGCTTATTCTAATACACGTTTACAGTATCGAACAAAACTCGATAGGGGTGCGTCCATTGTTTGTTGTCGAGTCGTACTGCCTAGCTGTGCATCTTGGCTAGCAGTAGCACAATTCCACTCGGCAGTTGGCGCTTAGAAAGTTGACTCGGCCGGCACAGGCAGATATGGCTTGAGCATCTTGCACCGTCAAAGCAAACTGTATGCACACGGCAAGAATATCCAGCAGAAACGTACGTAGTATAGCTAGCATATTATATATTGACTCATGTGATATATGAATAACTAACAAACTAAATTTGGTATTTTCTTTGGACCGAGGCAGCGGGAACATATGGATCTCGGTATCGTTAGCTCGTCGGTTGAACCTGTTGTGCTGTTTTTCTCGATCTGCCTTCATTCCATAATGTGTCTTTCAAAGTCATGACATGTTTGTACGATTAATTATTACATCGGGCTAATTAGTCGCCTAAGTTTTTTTAAACATGACTTAGGGTTTAGACTGGCCTCCAAGCATTTGTTCCGAAGAAATTAGACATGTACACACCCGAGAGTGGGCGGGCACTCGAACTCGAGATTGGGCGCATTCTTGGTGCACAATCGCCCGAGATTTTCTCTAAGTCAAAATCCTAAAACGTTCAACGTCTCTATATGGAGATTCATGAAGAGTGATATATTAGAAAAACTAGCATGTTTTTTTTTTTTTTTGCATTTTTTAGGCAGTGGGAACTTCCCGCTTTCATGTCGGTTGAACTCGTGAGCTGTTTTGTTGATTACCATTATGTTTGTTCCCTCTCAAAAGCAAGTGGAGCGGTTCTCGTATGCAAACGGAAAAATGACTCCACCCGTTTGCACCTTGAGATTAAGTACACCCTCCGTTCAGTAACTAGACTTTTTTTTTAGCTATTTCAATATTTCTACATACATATTAAAATGAGTGAATATACGTACCAAAATATGTCTAGATACACACGAATCAAGAAAAAACTAAAAGGTCTTACATTAGGGAAGGAGGGAGTACATAAGATCATCATATATCTTGCTATGTTATCACGTTCATACATATCCATGCTCCTTTCCATAACGTGCCTTTCAAATATATAGCATGTTTGCACTATAACTACCAAGTAGGATTTTGCTTAATCTAATTAGTCATCCGGGATTTTCTTATGTCGTCTCTATCGAGGTTCATGCAGGAGTTAGGGGTTGGATCACACAGCTAGCATCATCGTTTGGACTGAAGACTCGAGCGGAGCCCGGCTTTAAATTAATAAAGCCATCATCCAGAGTACAACAACATAACAAGAGGTAAAGAACTAGCATCATCGTTTTAGATAGACCCATTGCACTTGCACGAGTATGCATTTTGTCGCATCTCACTCCTATTTTGAATTACTCAAGATGCATAAATTACGGCGCGCAGGACTTTGCTGTCGTTCCTACTAGAGGGTGAAGCTGATACGGTAATATTTGGATAGATGCTTGGTGCCTCTTTTTAACGTTGGATACTCGTACCAATTAAGCTAGGTACATATGATTGGTCGTATCATTGACACTTGTGTGGTCGGTCAGACCAGATAGAAAACGACGCCATCTATAGCTAACACAATAACCGGTTCATAAAAATGCACAGCCGTTACCGGCAAAACCAACGGTTCTAGACGAACCAGTCGTGGCCCACCATCGCTCATCAGTCTAGCAGCACGCGCCCCAAGCACTGGCATGTGGGCCCGCCACACTCTCGCGCCTCATCAGCTTGCCAGCCTATATAAACACCGATCGCTTACTTCCACAGCATCAGCTCGTGCGCCTCACCTCATCACTAGCTCGATCTCTCAGCTGGTAGCTTGTGCATCTCGGGCTCGGAGAAGCAAGCAAGCTAGCTAGCTTAGCAGAGGAGGATCGACTAGCTGATCAATTCATCATGGGCATGGAGGCCTGCAACAAGGTGATAGAGGAGGAGGCCCTGGTGCAGAAGATCACCGGGCTGGCCGCGGCCATCGGCGAGCTCAAGTCGCTGAGCCCCTCGCCGGAGGTGAACGCGCTCTTCACGGAGCTTGTGGTGGCGTGCATCCCGCCCAGCACCGTCGACGTGGACTTGCTGGGCCCGGAGGCGCAGGACATGCGCGCACGGCTGATCCGCCTCTGCGCCGACGCCGAGGGCCACCTGGAGGCGCACTACTCCGACCTCCTCGCGCGCACGACAACCCGCTCGACCACCTCGCCGTCTTCCCCTACTTCAACAACTACATCATGCTGAGCCAGCTCGAGCACGGCCTCCTCGCCCACCACATCCCCGGCCCGCCCCCGTCCCGCGTCGCCTTCCTCGGCTCCGGCCCGCTCCCGCTCAGCTCTCTGGTTCTCGCGGCGCGCCACCTCCCGCCGCGTCCTTCGACAACTACGACATCTCGGCGACGCCAACGAGCGCGCCAGGCGGCTGGTGCGCGCCGACGCCGACGCAGGTGCCCGCATGGCGTTCGTCACGGCGGACGTGGCCGACGTGACGACGGAGCTGGCGGGATACGACGTGGTGTTCCTGGCGGCGCTGGTGGCATGGCCGCCGAGGAGAAGGCGGCCCTGGTGGCGCACCTCGGGAGGCACATGGCCCCCGGCGCGGCGCTCGTGGTGCGGAGCGCGCACGGGGCGCGCGGGTTCCTGTACCCGGTGTGGACCCCGAGGAGATCCGGCGAGGCGGGTTCGAGGTCCTCACCGTGCACCACCCGCAGGACGAGGTGATCAACTCCGTCATCATCGCGCGCAAGGAGGCGGCGCCGCCCGCGGTTGTCGCCGATGCCACGCGCCGGTGAATAACGGCAGCTTGCAGGCGCAGTGCGCGGTGGCGGTGAGCCGGCCGTGCCTTGGCTGCACCTGCGAGATGGAGGCCAGGGCGCACCAGAAGATGAAGGAGATGGCCATGGAGGAGATGGAGGCGTAGGCCGCATGTCGATGGCCACGCATCGCATATATAGCACGGTGAATTTTATCGATCGATTGATACATGCATGGTAATAATTCAGTTGTCTTCATGCATGGACGTGGCTACTTATTTACCATAATTAATCCTTGTCTACCTGGCTGGATTTTTACTCCACAGTTATTTGTACCGTGTTTTAATCATCTGACAGCTGCAGCCTCCGGGGTTCTTTAACATAGGGGAGGAGGATATGTATTGTGCTGAGAAGATCGAGTCGATTTGCTGTAATAAGTGATTTTGACACTGTATAACTGAAGTGATCATCACTCAAAAGTGTAACCTATGCTTGCTTAATTGATTTTCTCATCTTAACGAGTCTCTCAACTCTGTTAGTTCCAATTTTCTGGTTCTCTTTTGCCTTGATTTGTGGCCTACGCCCCTGCGATCTGCAAGATCGATCAAAATCAGAGCGAACAGTTGTGGATTTTGTCAGCAAAGTGCAAGCTCAGACGGTCAACTGAAATATAGCTTCTACTGTAAGTGGTACTGTAGCAGGTTGCCAAATGATTGGAGTGCACCATTTTTCTGTGGTGCCAAAATGACTGGGGCGCTGCTCGAAATGTGTGTCTGCCACTCTAACGGATGGACTTGTTTTTTTCCTTTTTCAGAAGTGACGGTCTTTCGCAAAAAGAAAAAGAAAAAAAGAAAAAAAAAGTGACGGTGGAATTTGCTTATTTTTCTTAGGCCGAATGGAATTCACTAGGACTTGTGTGATCTACCAGACTACGACAGGTCCAGCCTATCATCCAGTTTGTGTTTTCTCCTGCGGAGAAAGGCCACTATTGGGCCATCCTTGTTTATATCTCCAGTTTTGTGCTAGAAGTAAACATTCACAGTCCCTTGAAAGAGACATTCAGGGTAAAATCAGCCCAACAAGCCAACATGCCAATAGCAAGAGGAGCAAAAGTGTAGAGACGCAAATAAATTTTTTTTTAAAAAAGTGTAGAGACGCAAATTAGGGATAAACGTGTCTGATTTGCATTTTTTTTTTGTCGCACGAAAAGTTCCGCAGGTTAGGACTTAGAAGATGATACCATACAATCTTTAGTTGTGATCAAAATCCATGTGAAGACTATATGGCTAAATGTTAACTTCTGTCGGAGCGGAGCAGGACGGAGCCCCGTCAATATGTATCAGTTTCAACCTAGGTCACCACTGCTATATATATATCTCTTGTAAGCCGTTGCAGGGGATAAGTCCATTGTTTTAAATCCCTGGCATTTGTAGCCTCTCCCGATATAGTAAAATTTTGCTGGCTGGCACCCGTGGTTTTTTACTCTTCTCCTTGTACAACTCATTTGATTCGTAGGATAGGGAAAGTGTAGAAATAGGAAACCATAAGATTGAGATGACACGTATGATTGAATTCTATGAATAAAAAGTTTCATATCGAGGCTAATGAACCAAAGATATCGTTGGCGAAGCCCTCAAAATGCAGGGGAGGTATAGCTTGAGAGGTGAAAATATTGCCTGCCGCATTGCAGTAGTGGTTTGTTAGCTTACTCCTCGAGACGGTAAGGTGTAGGCTAACGTTGCGCTGAGATACGTATGGCCTTGTGATGCATGCACTACAATCTTAATTGTAGCAAAAGGTAGCAAGGTTTTATGCATTGCACAAGTGTTGGGGAAGAAGGTTACTCATAAGCCACGTGTATCGATCGGTGACCTTGATTTGAAGTAGTTTTCTTAAGCCGTAGCCTGTACTCTGCGGTATCCTTGAGAACTGATATGTGAAGCAATAAGGTTATGTTTTCTTCTCTCGGTATCTACTCCTGGCTTCTCATCATGATGATATTTTCCCATGGTGGAAAGTAACAGTTAACATGCATGGCTTGTCAACCTTGGATGGGGAAGTTCATAAACCATGCTGCATGTGTGGCGCTTGTCGAGTCAGTGTTGTCTTCAATGTCTATTTTCCTCCTGATCGCCATCAAAGTGGACAAGCGCACTATCAAGGCTTTTGATAAACTTCGGAGAGTCATGCTTTGGATCTGTAGCGACACAGTAGTGGCAGCAAATGTAAGGTCAATTGGGACAAGGTCTGCCGTCCAAAGAAGCTAGGCGGGCTGGGGATTCTGAATCTAGACAAATTTCGAGGGCCCTGAGATGGCCATGGCATGCATGGGTCTCGCCTGAGAAGCCTTGGGTGGGTTGGGAAACGCCTAATAATTTCACGAACAAGAGTCTTTTCAATGCGGCTACTAGGGTAAAGGTTGGGGACGTCTGCAAGCCTGTTTTTGGGGCTCTTCATGGCTTGATGGCGTACCTCCCAAGGTCATTGTGCCACATCATTTTGAGGTCTCCAGACGCAAGAACAGAAACGCTTGAGATGCCATCACAGATCAAGTGGATCTAGACAACTTCTCTGTCAACCACATCGCTGAGTTTGTCTACCTTTAGGGTCTACTGCAGGAAGGTACCCTTACCGCTGGGGTTGAGGACACCATCATCTGGACGATGTCGACCTCTGGGACCTATTTAGCTAGCTCTGCATACTGGGCACAATTTCTTGGAGCTTCGTCCTGCTCCATTATGAATGTGGTGTGGAAGACTTGGGCGCCGCCAAAATGCTCTTTTTTTTGCGTGGCTCGTCGTCCAGAACAGGTTGTGAACATCAGAACGACTAGCTATCAGGGGCTGGCCCCACCAACCTCTTCGCCAGCTGTTGCTTGGCGTGCAGTACACGTTCGTTGGGAGACCCCAAGAGGAAGGTATGAAGCAGTTCAGTGTTGCTTGGCGTGCAGTACACGTTCGTTGGGAGACCCCAAGAGGAAGGTATGATGCAGTTCAACAGCAAGTTTCTCTCAGTATGTATCGAACCAGTAGGAGCAGTAGCACTAAAGAAGGTTGTCAACGGCGAAATATGAAGCGGCGCAACACCAGGGATTCCGGCGCTGACGTGGAACCTGCACACAACACAATCAAACTACTTTGCCCCAACGAAACAGTGAGGTTGTCAATCTCACCGGCTTGCTGGAAACAAAGGATTAAACATATGGTGTGGAAAATGATGTTTACTTGCAGAAAATGAAAGAGAACAATGTTTGCAGTTTGTGGTTGTTTAATCAATGTAAAAGAATGGACCGGGGTCCACAGTTCACTAGAGGTGTCTCTCCATAAAAGATAACTAACATGCTGGGTGCACAAATTACAGCTGGGCAATTGACAAATATTGAACGCATGACAATGCATATATATGACATGATGACTATTATGATATTTAATTGGGCATTACGACAAAATACATAGACCGTTATCCAACAGCATCTATGACTAATAATCCACTGCCAGGTTGTCATCCGAGTCCCCCGTTGGTATTAAGTTGCAAGCAACGGATAATCGCATTAAGTAAAGTGCGTAATGTAAACAAATACATATGACCGTGGACATAGCATTGTTAGGTTACCCCTAGTAGCAACAGCACATCCGCAATCTTAGAAGTTGCTGTCACTCTCCCAGATTACCGGAGGCATGAACCCACTATCTAGCATAAATACTCTCTCTTGGAGTTACAAGCATCTACTTGGCCAAAGCATCTACTAGTAACGGAAAGCATGCAACATCATAAATAACATAGGGCATAGATTGATAATCAACTTGACATAGTATCAATTGGCGCCGTCAATAAAAACTACTTAGAGATAAAGCAAACTGACGTCCGTCAGGATTTTGAGCCGCGGAGGTCTTACTGAGCCGACCTGCAACACTTTGCGGGTACCTAACGCGTCCGTCAGGATTTTCTTCATGTCTGTTGACACAGAAATTCCGGGGCAAACGCTGTAGGAGCGGGACCCGGCCCAGCTCGACGGATCGGCGGGTCTTACCTTTGCACCATGTGTGCAGCATCCGAGGTATATGCGACGGACGCAACTCGGGGAATTATGATCGATATTTGCATGGGGCTATGTAGCCAAGTCGAGTAAGCTTCGATCTGAGTCGAGTAAGCTTCGACTGTTTTGTTTTGGGGCGAATAAATGTCTTTGATCGTAGTTTTTTCGGGTGCGCGACAGCGCTCCCGATGGGAGTAGCCCCCGAGATTGTGCTTAATTGCTTGTAGTTGAGTATAATCTCAAAGCTTTGAATCTTTTGCAGCAGTCAATAAAGTTTTTATTTTTATACTTGTCCAAAGCATCTACTAGTAATGGAAAGCATGCAAGATCTAAATCTACCTGGGGTACTCGACCCTGGGATTGCCGTGGGCGCACCTCGTCAATTGGCGCCAAGGAGCAAGCTATCAAAGCGATCAAAGCCATACACGAGTGCACCATGATGCCCGAGGACTCGACACCCGAAGAGCTCGCGGCGCACAAATATATCTTCTGGCAGGAGAACCTAAGGTTGAAAAACCTGCAGGCAACACTCGACGAGCGCAGGAAGGCTGCAAGCGTGTCGAGTGCGCGACGCGCCGCGTTGTCAACTATCAATTCCACTTGGGGGACGATTCCTCGTTCGCGATCCAGGCTGGCGCACCTGACAGGAAGCGAAAGGGCGGCACTGACTCGTGATCTGAACGTGTCGTTCATGACGCATGACGAAGACGGGATTCCTATCCCCAAAACAGCACTAGGAGCCCTTATGTCGGTGGCCATGTACCTGAAGGCAACACAGCCCCCAGACAGTGACTCGAACGCAGCCCTGCATCGCCAGCAAATCAGGTCACTCCACATGGCAGGTGGAGCCCTAGCCACAGTGGAGGAGCACCCAGGAGGAAGCGGAACCCGTCGTGAGGCCGCCCCGCGACGCGAACTGCAGACAAGGGAGAACCGCGACCGCACAGTCGCAGCAAACGATGACCGAGACCGGTCAGGACGCGATCGACGCGAAACTCAGCATCGTGAGGTGAGCGGCGATCGCCGCGATGTCATGACACAACATCGGGTCAGCAGAGGCCGGAGCAGAAGATCCACATGATCTCGAAGTAGCGATTCGGACTCAGGCGAAGAGTGGGAGCCTTGTGGGGCGTTATGCTTCACTCGACGCATCCGCCAGACAAAGATGCCCAAAAGATTCAGGCTTACGTCTGAAACACCCAAGTTCGACGGTAGGCAGGAACCCTCGTCCTGGCTGGAGGATTACAGAACAGCAGTCTCCTGTCAACGAGGCTCAACCACAACTGCGATGCAGTACATCCAGCTCATGTTGTCTGGGACCGCGCGGGATTGGCTGAAAAGCTTACCCGAAAACTCATACGACTCCTGGGAACGCTTCCAGGAGGACTTCATCAAAAACTTCCTCGCAACATGCGAGCGACCTGCGACATTCGCAGAACTGCAAGCCTGCAGGCAGCGTTCAGACGAACCGCTGCGTGAGTACATCAGAAAGTGGACTACGATGCGCAACTCAGTAGGAGTGGTGTCAGAAGACAGGGCAATCGACGCGTTCATTGTAGGAGCTGCTAGGCACGACTTTTGGGAGGCACTATGCCGCCAAAAGCCAACATCCATATCACAACTCATGAAAGTAGCCAACGAGTGGGCGGACGGAGAAGACATGGTGCGAGAGCATCAGGAGTCACCGCGCGGCAACAACAACCACAGAAGCTGGGACAGAAGAGATGGCCGCGGCAGACGCAAACGCAAATCCCAACGCTTCGACGACCAGGACGGAGTCGAACTTGTGGCGGCTGGCTACGACAACCGCGACGATCGCAACCGAAGCGCGGGCTGTTGGGGGAATAGTTAACCCGCGACTTGTTTGAATTCAGCAACAGCGACTTAAGGCCGCGTATCATTGTTGGGCCACAAGGAAGATGGGCCAATCTCGTATCGCAACCCGATAAAGGAAAGCTTCAGAAGGTCGGTGCAAACTTGCCTTGGAAGACAAGAATACAACCAGGCTTCGTGTAGAACTCTTGTAACCTGACGAGCCTCTGTGTATATAAAGAGGACTCGCAGGACTTAGAACAGGTCGAGATCAATATCCACGATCTAGAGCCCTTAAAGCCTAGCATACACGGCGAGTACCAGATCGGATCGCCACCATTGTAACACCTCGATTATCATATCAATACCAAGCTAGGGTAGGCAGGAAGTAGGTCTTTTACCTCACATTGAGGGGGCCGAACCTGGGTAAATCTGTGTTGATCTTTTGTTCCCGCGATCCCAAGCTCGGAGATGCTTGACTCGCGTAATCCCACACCTACGAAGTCATCTATGACACCTGACGTGACAAACCTGTCGGGGGAATAGTTTCTGGATTAACCCGCGGCCCAGTGCGACTTACTTTACTCGCATAGACAAAGGCCCATATGGGAGTAAGCCCAATATTGAACCGCCATAAGGAGAAAGATCTAGAAGATGTAACTCGGGAGACATGGAGACCAAGTAGTCTCCAAGTAGGTCTCCGAAGACATATTCCTTGTGGGGAAAGTTTCCTTTGTAACCTGACGAGTCTCTGTGTATATAAAGAGGACTCGCAGGACTTAGAACGGGTCGAGATCAGTATCCACGATCCAGAGCCCTAAACCCTAGCATACTCGGCGAGTTCCGTCCCGGATCGCCTCCGTTGTAACACCTTGATCATCATATCAATACAAAGCTAGGATAGGCAGGAAGTAGGTCTTTTACCTCACATTGAGGGGGCCGAACCTGGGTAAATCTGTGTCGATCTTCTGTTCCTGCGATCCCAAGCTCGGAGACGCTTGACTCGCGTAATCCCACACCTACGAAGTCAGCTATGACATCTGACGTGACAATCCCACGACAGTTGGCGCCCACCGTGGGGCCTGCGGTCAAAAGCGTCACGTTCCGCGCAGGATCGAGATCGGGATTCAAGGACATCGCGATCGGCCAAGTTGAAGACATCAATGGAGTTCCCTTCATCGACGATTCAGAGTGGGGACCCGAAGCAGATCATGTCGAGTTTGGGTATATAGTTCCCATTGGATCAGTGAAAGTTTTCATCGGATCTGTTAGTCGCAAGCCTACGGGCGCGATTCAAGGAAGCGAGTCAGTGGAGGAATTACGACCGGTCAGGGTCCGCGTATTGGAAGAGCTACGTCAGGCTACAACAAGAGCAACTGCTTCCTCCTCGTCAAAACCTATTTGGGGATCTCTACCAAATCAGGAAGGCGACCCAAAGATCAAAGAGATTGAAGCTATCAGGACAGAACTCTGTGAAGAGTCGCACAGGCTCGCAATGGAGCGCAGAAGGTTCCAAGAAGAAGATCAGCGACTGCGTTGTCAGCAGCAAAAACGTCGGGCCGTTTGGACCAAGATGACGCCTGAACGAAAGAAACTCCAAGAGGAGGATTGGCGACTTCGCCGCTGGCAACAAAAGCATCAGGTTAAGGCAGATAAAGGACAGATGAAAACAAAGTTCCGCGGCGACCCGGAAAGCAATTTGCATGCCGCAATAGGGATATTATCAAGGATGGTGCCAGTTGGAGACACGCAAGCTGATAAGGAAGCTCGCCATGCGATAGAGCTATTGCAAACCGCCGCCTTGCAACAAGCAAACATGTATGGAGTTACGCCCAATGAGCCGCCACCTGAGCCGCAGCATGATCCGCAGCATGAGGTATCATGGGGCGAAGAAAAGTATAGCGTGGAAGAAGTGGTAAACCAACTTGCAGGCTTACAAGTATCATTAGGAGAGAGAAAGAGATGAAAGGCGAGTCATCGGTGCGCATTGCGGCTCAGCCGGCTCAGGACGAGATTGATTCGGATGAGGATACGGCGCCGGTAAGCTCGTACTCACTACTAAAGGGACCAGCATGCTTTGGAGAGGAAATACGGCTCACTCGTTTCCCTCCAAGTCTTGGCGAGTCACAGCAAGTAACCACCTATTGCGAGGATCAAGACCCTGCCTTGTGGGTAGAGAACTATGAAGCGAACATGACAGGGCCCGACATAACTCCAGAAGTATGTGCAAAGTATTTTCACCTGGTGATTCAAGGGAAGGCCAGAGATTGGCTTATAAAGCTGCCGCCAAGATCAATAAATTCATGGGAAGATCTAAAAGTTAAGTTCATCCAGAAGTTCCAAACTGAGGATATGAAGAAGCTCAAGCAGTGCGTCCAGAGAGAAAGCGAAACAACTCGCGATTGGGCAGAAAGAATCGCGCAAATTCTTGATTCCTCCGGAAGCTTAACGGTGCAGTCCGCGATACAGTTCATGGAAAGAAATTGTAGGTTTGAGCCGCTGGTACATAAGTTGAGTCGCGCGGCGCACAAAATAGACAGCTTTGACAAGTTATGGGCGACAGTCAACAAATACGCAGAAACCGAGAGGGTGGTAAGCGGCTTACCGCAAGTCCCAAAGGAAAAACAGTCAGCAGCGCAAACTGAACGCCGTGAGAGTCAGCCAGAAAGGTAAGGAAGAAACAAGGAACCACCTCCCAACAGCGTCAAAAGGGCCTTGGACGTTCCCTGCGACTTACATCGCAGAAGGGATGGTAGGCCAGCGAGCCATACCAAGCACAGTGCCATTATTATAGGAGGTGGAGAGAAGGTCACGTACCAGGAGCAACTTACATGGGATCCATGCAACGGAAGGACAAAGAAAGTTCTCATAAAAGTCCAGAATTCTTACAGAAAAGGAACATAATGCAATTTCACACTGTAGAAGCGCAAGCGACACACAGAGATGGGAAGTGTAATCATGACCTGATGCCGCAAAGGCGTCATCGTTGGACAGAGCAGTCGGTCATTTGGAGTCGCGGCGATCATCCCCCAGAAGTAAAGAATCCTGGACAGTTACCTCTTGTGGTCGCGCCACAAGTCGCAGGATACAGGCTGCACAAAGTCCTCATGGACGGAGGAGGGAGAGTAAATATATTATATCAAGACACGCTCCGAAGGATGAACATACCCGAGTCACGGTTGCGACCAACCAGAAGGGAAATTCAAGGTATAATTCCGGGAGCTGTCACGCGACCTATAGGACAAATAACCCTTGAAGTCAGTTTTGGGTACGAGCGCAACTTTCGCACAGAGCTCATAGATTTTGAAGTTGTGGGTGATAAGAGTTCATATCATGCGATCTTCGGAAGAGAAGCCTACGTCAAGTTCACTGCCCGTCCTTGCTATATCTACCTGCAACTAAAAATACCAGGACCAAATGGTGTGATCACAGTGTATGGGGATAGGCAGATAGCGCTTGAATGCGAATACTCGGGTACCGCAATAGCAGAAGAAGCTTGCATCGCTAAGTCCTTACAAGGCACAGATCAGAGGAGAACCTTCGAAGCCCAAAGCGAGTCGCACTAGAAGCGCCGCGGAGGCGGCCAGCAGGATGCATTCACAGGATGGTGAACTACAATCATGAAGTCGCATGTGATTCCAAAGTCGCGCTTATACGAAAAGGAGATGGGAGGTGGCGCATATGCGTAGATCCATCTCAATCAACAATCAAAATCAGGGAGGTCAAGTTATTGTGAGACCCCGCAGCACAAATACGACTCAAACTACGCCGCAATTCAGTGCGGCCGGCCTTCAGAAGGGCTCGTTTTCAGCTTTAACATGAGAAATACATCGGAGCTATTATGCTCGACTTGAGTCGCTCCTAGCGACTCACATATGAACCAATGAGGTGTTCAACCTGCTTCGTCAGGGGAGTTTTTCGCAGATGAGTGCGATGAGTATCAAGTATGCATGGCCTGCGGGGAAGAGAAACCCGCACTTAAAGGGCCTGCATCGTTTTGTCATACCTTGTAAAACATCGAGTGATTATGAAATAAAGCCGGCAATTATCCTTGCGTCAGGGGTTTTGTCGTTTCACCTCAACTATCATTGAGTCGCTGAGTCTTTAGAATTTCATATATCACTGACCTTTGAGGGCTCGTCTCGAGCATTGCGTATCGCACCTCAAATTTGCCAAACGAGTGGCAACCCTTAAGCTAGAAGCGTCTTGCATTATGCGGCCAAAGTACCGGGGTGCGGTGTCAATCAAAGTGCAATAGTCTATCATGGCTGCCGAGTGACCCTGAACACGCATGTTACCCGGGAAATTCTGAGCCGCGCGAGCGTCTACTTAAGGGAAGTATCAAGAAAAGGACTTGTTTATAAGTCGCAAAAGCAATATATATACATAAATGTCTTATGGACTAATGGGCATGACCCACAACTGTTGTTTATTTTTTCTGCTTCTTAGTTACAGGGCAATGGTTGGTGCGGCCTGTCTTGTGGCTGAAGCCGCAGGTGGCTTGATAACAAGGGCACCGCCAGATGAAGCAGAAGGGCCGCCCGACCCTGATGATGGAGCAGTGGCTTTGGACGACTCAGCTTCTGAGGACTTTTTTCTTGGCACCTTGCTCCCATCAAGATTGAATTTATCAAGATAAGTGCCCAAGTCTAAATTGTCAACAAATTTCGTGGCATATCCGCGCATCCCTTTCCAGATGTCAAAGTATTCACTATTGGAAGCTCAGTGCCATCAGCGCGTACCCAGCAGGCATGACGAGCAATCTTGCCAACATCTATCTCTGGATAATATGCCCGGAGCAATGTCAAAACATGCGCAGCTCCGGTGCGAGCAGAGGATCGTTTCCAATCTGAGACATAGTGCGGAGACTTGAGCAGTTTGTCTATCCAATACTCGCAAGATTTTGGGCCGTCAGTCGCAGGTGATATTGTTGTCATGACTTCCTTTGCGACCTTTAAAAAGCGCTGGTTCAAATTTGAAAGATATTCCAACTGATCCTTTAAACTGGAGCGGTATATTGGAGCCTCGGAGCCTATATCAAGAGAAGGAAGGTCAGACATGAGTTTGCAATTTATAATAGCTGCCTGCAGTACACATGATTAAAGGATAAAAGACAGACCAGCGAGTTGAAGAACGGATGACTTGACAATGGAGCCAAAACCCTCAAAAGCTTTGAACAGCGAGTTATACTTTTCATCTCGCACTGAGAGCCCTTTTGCATGGTCTGCTTTCAGTCTATCAATCAATTCAGACTTAAGGGCCGTACTTTCACGCAAGGATTTAATAATTTCATCCTTCTCCATGAGTCGCTGTTGAGAACTTGCTTCAAGTTCTTTAAATTGCTCTTCACAAGAATCAAGTTGGTTTTTGAGAGACTTTATTTCTTGAGCTTGATTCCTCATGATTACATTATGCTGCTCCAGACCAGGCTGCATAGTCTCAGTTTGATCCATGAAAACAGCTTTACCTTTTAAGCTGGAAGATCCAAGCAAAGACAGTTCGAGCTGAAAATAAACAAGAGCCACAAGCATGAGTAAATTATCCAGGTCGTGAGTTGAGCTTGGGGGCTCGAAAATTGAAAACAAGAAAAGAATCAACACCCCGTGAAGTGACACAGAGTATTGATCCTTGGGGGCTACAGTATGCGTACTTGGCGACTCGAAGAAAATTGCTCAATTAAGTCGCGCAGTAATGCTGCGTGCTTGTCTCCAGCAGCGATTATAGCATCTGCGATTGATCTGGAGTCATCAGCAGCAGGATTGGTGGATGGAACTGCGACTGGATTTGCAGCAGGAGCAGCATCAGCAATATCACCTTCTAGTAACATCTTTGGGTGAGTCGCATCATCGCTGTCTCCTATGTTCTCATCAGTAGCACCTTTGCTCATGGCTGGTTGAGAGGAGACAGTATCAGAATTGGATTTGGTGTCTCCTTCGACCATAGCCCTGCGAAATATCAAGCGGATTAGTAGGCCGACCTAACAGAGCCATGATATTGAAAAGAAGGCGAAACCATACCCAGAGGCTATACGGATGCTCTTCATCAGGCATCCAGAAGAAGGAGAGGATAGGTCTTGCAAATCTGAACCTATAAAGAAGTGTTAATCAGTAGTTCCTTGTCAACAAGATATGCAAATATCTATACCTAATAATAAAGCAAAAAGGGTTTCTTGGTTCAAAAAGAGGGGTTCTTGGTCCAGCTTTTTTTTTGCCGATTTTACCCCTGTGTTCTCAGAAATATTACCCACCACTGCCACCCATAAGTCATACCTGTTCGTTTTTTTCTTTTCCATGTCATTACCGCAACGTTGAAATTGCCCATGTTGGAATAAACCAAACTGTCCGTATCCAAGTTGAGAACGGGTTGGTTGTTTCCATCGTAGGTGGTCAGGTTTCATAGTTCGAGTCGGTAGGTTTCATAGTTTCCTATATATATAATAATAAAGGCATTAAGCTTTCTTGAGGTACGTCATTAAAATTACCCTCAAAGTTCTAAATAATTACCCACCTATGCCACCCGTAAGTAAAAAAGGGTTCGGTAAAATCTTTTCGGTTTGGTACGTCGCGGTCGCTCGATCTATGGGTTTGGTTTCCTGTGTCGCGCGTGTGTGCGTGGTTCGCTCGATGGAAGTGTCCGCTGCCAACTAGGAGACCGCGCCGTCATGTGTCGTTATCATCCCAGCTCCACTCCGACGCAATCTCCTCCGCCCACCGCACATCACCCCTCCTGGCCTCCTGTACTTATACATGCACCCGCGTGAATCTATCCCTCCGTTCTAAACTTTTCCTTCTTCTCGATTCGATCGGAATTTGTCCAGCACCAGCCGGCCTCGGCTCGATGGCGTCCAAGCGGATCTCAAGTAGCAGAATCTCGATTCTACACGGGCGGCGACCTGGGCATTGGCTTGGCGCATACGGCATACCCCCTCCGAAGCCTTCACGATAATACCACATGGCAGACCGACAGATCAAATCGTGGCGAGGCTGTGCCCGTCGATGTCTTCCACGGCACCACGGCAGGGGAAACACGGATGCAGCCTTGGGCCTGGAGCTTCATGAACGGCAGGCCAAGAGCCGCTGGTGCGTGCCCAGGAGAGGCGGAAGTGGCCCATGGCGCCCGTCCAAGCCCTGCTGCGGATGTGCTGGACGAAGTTGCAAGCACGGCAGCTGTAGTACGAGCAGGACGCAGCTCGCGCGCTGCTGGAAAATGCAAACATGGCAGCGGTAGCGGCAGGAAGAACTGCGCGCAACTCGGCAGTCAGGGTGGCAGCAGGATGACGGGGCTGGGCTTGAGTGAGAATTTTCGATCGGAATTGTTCCGGGGCTGGGCCTGCCATTGACCATTATGTCCAGGAACCGGCAACATTACATGGTGGGGCATCTTGGCATATGAACAGCTGCACATGCATGCATGCACACATGCCATTCCAGAATCCAGGTACCAGATGGACTCCTTGCACGAGAAACTAATCTGCGCATATATTCGCCAAATATATCAGTCACGTGAGGTGTGCTACCTTACATTTTGTAAGCTCCGTGTCTCTTTCTTTTAATTAATACTGATTAGTTTTTTTCAAACTAATAAGATCTTAAAATGGCCATATCATCTCAGTTGTGATCTATCCATGATTATAGAAACTGATTCAACGTAACTAGAGAATTGGTAAAGCAGTTCATAATTTTCACAGTGTGATCTGCTCCTATGCCGCAGCTGGAGCGAACATGAGGTGACAACCATGGTGATAGAAAGGTTATGAATATCATCTATAATATTTATAATATTTAGTACATCTAAACCCCGTAGCAACGCACGGGCACTTTTGCTAGTCTCTCCTATCTAAAAAACGAATTTGGTTCCTCTCGTACGTCGTCCGACTTCGTCCTCCTACGTCGTCCCACTTCGTCCAACATCTCACACCGATTCCCAGCGCGCGACAGGTGGGACCTATCCTTCTCCTCCCGCACGACTCTCTCTCGATCCACTTTTTCCGGGTGGAAGCATCTCGCCGAAGATTCGCCGGAGCCTAGCACTAGCAGCGAGGCGGCGGCGCAGGTACTCCTCTTCTTCGCCGCCCTCCTGCCCTTCTCCTCCTTCGGCGAGGGGACGGCGCCACGGCCCTCCCGCCCCGACGCTCTCCACCCCGAGCCCTCCCCGCAGTCTCTCACCTACGTATTCTCTGCAGACACGGGCCCTCCACCGAGCAGAAGACAGATGAGGTCGCGAGGCCGAGAACGCCGCCGAGTGCGAGCTCCTTCACCGGCATCTCCGCGGGGACGCCGGCGCCCGACGACAGGAAATCCATGGACGCGGCGGCACCGCTACGCAAACAAGGTCAATCTCCTTTCTCCCAAGGAGTCCTTGGCAAGGACCACCGTGGAGACCCCACCTTCCAAGAGCTCGTCGACATCGGCATCCAAAGGTACATTTTTTTCTTCTTCTTCTTCTCGAATTGATTGCTTCCATGCTTACTATTTCGAAAAAATGCTTGCGATTCTGTCTTATTACCGAATTTCATCCTCTGTTTGTACTTGCTGAATTGATACGACCAATTTTGGCATCGTCGGCACGAAGGGCTGGTCAACAACGGGGATCTCCCACCATCAACAACAGGTTGCCGAATCCCCAGTTCGAAGCTGCGGCCCTGCGTAGACAAGCCTCGGTGGCGGCACCGTGTAGACAGGCCTCGGCGGCGGGCACCGCGTAGACAGGCCTCGGTGGAGGACGACACTGAGATGGAAACGCCCTCGTCGAGAGCCGGCAACTGTGCGGGTGGCCTCGCTGTCAGGCGCCGCGGAGACAAGCCTTGGCGGCGAGTGCAAGCGGTTCTCCTTGGAGTTGCCGGTGTTCTACACCGGAAAAGAGGATGACTCTCTCGGTCTGCATCCCCTCAAGACCTGCATCCATCATCAACGCCTCCATCCCCACAAAAACTGCATCCACCTCCACAGATACAAGAGTAGCCTCTTGGTCGCGCTCCACCCTGAATAGTCAACAAGCCTTGCTGGTATGGAATTGTAGCAGTAATCTAATTTTCCAGCAGATCTTCAGTACCTGTATATTTGTTCAAACCATATGTATTCTTCAGTACCAATTCCAAACCCCTGCTCACTCCAGATGCGATACATCTCATAGTAATTTTTAGTTTTAATTTATTAGTCAGATATGCATGGATCTGTACTTTTGAGTTATTTTATTTCAACCACAATGAGGTGGACGAGTACTGATCCTCGCCCAGCCTGTCAGTCTCGCTTAATTTTGGTTTAACCTTCCCTCAACCAGGAGTAATCTTGTACAATATGATTTTTTTTGTTCATTTACGCTATTGCTTATTAACTTTATGTAGCATAAATGAGATGGGAATATGCTATTTTGGTGACTAATGATGCAATTCGAGCTATGCATATGGGAGTGCTTTTCTTTAATATAACCGTCTCCGGTGTTTGTTTTAATACATGAGATGACATTTTGGATTACCTTTGAAAGCCATGCTCGGAAGGGGATAAATGTTTTGAATTTGCATCTGACAGGTCCTTTGATGAAGGCTGTGCCGATCTAATTAAATTGTTGTCCATAGGTTCTGGCGACGAGTCTGTTGGTGAGATGGCCAATGTTCTTCGCACTTCCATGTTCTCCAAACCCCAGGCGCCGGCAGGCACAACCGCCAGCGCCAAAACACCACGCCTCCACCCACCCGGCCAACCTCGCTGCATCTCCGAACCCGGTCGTCGGCACCCGCAACCGCAAGAGACGGCGCCACTGCCGCACCACAACGTCGGGTCGTCAGCAGTCGCCAGCTCTCCACCCACCCGGCCTCCACCTCTGCTCTCGCCGCCTTCAACGATGTTTACTCAAAGCGCCGGCACGCTGCCCCGCCAGCTCGACCAGCAGTCCGCCGTGATGAGCTGCATAAAAGCGAATGTGCTGGGAACTCTTCATATGAAAGGTACAATACGACTGCTGTGTAGGAATTGGAAGTCTGGAACGACGATTTATGAATACCATTTCTTTTTCAGTTAACTCATCTCAAATATTAATCAAAGAATAATATGCTAGGTTGCAGGTACTGAAGCCTATCATTTGCTTTGACATCTTTGTTCTTCAGTCTATACAAGGTTGCAGGTAATGAATCTTGTAACTTGGAGACCAGATATGTTGAATTCTCTGTGATTTGTTCGTCAGTCATTTGACTCAAACGTTTAAGTAGTTCTGCAAGTGTTACTTCTCTACTTTCAGATTTTTTTGAAAGAAAATGTACAACACAAAATAACAAACTATGTGTACAGTTTTCACCTTTCTCGATTTAGTCTATTCTATTTTAGGTATCTCACATTATTGGTTCAGATCTTAATGAAGTTACAGATGCTTGATGCAAAGAGGAGTATTAAGCAGTGTATGTATAAATGATTATATAGCTGTTATTTCTAATGCATGATACGGTATAAATTTAGATTTACACATTTTGCATTCATGTATTTCAATTTAATGTGCATCTTTATAGCAGCTTGAATATTTAGAATATGTTGGGGTAGAGGTTCAGCTCAAAATATAGGAATAGATTTTTCTATGTTTCCAGAATCTCAAAATTGTTAGCTATTTTAATTAATTGGCAATCACAAGTGGGAAACTAGAACCGATAGTGCAGGAAAACGTGTTATGACTCCTTTACTCCTTTATGAATTGTCTCATGAAATATTATGTGTTCTTGATATTCCATTTCTTAACCTAGAGGATTTTGCCTCTCTGTATTTTCTGATATTCCAAGAGGATTTTGATGCACCACTGATATAAGGGTGTGCTCAAGAGGCTTAATAGTTCATTTTCACAAGCAAATGATAGTTGTAAGGACACGGGGAGAGAAAAGAGTCGAAGAGAAGATACTTGAAGGGCCTCGAGAACACTATCTACCTCAGTACGTACGCTTCCCTTCCCCCACTTCGTATTCTGCTGCATTTTTCCCGTTTTCTGGTATCTTTGTTCGTCGGTGACAGACTGACAGCTGGACCAGCCGAAGTCGAGAGAATTGTGGTGATGCTTGCGTTTTTTTTTTTGCTGCTGTTGAAAGACATGATTGATTCTCTGTGACGAGTTCTGAAACTGCAAATCATCTCCTGCAGGCAACATGGATCTGTGCACGGTTGTGAGATGCACCTCACAGGAGCAGAGAAGCACCATTGCGTCATGTAATTATCCTTGATTGTTTAGGTTTCGTTGATAATACTAATCACTGAGTTTATTTTTCTGCTCTATGCTTGTGCTTGAATGATTCCTTTACTCCACATAATGACATTTCAATGCTATACTCCTCTGAACATCTCATTTGACTGAATCATGCATTTCTTATTTGTAAATGGCAAATGTTTGACCTGGTACACCATATTGCCCGTCTGGTGCAGAGAGACCTAGATACTGTTGGAGCTCATGAGGATCAAGTGAGATGGATTTTGGGGGTTGTTTATATAGGATGTGAGCTTTTACTACCAACGTAAGGTTTGTTTGATTGAGAAGCTAATGGTGACAAGTTGGGAAAACTGATGGGGTTTCTACAGAAAATAATTTATGGGGGAGGTGATAATCTTCGATTCGTTGCCATTTCAAGGGCAAGAAGCTATTATTGAATTTAACTTAGCTTTCTATATGGGGTTTCAGATGCACCTTTTTTATCAAAAAGTTTGTAGTACATTGGTATTTAGTTTTCCTAGGAAAACTGATGGCAGAAAATGGTATGGTCGGAGAGAGAGCAAAAATGTTGTTATAGGCATGACCTATGCGTCATTGGAATGTCACCGGAACATCGCAAGAACAAAAATGTTGCTACGTGCTCAGAGAGGGGTGCAGAAGTTCAAAATGTTCGCGTATATGGTGTATTGCTTGCGGATTTGGAGAGGTGGAGAGAATATATAATTTTCTGGATGTTTCTCCGTAGCAACGCACGGGTATTTAGCTATTTATTAAAAATTTAAAGAGTCCGTAGCAACGCACGGGCATTCAACTGAAAAGCAGTCCTTGGTGGTAGGCTCAGAGGAGAGGGCAGGCTTGTCAAGATTAGCAAACTTTAAAGATTTAGCGGTTCTTGTTTCCACTAATAATGTCAAGGCCTTGCGGCGTTTTTCAAGTTGCGAAGGATCCTCTGAGTTCTCAGATAAAGGTCGTTTGGAGGATTTGCGAGATACGACAGGCAGTCGCAGAAAAGATGTGCTTGGAGAGGGAGATAAAAGAGCATTGGCCATTTGCTGTTCTTCCTCAGATACACTATCCTCAGGATCAGAAGTGACATCATGCGTGGGTATATCTTCATTGGAACTTGCGGCTCGTCTTGACGACTCAGCAATAGTTTTTTGGCTTGAGTCGGCATCCTCTGAGGGAAGAACCCAGAAATAAGGATCAATCTGAAAAAGAAACTCAAGTCAGAAATCATTGGTTATAAAAGAAGAAATCTAAGGAAAAGAAGTTGTGAAACAGACATTACCACAAAAGGTTTGTGCTCAGCCCAGAAAGGAGCAAGACCAACGATATCAAACGAGCTGATGTCCTCGTCAGTAACTCGGCGAATGAAGTTTATCCATTCTCCTTTATCCCAGTCGTCAGGACAAGTGCGGTCAGCATCATCGGCTTGGCAAGCAAAATCCACTATAAGTCGCAGACGGCGACTCACAGGTTGAATTCGCCATTTGGTCCAGCAGGATATAAGATCCAGTCCAGTAAGGCCATGGAGCGTCAATGCCTTAACTCTGTCTAGAAGAATTTCGATGGATGGCAATAAAGAAGGATCAGGTTTAGAAGACAGAGCATCGGTTGCCTCAAAGGGAAGTGGCGACCAAGGAAGAAGGTGAACTTCGTTTTCGGGAGAAGTATCCCTGCAATAGAAGAACGTCCTTTGCCAGTCCTTGATCTTTTTGGCGAGGGTAAGTTTCGGGAAGATGCTGCCCTTACGGCGTTGGAAAGAAATAGCGCCGCATTGGAGGAAAGGACCATCTGTGGTTTCCCTTTGGCTGTTACAACTAAAGAGTGCGAGCCAGAAATCCAAAGAAGGAGGGATACCAAGATAATCTTCGCAGAGGACATGGAAATTGCTCACTTGTAACATCGAGTTAGGTCCAATATCATGGAAACGAAGGCCTAATCGCTGCATCAAGGAGCGGAAGAAAAGAGAACCTGGGGGCTTGAATCCACGCTCAACATGCTCCGCAAAGATCACTATTTCACCTGACTGAGGGTCAGGGATTACCTCCTCGCCGACCGCTCGCCATTCGCATTGTTCCTTTGGTGGGAGAAGGCCACGGGTAGTTAGGGATTCCAAGAAGTCATCATCGATCCACGATCCCTCCCAGTTGCATTTGCGGCGAGGCATTATTTCTGGTAGATGAAGATCTCCAACAGATTGCAAATGCAGAAAGCGGGATCGGTGGCGGCGCGGAGGAGTGGCGGAGAGGCAACCTAGGAATTTGATAACGGAACGCCAGGAAAGAAGACGAAGATGGGATAAATAACCTAGGCGCGGAGGGCGCTCAGATCTGAAATCAACCGTTGGGACAACTTGAGTCGCGAACTTTGAGTCGCTAAGAAGAGGTATGAGGCTGTGAGTAGCGTTGTTTGGAGTTCAGCCAGGACATTCAAGTATGAAGATTGGTGACTCATAAAGATAAAGAGGTTTTTACTCGAAGTCCAGGCTAAACTTGGGGGCTAATGTCGGGGAATAGTTTCTGGATTAACCCGCGGCCCAGTGCGACTTACTTTACTCGCATAGACAAAGGCCCATATGGGAGTAAGCCCAATATTGAACCGCCATAAGGAGAAAGATCTAGAAGATGTAACTCAGGAGACATGAAGACCAAGTAGTCTCCAAGTAGGTCTCCGAAGACATATTCCTTGTGGGGAAAGTTTCCTTTGTAACCTGACGAGTCTCTGTGTATATAAAGAGGACTCGCAGGACTTAGAACGGGTCAAGATCAGTATCCACGATCCAGAGCCCTAAACCCTAGCATACTCGGCGAGTTCCGTCCCGGATCGCCTCCGTTGTAACACCTTGATCATCATATCAATACAAAGCTAGGATAGGCAGGAAGTAGGCCTTTTACCTCACATTGAGGGGGCCGAACCTGGGTAAATCTGTGTCGATCTTCTGTTCCTGCGATCCCAAGCTCGGAGACGCTTGACTCGCGTAATCCCACACCTACGAAGTCAGCTATGACATCTGACGTGACAATCCCACGACAGTTGGCACCCACCGTGGGGCCTGCGGTCAAGAGCGTCACTTTCCGCGCAGGATCCATGAAGGGAGCGGAAGATCTTGTTGTTGGCAGTATCATCACGGTCAATGAAACACCTCTCATCGACGATTCAAGCTGGGGGCCGGAAGCCAATTATTTGGAAACTGGCCATATCATCCCGTTTGGATCCATCAATGTTTTCGTTGGTTTTATTGGCAGCGGCTCGGTCCAAGAAGGCGACTCATCAGGAGAAGTCGCAGATGATGGAGAAGAATCCATGGAGAGCATGGACTCGCAAGAATTTGGGTCCATCATGACCGCCTTTGAAGAAAGCCGCTGGGGCTACCCACAGGAAATCGCGTCATCACCAGATCGGGAGACGGCGCGAGTCACGGTCTACGCGACCGGAGGAGCGGGTGCATCAGGGACCACTGGAGAAGCCAAAGTATCGGCACCCCCGAGCAACCCGCTACTTGTCCCCGTGTCAGCTAGAAACGCCGCCGTTCGTGCGACGGAAATTGAGGCCGCCAGGGCCGAGCTCCTGTATGAGGATCAAAGGATGCAAGAGGAGCGTCGTAGGCTCGATCAGATACGTCAAGGAATCCAACAGGAGCAGCAAAGAGTAGCTGCGTTGGCTGCGACTCAAAGACAGGTTGACTCGCAAGCACAACTTCGCGCGACTCAACCAACGGTGGAACTTCCACCTACTCCAGTCACGGTGGCAGGAATACAAACAACAGCGGAAGGACTGGGACAAACGAATCAAGTAGCCCAGCAACAACCGAGGAGGTTCCACACCCCGCAGGGTCACTACCAAAACCCTTTTGATAACATGTACGCTGCGGCTAAAATCTTGACTCAGATGGTTCCAACAGGCGATGACCCGGTCAATGCTGAAGCACGGCGCGCGATACAGATGTTAAGCACCGCCGTTTTGCAGGCCAACCAGGCAGAAGCCGCAAGACAATTACCCCTTGTGCCGGCTAACCACGGGACCGCTGCAGAAGGAAGTGTCCAAAGCAAGACACCAGAGAACATATCAGGAGTCGCACAGAGGCAACAGGAGCAAGTCGCGGAAGCACATGTGGATATGCCAGCAGTGCAGACGAGACCCGCGGAAGATAACAACCCCACGGGCACCTCCACAGCCCTGTCCTCGCGGCTCAAGGGCCCAGTTTGTTTCACTGAAAGGATCAGATCGGAACCTTTCCCCGAAGATTTCAAAGGACCACGCAAGGTGGCAAACTACAACGCCAGCATGGATCCCACCACCTGGTTGAACAATTACGAGATGGGAATGAGCATCTTAAATGCCTCAGAAGAGATATGTGCAAGGTACCTCAACATGATGCTAGAAGGCGCAGCGCACATATGGCTGCAGAATTTGCCTCCCAACTCTATAAATTCTTGGGATGAGACGAAGGAAGTCCTGGTGCGGCTCATAATGCAAATATTGGACAACACAGCGCGAGTGATCCCAGGCAAACGGGGCAATATCACACAATAGTCGTCGACACCTCCAAAAGGGAAGAGAAGTTGAGTCGCAGAAGTCAACAGGTGAACGCCGTAATACCAGCAACGCCCAATTGGCTAAGGTGGTCAGAGCACACAGTAACTTGGAGTCGCGACGATCATCCACCACAAGTACGGGAACCTGGAAAGTTGGCACTGGTTGTGGCACCATATGTAGCAGGATATAAGCTAACCAAAGTGCTCATGGACGGAGGAAGCAACATAAACATCTTGTACTACGATACGTTCCAGCGTCTAGGGCTCAAGGATTCCAGCCTGCAGCCCACATCAACCGTGTTCCATGGCATTGTCCCAGGAAGGTCTGCCCAGCCAGTGGAAAAAATAACCCTGGGGATAACTTTTGGGACAGAGGAGAACTTCAGGAGCGAGATCCTATGCTTCGAAGTGGTAAAATTCCAAAGCCCATATCATGCCTTGTTTGGAAGAACAGCTTTTGCTAAGTTCATGGCCAGGCCATGCTACGTATACCTACAGTTGAAGATACCAGGGCCAAAGGGGGTCATTACAGTCCACGGAGATAGAGAAAAAGCAATAGAATGCGAAGAAGGAGATGCGGCCTTCGCAGAATCAGCCTGTGCCGCAGAAAAACTAAAAGGTTATAAGTAGCAGGTGGACCCAAATGACATGAGCGTAGTTACCACGCCATCTGCGACCTGCGACATTCGCAGAACTGCAAGCCTGCAGGCAGCGTTCAGACGAACCGCTGCGTGAGTACATCAGAAAGTGGACTACGATGCGCAACTCAGTAGGAGTGGTGTCAGAAGACAGGGCAATCGACGCGTTCATTGTAGGAGCTGCTAGGCACGACTTTTGGGAGGCACTATGCCGCCAAAAGCCAACATCCATATCACAACTCATGAAAGTAGCCAACGAGTGGGCGGACGGAGAAGACATGGTGCGAGAGCATCAGGAGTCACCGCGCGGCAACAACAACCACAGAAGCTGGGACAGAAGAGATGGCCGCGGCAGACGCAAACGCAAATCCCAACGCTTCGACGACCAGGACGGAGTCGAACTTGTGGCGGCTGGCTACGACAACCGCGACGATCGCAACCGAAGCGCGGGCTGTTGGGGGAATAGTTAACCCGCGACTTGTTTGAATTCAGCAACAGCGACTTAAGGCCGCGTATCATTGTTGGGCCACAAGGAAGATGGGCCAATCTCGTATCGCAACCCGATAAAGGAAAGCTTCAGAAGGTCGGTGCAAACTTGCCTTGGAAGACAAGAATACAACCAGGCTTCGTGTAGAACTCTTGTAACCTGACGAGCCTCTGTGTATATAAAGAGGACTCGCAGGACTTAGAACAGGTCGAGATCAATATCCACGATCTAGAGCCCTTAAAGCCTAGCATACACGGCGAGTACCAGATCGGATCGCCACCATTGTAACACCTCGATTATCATATCAATACCAAGCTAGGGTAGGCAGGAAGTAGGTCTTTTACCTCACATTGAGGGGGCCGAACCTGGGTAAATCTGTGTTGATCTTTTGTTCCCGCGATCCCAAGCTCGGAGATGCTTGACTCGCGTAATCCCACACCTACGAAGTCATCTATGACACCTGACGTGACAAACCTGTCGGGGGAATAGTTTCTGGATTAACCCGCGGCCCAGTGCGACTTACTTTACTCGCATAGACAAAGGCCCATATGGGAGTAAGCCCAATATTGAACCGCCATAAGGAGAAAGATCTAGAAGATGTAACTCGGGAGACATGGAGACCAAGTAGTCTCCAAGTAGGTCTCCGAAGACATATTCCTTGTGGGGAAAGTTTCCTTTGTAACCTGACGAGTCTCTGTGTATATAAAGAGGACTCGCAGGACTTAGAACGGGTCGAGATCAGTATCCACGATCCAGAGCCCTAAACCCTAGCATACTCGGCGAGTTCCGTCCCGGATCGCCTCCGTTGTAACACCTTGATCATCATATCAATACAAAGCTAGGATAGGCAGGAAGTAGGTCTTTTACCTCACATTGAGGGGGCCGAACCTGGGTAAATCTGTGTCGATCTTCTGTTCCTGCGATCCCAAGCTCGGAGACGCTTGACTCGCGTAATCCCACACCTACGAAGTCAGCTATGACATCTGACGTGACAATCCCACGACAGTTGGCGCCCACCGTGGGGCCTGCGGTCAAAAGCGTCACGTTCCGCGCAGGATCGAGATCGGGATTCAAGGACATCGCGATCGGCCAAGTTGAAGACATCAATGGAGTTCCCTTCATCGACGATTCAGAGTGGGGACCCGAAGCAGATCATGTCGAGTTTGGGTATATAGTTCCCATTGGATCAGTGAAAGTTTTCATCGGATCTGTTAGTCGCAAGCCTACGGGCGCGATTCAAGGAAGCGAGTCAGTGGAGGAATTACGACCGGTCAGGGTCCGCGTATTGGAAGAGCTACGTCAGGCTACAACAAGAGCAACTGCTTCCTCCTCGTCAAAACCTATTTGGGGATCTCTACCAAATCAGGAAGGCGACCCAAAGATCAAAGAGATTGAAGCTATCAGGACAGAACTCTGTGAAGAGTCGCACAGGCTCGCAATGGAGCGCAGAAGGTTCCAAGAAGAAGATCAGCGACTGCGTTGTCAGCAGCAAAAACGTCGGGCCGTTTGGACCAAGATGACGCCTGAACGAAAGAAACTCCAAGAGGAGGATTGGCGACTTCGCCGCTGGCAACAAAAGCATCAGGTTAAGGCAGATAAAGGACAGATGAAAACAAAGTTCCGCGGCGACCCGGAAAGCAATTTGCATGCCGCAATAGGGATATTATCAAGGATGGTGCCAGTTGGAGACACGCAAGCTGATAAGGAAGCTCGCCATGCGATAGAGCTATTGCAAACCGCCGCCTTGCAACAAGCAAACATGTATGGAGTTACGCCCAATGAGCCGCCACCTGAGCCGCAGCATGATCCGCAGCATGAGGTATCATGGGGCGAAGAAAAGTATAGCGTGGAAGAAGTGGTAAACCAACTTGCAGGCTTACAAGTATCATTAGGAGGAGAGAAAGAGATGAAAGGCGAGTCATCGGTGCGCATTGCGGCTCAGCCGGCTCAGGACGAGATTGATTCGGATGAGGATACGGCGCCGGTAAGCTCGTACTCACTACTAAAGGGACCAGCATGCTTTGGAGAGGAAATACGGCTCACTCGTTTCCCTCCAAGTCTTGGCGAGTCACAGCAAGTAACCACCTATTGCGAGGATCAAGACCCTGCCTTGTGGGTAGAGAACTATGAAGCGAACATGACAGGGCCCGACATAACTCCAGAAGTATGTGCAAAGTATTTTCACCTGGTGATTCAAGGGAAGGCCAGAGATTGGCTTATAAAGCTGCCGCCAAGATCAATAAATTCATGGGAAGATCTAAAAGTTAAGTTCATCCAGAAGTTCCAAACTGAGGATATGAAGAAGCTCAAGCAGTGCGTCCAGAGAGAAAGCGAAACAACTCGCGATTGGGCAGAAAGAATCGCGCAAATTCTTGATTCCTCCGGAAGCTTAACGGTGCAGTCCGCGATACAGTTCATGGAAAGAAATTGTAGGTTTGAGCCGCTGGTACATAAGTTGAGTCGCGCGGCGCACAAAATAGACAGCTTTGACAAGTTATGGGCGACAGTCAACAAATACGCAGAAACCGAGAGGGTGGTAAGCGGCTTACCGCAAGTCCCAAAGGAAAAACAGTCAGCAGCGCAAACTGAACGCCGTGAGAGTCAGCCAGAAAGGTAAGGAAGAAACAAGGAACCACCTCCCAACAGCGTCAAAAGGGCCTTGGACGTTCCCTGCGACTTACATCGCAGAAGGGATGGTAGGCCAGCGAGCCATACCAAAGCACAGTGCCATTATTATAGGAGGTGGAGAGAAGGTCACGTACCAGGAGCAACTTACATGGGATCCATGCAACGGAAGGACAAAGAAAGTTCTCATAAAAGTCCAGAATTCTTACAGAAAAGGAACATAATGCAATTTCACACTGTAGAAGCGCAAGCGACACACAGAGATGGGAAGTGTAATCATGACCTGATGCCGCAAAGGCGTCATCGTTGGACAGAGCAGTCGGTCATTTGGAGTCGCGGCGATCATCCCCCAGAAGTAAAGAATCCTGGACAGTTACCTCTTGTGGTCGCGCCACAAGTCGCAGGATACAGGCTGCACAAAGTCCTCATGGACGGAGGAGGGAGAGTAAATATATTATATCAAGACACGCTCCGAAGGATGAACATACCCGAGTCACGGTTGCGACCAACCAGAAGGGAAATTCAAGGTATAATTCCGGGAGCTGTCACGCGACCTATAGGACAAATAACCCTTGAAGTCAGTTTTGGGTACGAGCGCAACTTTCGCACAGAGCTCATAGATTTTGAAGTTGTGGGTGATAAGAGTTCATATCATGCGATCTTCGGAAGAGAAGCCTACGTCAAGTTCACTGCCCGTCCTTGCTATATCTACCTGCAACTAAAAATACCAGGACCAAATGGTGTGATCACAGTGTATGGGGATAGGCAGATAGCGCTTGAATGCGAATACTCGGGTACCGCAATAGCAGAAGAAGCTTGCATCGCTAAGTCCTTACAAGGGCACAGATCAGAGGAGAACCTTCGAAGCCCAAAGCGAGTCGCACTAGAAGCGCCGCGGAGGCGGCCAGCAGGATGCATTCACAGGATGGTGAACTACAATCATGAAGTCGCATGTGATTCCAAAGTCGCGCTTATACGAAAAGGAGATGGGAGGTGGCGCATATGCGTAGATCCAGTCTCAATCAACAATCAAAATCAGGGAGGTCAAGTTATTGTGAGACCCCGCAGCACAAATACGACTCAAACTACGCCGCAATTCAGTGCGGCCGGCCTTCAGAAGGGCTCGTTTTCAGCTTTAACATGAGAAATACATCGGAGCTATTATGCTCGACTTGAGTCGCTCCTAGCGACTCACATATGAACCAATGAGGTGTTCAACCTGCTTCGTCAGGGGAGTTTTTCGCAGATGAGTGCGATGAGTATCAAGTATGCATGGCCTGCGGGGAAGAGAAACCCGCACTTAAAGGGCCTGCATCGTTTTTGTCATACCTTGTAAAAACATCGAGTGATTATGAAATAAAGCCGGCAATTATCCTTGCGTCAGGGGTTTTGTCGTTTCACCTCAACTATCATTGAGTCGCTGAGTCTTTAGAATTTCATATATCACTGACCTTTGAGGGCTCGTCTCGAGCATTGCGTATCGCACCTCAAATTTGCCAAACGAGTGGCAACCCTTAAGCTAGAAGCGTCTTGCATTATGCGGCCAAAGTACCGGGGTGCGGTGTCAATCAAAGTGCAATAGTCTATCATGGCTGCCGAGTGACCCTGAACACGCATGTTACCCGGGAAATTCTGAGCCGCGCGAGCGTCTACTTAAGGGAAGTATCAAGAAAAGGACTTGTTTATAAGTCGCAAAAGCAATATATATACATAAAATGTCTTATGGACTAATGGGCATGACCCACAACTGTTGTTTATTTTTTCTGCTTCTTAGTTACAGGGGCAATGGTTGGTGCGGCCTGTCTTGTGGCTGAAGCCGCAGGTGGCTTGATAACAAGGGCACCGCCAGATGAAGCAGAAGGGCCGCCCGACCCTGATGATGGAGCAGTGGCTTTGGACGACTCAGCTTCTGAGGACTTTTTTCTTGGCACCTTGCTCCCATCAAGATTGAATTTATCAAGATAAGTGCCCAAGTCTAAATTGTCAACAAATTTCGTGGCATATCCGCGCATCCCTTTCCAGATGTCAAAGTATTCACCTATTGGAAGCTCAGTGCCATCAGCGCGTACCCAGCAGGCATGACGAGCAATCTTGCCAACATCTATCTCTGGATAATATGCCCGGAGCAATGTCAAAACATGCGCAGCTCCGGTGCGAGCAGAGGATCGTTTCCAATCTGAGACATAGTGCGGAGACTTGAGCAGTTTGTCTATCCAATACTCGCAAGATTTTGGGCCGTCAGTCGCAGGTGATATTGTTGTCATGACTTCCTTTGCGACCTTTAAAAAGCGCTGGTTCAAATTTGAAAGATATTCCAACTGATCCTTTAAACTGGAGCGGTATATTGGAGCCTCGGAGCCTATATCAAGAGAAGGAAGGTCAGACATGAGTTTGCAATTTATAATAGCTGCCTGCAGTACACATGATTAAAGGATAAAAGACAGACCAGCGAGTTGAAGAACGGATGACTTGACAATGGAGCCAAAACCCTCAAAAGCTTTGAACAGCGAGTTATACTTTTCATCTCGCACTGAGAGCCCTTTTGCATGGTCTGCTTTCAGTCTATCAATCAATTCAGACTTAAGGGCCGTACTTTCACGCAAGGATTTAATAATTTCATCCTTCTCCATGAGTCGCTGTTGAGAACTTGCTTCAAGTTCTTTAAATTGCTCTTCACAAGAATCAAGTTGGTTTTTGAGAGACTTTATTTCTTGAGCTTGATTCCTCATGATTACATTATGCTGCTCCAGACCAGGCTGCATAGTCTCAGTTTGATCCATGAAAACAGCTTTACCTTTTAAGCTGGAAGATCCAAGCAAAGACAGTTCGAGCTGAAAATAAACAAGAGCCACAAGCATGAGTAAATTATCCAGGTCGTGAGTTGAGCTTGGGGGCTCGAAAATTGAAAACAAGAAAAGAATCAACACCCCGTGAAGTGACACAGAGTATTGATCCTTGGGGGCTACAGTATGCGTACTTGGCGACTCGAAGAAAATTGCTCAATTAAGTCGCGCAGTAATGCTGCGTGCTTGTCTCCAGCAGCGATTATAGCATCTGCGATTGATCTGGAGTCATCAGCAGCAGGATTGGTGGATGGAACTGCGACTGGATTTGCAGCAGGAGCAGCATCAGCAATATCACCTTCTAGTAACATCTTTGGGTGAGTCGCATCATCGCTGTCTCCTATGTTCTCATCAGTAGCACCTTTGCTCATGGCTGGTTGAGAGGAGACAGTATCAGAATTGGATTTGGTGTCTCCTTCGACCATAGCCCTGCGAAATATCAAGCGGATTAGTAGGCCGACCTAACAGAGCCATGATATTGAAAAGAAGGCGAAACCATACCCAGAGGCTATACGGATGCTCTTCATCAGGCATCCAGAAGAAGGAGAGGATAGGTCTTGCAAATCTGAACCTATAAAGAAGTGTTAATCAGTAGTTCCTTGTCAACAAGATATGCAAATATCTATACCTAATAATAAAGCAAAAAGGGTTTCTTGGTTCAAAAAGAGGGGTTCTTGGTCCAGCTTTTTTTTTGCCGATTTTACCCCTGTGTTCTCAGAAATATTACCCACCACTGCCACCCATAAGTCATACCTGTTCGTTTTTTTCTTTTCCATGTCATTACCGCAACGTTGAAATTGCCCATGTTGGAATAAACCAAACTGTCCGTATCCAAGTTGAGAACGGGTTGGTTGTTTCCATCGTAGGTGGTCAGGTTTCATAGTTCGAGTCGGTAGGTTTCATAGTTTCCTATATATATAATAATAAAGGCATTAAGCTTTCTTGAGGTACGTCATTAAAATTACCCTCAAAGTTCTAAATAATTACCCACCTATGCCACCCGTAAGTAAAAAAGGGTTCGGTAAAATCTTTTCGGTTTGGTACGTCGCGGTCGCTCGATCTATGGGTTTGGTTTCCTGTGTCGCGCGTGTGTGCGTGGTTCGCTCGATGGAAGTGTCCGCTGCCAACTAGGAGACCGCGCCGTCATGTGTCGTTATCATCCCAGCTCCACTCCGACGCAATCTCCTCCGCCCACCGCACATCACCCCTCCTGGCCTCCTGTACTTATACATGCACCCGCGTGAATCTATCCCTCCGTTCTAAACTTTTCCTTCTTCTCGATTCGATCGGAATTTGTCCAGCACCAGCCGGCCTCGGCTCGATGGCGTCCAAGCGGATCTCAAGTAGCAGAATCTCGATTCTACACGGGCGGCGACCTGGGCATTGGCTTGGCGCATACGGCATACCCCCTCCGAAGCCTTCACGATAATACCACATGGCAGACCGACAGATCAAATCGTGGCGAGGCTGTGCCCGTCGATGTCTTCCACGGCACCACGGCAGGGGAAACACGGATGCAGCCTTGGGCCTGGAGCTTCATGAACGGCAGGCCAAGAGCCGCTGGTGCGTGCCCAGGAGAGGCGGAAGTGGCCCATGGCGCCCGTCCAAGCCCTGCTGCGGATGTGCTGGACGAAGTTGCAAGCACGGCAGCTGTAGTACGAGCAGGACGCAGCTCGCGCGCTGCTGGAAAATGCAAACATGGCAGCGGTAGCGGCAGGAAGAACTGCGCGCAACTCGGCAGTCAGGGTGGCAGCAGGATGACGGGGCTGGGCTTGAGTGAGAATTTTCGATCGGAATTGTTCCGGGGCTGGGCCTGCCATTGACCATTATGTCCAGGAACCGGCAACATTACATGGTGGGGCATCTTGGCATATGAACAGCTGCACATGCATGCATGCACACATGCCATTCCAGAATCCAGGTACCAGATGGACTCCTTGCACGAGAAACTAATCTGCGCATATATTCGCCAAATATATCAGTCACGTGAGGTGTGCTACCTTACATTTTGTAAGCTCCGTGTCTCTTTCTTTTAATTAATACTGATTAGTTTTTTTCAAACTAATAAGATCTTAAAATGGCCATATCATCTCAGTTGTGATCTATCCATGATTATAGAAACTGATTCAACGTAACTAGAGAATTGGTAAAGCAGTTCATAATTTTCACAGTGTGATCTGCTCCTATGCCGCAGCTGGAGCGAACATGAGGTGACAACCATGGTGATAGAAAGGTTATGAATATCATCTATAATATTTATAATATTTAGTACATCTAAACCCCGTAGCAACGCACGGGCACTTTTGCTAGTCTCTCCTATCTAAAAAACGAATTTGGTTCCTCTCGTACGTCGTCCGACTTCGTCCTCCTACGTCGTCCCACTTCGTCCAACATCTCACACCGATTCCCAGCGCGCGACAGGTGGGACCTATCCTTCTCCTCCCGCACGACTCTCTCTCGATCCACTTTTTCCGGGTGGAAGCATCTCGCCGAAGATTCGCCGGAGCCTAGCACTAGCAGCGAGGCGGCGGCGCAGGTACTCCTCTTCTTCGCCGCCCTCCTGCCCTTCTCCTCCTTCGGCGAGGGGACGGCGCCACGGCCCTCCCGCCCCGACGCTCTCCACCCCGAGCCCTCCCCGCAGTCTCTCACCTACGTATTCTCTGCAGACACGGGCCCTCCACCGAGCAGAAGACAGATGAGGTCGCGAGGCCGAGAACGCCGCCGAGTGCGAGCTCCTTCACCGGCATCTCCGCGGGGACGCCGGCGCCCGACGACAGGAAATCCATGGACGCGGCGGCACCGCTACGCAAACAAGGTCAATCTCCTTTCTCCCAAGGAGTCCTTGGCAAGGACCACCGTGGAGACCCCACCTTCCAAGAGCTCGTCGACATCGGCATCCAAAGGTACATTTTTTTCTTCTTCTTCTTCTCGAATTGATTGCTTCCATGCTTACTATTTCGAAAAAATGCTTGCGATTCTGTCTTATTACCGAATTTCATCCTCTGTTTGTACTTGCTGAATTGATACGACCAATTTTGGCATCGTCGGCACGAAGGGCTGGTCAACAACGGGGATCTCCCACCATCAACAACAGGTTGCCGAATCCCCAGTTCGAAGCTGCGGCCCTGCGTAGACAAGCCTCGGTGGCGGCACCGTGTAGACAGGCCTCGGCGGCGGGCACCGCGTAGACAGGCCTCGGTGGAGGACGACACTGAGATGGAAACGCCCTCGTCGAGAGCCGGCAACTGTGCGGGTGGCCTCGCTGTCAGGCGCCGCGGAGACAAGCCTTGGCGGCGAGTGCAAGCGGTTCTCCTTGGAGTTGCCGGTGTTCTACACCGGAAAAGAGGATGACTCTCTCGGTCTGCATCCCCTCAAGACCTGCATCCATCGTCAACGCCTCCATCCCCACAAAAACTGCATCCACCTCCACAGATACAAGACTAGCCTCTTGGTCGCGCTCCACCCTGAATAGTCAACAAGCCTTGCTGGTATGGAATTGTAGCAGTAATCTAATTTTCCAGCAGATCTTCAGTACCTGTATATTTGTTCAAACCATATGTATTCTTCGTACCAATTCCAAACCCCTGCTCACTCCAGATGCGATACATCTCATAGTAATTTTTAGTTTTAATTTATTAGTCAGATATGCATGGATCTGTACTTTTGAGTTATTTTATTTCAACCACAATGAGGTGGACGAGTACTGATCCTCGCCCAGCCTGTCAGTCTCGCTTAATTTTGGTTTAACCTTCCCTCAACCAGGAGTAATCTTGTACAATATGATTTTTTTTGTTCATTTACGCTATTGCTTATTAACTTTATGTAGCATAAATGAGATGGGAATATGCTATTTTGGTGACTAATGATGCAATTCGAGCTATGCATATGGGAGTGCTTTTCTTTAATATAACCGTCTCCGGTGTTTGTTTTAATACATGAGATGACATTTTGGATTACCTTTGAAAGCCATGCTCGGAAGGGGATAAATGTTTTGAATTTGCATCTGACAGGTCCTTTGATGAAGGCTGTGCCGATCTAATTAAATTGTTGTCCATAGGTTCTGGCGACGAGTCTGTTGGTGAGATGGCCAATGTTCTTCGCACTTCCATGTTCTCCAAACCCCAGGCGCCGGCAGGCACAACCGCCAGCGCCAAAACACCACGCCTCCACCCACCCGGCCAACCTCGCTGCATCTCCGAACCCGGTCGTCGGCACCCGCAACCGCAAGAGACGGCGCCACTGCCGCACCACAACGTCGGGTCGTCAGCAGTCGCCAGCTCTCCACCCACCCGGCCTCCACCTCTGCTCTCGCCGCCTTCAACGATGTTTACTCAAAGCGCCGGCACGCTGCCCCGCCAGCTCGACCAGCAGTCCGCCGTGATGAGCTGCATAAAAGCGAATGTGCTGGGAACTCTTCATATGAAAGGTACAATACGACTGCTGTGTAGGAATTGGAAGTCTGGAACGACGATTTATGAATACCATTTCTTTTTCAGTTAACTCATCTCAAATATTAATCAAAGAATAATATGCTAGGTTGCAGGTACTGAAGCCTATCATTTGCTTTGACATCTTTGTTCTTCAGTCTATACAAGGTTGCAGGTAATGAATCTTGTAACTTGGAGACCAGATATGTTGAATTCTCTGTGATTTGTTCGTCAGTCATTTGACTCAAACGTTTAAGTAGTTCTGCAAGTGTTACTTCTCTACTTTCAGATTTTTTTGAAAGAAAATGTACAACACAAAATAACAAACTATGTGTACAGTTTTCACCTTTCTCGATTTAGTCTATTCTATTTTAGGTATCTCACATTATTGGTTCAGATCTTAATGAAGTTACAGATGCTTGATGCAAAGAGGAGTATTAAGCAGTGTATGTATAAATGATTATATAGCTGTTATTTCTAATGCATGATACGGTATAAATTTAGATTTACACATTTTGCATTCATGTATTTCAATTTAATGTGCATCTTTATAGCAGCTTGAATATTTAGAATATGTTGGGGTAGAGGTTCAGCTCAAAATATAGGAATAGATTTTTCTATGTTTCCAGAATCTCAAAATTGTTAGCTATTTTAATTAATTGGCAATCACAAGTGGGAAACTAGAACCGATAGTGCAGGAAAACGTGTTATGACTCCTTTACTCCTTTATGAATTGTCTCATGAAATATTATGTGTTCTTGATATTCCATTTCTTAACCTAGAGGATTTTGCCTCTCTGTATTTTCTGATATTCCAAGAGGATTTTGATGCACCACTGATATAAGTGGTGTGCTCAAGAGGCTTAATAGTTCATTTTCACAAGCAAATGATAGTTGTAAGGACACGGGGAGAGAAAAGAGTCGAAGAGAAGATACTTGAAGGGCCTCGAGAACACTATCTACCTCAGTACGTACGCTTCCCTTCCCCCACTTCGTATTCTGCTGCATTTTTCCCGTTTTCTGGTATCTTTGTTCGTCGGTGACAGACTGACAGCTGGACCAGCCGAAGTCGAGAGAATTGTGGTGATGCTTGCGTTTTTTTTTTTGCTGCTGTTGAAAGACATGATTGATTCTCTGTGACGAGTTCTGAAACTGCAAATCATCTCCTGCAGGCAACATGGATCTGTGCACGGTTGTGAGATGCACCTCACAGGAGCAGAGAAGCACCATTGCGTCATGTAATTATCCTTGATTGTTTAGGTTTCGTTGAATAATACTAATCACTGAGTTTATTTTTCTGCTCTATGCTTGTGCTTGAATGATTCCTTTACTCCACATAATGACATTTCAATGCTATACTCCTCTGAACATCTCATTTGACTGAATCATGCATTTCTTATTTGTAAATGGCAAATGTTTGACCTGGTACACCATATTGCCCGTCTGGTGCAGAGAGACCTAGATACTGTTGGAGCTCATGAGGATCAAGTGAGATGGATTTTGGGGGTTGTTTATATAGGATGTGAGCTTTTACTACCAACGTAAGGTTTGTTTGATTGAGAAGCTAATGGTGACAAGTTGGGAAAACTGATGGGGTTTCTACAGAAAATAATTTATGGGGGAGGTGATAATCTTCGATTCGTTGCCATTTCAAGGGCAAGAAGCTATTATTGAATTTAACTTAGCTTTCTATATGGGGTTTCAGATGCACCTTTTTTATCAAAAAGTTTGTAGTACATTGGTATTTAGTTTTCCTAGGAAAACTGATGGCAGAAAATGGTATGGTCGGAGAGAGAGCAAAAATGTTGTTATAGGCATGACCTATGCGTCATTGGAATGTCACCGGAACATCGCAAGAACAAAAATGTTGCTACGTGCTCAGAGAGGGGTGCAGAAGTTCAAAATGTTCGCGTATATGGTGTATTGCTTGCGGATTTGGAGAGGTGGAGAGAATATATAATTTTCTGGATGTTTCTCCGTAGCAACGCACGGGTATTTAGCTATTTATTAAAAATTTAAAGAGTCCGTAGCAACGCACGGGCATTCAACTGAAAAGCAGTCCTTGGTGGTAGGCTCAGAGGAGAGGGCAGGCTTGTCAAGATTAGCAAACTTTAAAGATTTAGCGGTTCTTGTTTCCACTAATAATGTCAAGGCCTTGCGGCGTTTTTCAAGTTGCGAAGGATCCTCTGAGTTCTCAGATAAAGGTCGTTTGGAGGATTTGCGAGATACGACAGGCAGTCGCAGAAAAGATGTGCTTGGAGAGGGAGATAAAAGAGCATTGGCCATTTGCTGTTCTTCCTCAGATACACTATCCTCAGGATCAGAAGTGACATCATGCGTGGGTATATCTTCATTGGAACTTGCGGCTCGTCTTGACGACTCAGCAATAGTTTTTTGGCTTGAGTCGGCATCCTCTGAGGGAAGAACCCAGAAATAAGGATCAATCTGAAAAAGAAACTCAAGTCAGAAATCATTGGTTATAAAAGAAGAAATCTAAGGAAAAGAAGTTGTGAAACAGACATTACCACAAAAGGTTTGTGCTCAGCCCAGAAAGGAGCAAGACCAACGATATCAAACGAGCTGATGTCCTCGTCAGTAACTCGGCGAATGAAGTTTATCCATTCTCCTTTATCCCAGTCGTCAGGACAAGTGCGGTCAGCATCATCGGCTTGGCAAGCAAAATCCACTATAAGTCGCAGACGGCGACTCACAGGTTGAATTCGCCATTTGGTCCAGCAGGATATAAGATCCAGTCCAGTAAGGCCATGGAGCGTCAATGCCTTAACTCTGTCTAGAAGAATTTCGATGGATGGCAATAAAGAAGGATCAGGTTTAGAAGACAGAGCATCGGTTGCCTCAAAGGGAAGTGGCGACCAAGGAAGAAGGTGAACTTCGTTTTCGGGAGAAGTATCCCTGCAATAGAAGAACGTCCTTTGCCAGTCCTTGATCTTTTTGGCGAGGGTAAGTTTCGGGAAGATGCTGCCCTTACGGCGTTGGAAAGAAATAGCGCCGCATTGGAGGAAAGGACCATCTGTGGTTTCCCTTTGGCTGTTACAACTAAAGAGTGCGAGCCAGAAATCCAAAGAAGGAGGGATACCAAGATAATCTTCGCAGAGGACATGGAAATTGCTCACTTGTAACATCGAGTTAGGTCCAATATCATGGAAACGAAGGCCTAATCGCTGCATCAAGGAGCGGAAGAAAAGAGAACCTGGGGGCTTGAATCCACGCTCAACATGCTCCGCAAAGATCACTATTTCACCTGACTGAGGGTCAGGGATTACCTCCTCGCCGACCGCTCGCCATTCGCATTGTTCCTTTGGTGGGAGAAGGCCACGGGTAGTTAGGGATTCCAAGAAGTCATCATCGATCCACGATCCCTCCCAGTTGCATTTGCGGCGAGGCATTATTTCTGGTAGATGAAGATCTCCAACAGATTGCAAATGCAGAAAGCGGGATCGGTGGCGGCGCGGAGGAGTGGCGGAGAGGCAACCTAGGAATTTGATAACGGAACGCCAGGAAAGAAGACGAAGATGGGATAAATAACCTAGGCGCGGAGGGCGCTCAGATCTGAAATCAACCGTTGGGACAACTTGAGTCGCGAACTTTGAGTCGCTAAGAAGAGGTATGAGGCTGTGAGTAGCGTTGTTTGGAGTTCAGCCAGGACATTCAAGTATGAAGATTGGTGACTCATAAAGATAAAGAGGTTTTTACTCGAAGTCCAGGCTAAACTTGGGGGCTAATGTCGGGGGAATAGTTTCTGGATTAACCCGCGGCCCAGTGCGACTTACTTTACTCGCATAGACAAAGGCCCATATGGGAGTAAGCCCAATATTGAACCGCCATAAGGAGAAAGATCTAGAAGATGTAACTCAGGAGACATGAAGACCAAGTAGTCTCCAAGTAGGTCTCCGAAGACATATTCCTTGTGGGGAAAGTTTCCTTTGTAACCTGACGAGTCTCTGTGTATATAAAGAGGACTCGCAGGACTTAGAACGGGTCAAGATCAGTATCCACGATCCAGAGCCCTAAACCCTAGCATACTCGGCGAGTTCCGTCCCGGATCGCCTCCGTTGTAACACCTTGATCATCATATCAATACAAAGCTAGGATAGGCAGGAAGTAGGCCTTTTACCTCACATTGAGGGGGCCGAACCTGGGTAAATCTGTGTCGATCTTCTGTTCCTGCGATCCCAAGCTCGGAGACGCTTGACTCGCGTAATCCCACACCTACGAAGTCAGCTATGACATCTGACGTGACAATCCCACGACAGTTGGCACCCACCGTGGGGCCTGCGGTCAAGAGCGTCACTTTCCGCGCAGGATCCATGAAGGGAGCGGAAGATCTTGTTGTTGGCAGTATCATCACGGTCAATGAAACACCTCTCATCGACGATTCAAGCTGGGGGCCGGAAGCCAATTATTTGGAAACTGGCCATATCATCCCGTTTGGATCCATCAATGTTTTCGTTGGTTTTATTGGCAGCGGCTCGGTCCAAGAAGGCGACTCATCAGGAGAAGTCGCAGATGATGGAGAAGAATCCATGGAGAGCATGGACTCGCAAGAATTTGGGTCCATCATGACCGCCTTTGAAGAAAGCCGCTGGGGCTACCCACAGGAAATCGCGTCATCACCAGATCGGGAGACGGCGCGAGTCACGGTCTACGCGACCGGAGGAGCGGGTGCATCAGGGACCACTGGAGAAGCCAAAGTATCGGCACCCCCGAGCAACCCGCTACTTGTCCCCGTGTCAGCTAGAAACGCCGCCGTTCGTGCGACGGAAATTGAGGCCGCCAGGGCCGAGCTCCTGTATGAGGATCAAAGGATGCAAGAGGAGCGTCGTAGGCTCGATCAGATACGTCAAGGAATCCAACAGGAGCAGCAAAGAGTAGCTGCGTTGGCTGCGACTCAAAGACAGGTTGACTCGCAAGCACAACTTCGCGCGACTCAACCAACGGTGGAACTTCCACCTACTCCAGTCACGGTGGCAGGAATACAAACAACAGCGGAAGGACTGGGACAAACGAATCAAGTAGCCCAGCAACAACCGAGGAGGTTCCACACCCCGCAGGGTCACTACCAAAACCCTTTTGATAACATGTACGCTGCGGCTAAAATCTTGACTCAGATGGTTCCAACAGGCGATGACCCGGTCAATGCTGAAGCACGGCGCGCGATACAGATGTTAAGCACCGCCGTTTTGCAGGCCAACCAGGCAGAAGCCGCAAGACAATTACCCCTTGTGCCGGCTAACCACGGGACCGCTGCAGAAGGAAGTGTCCAAAGCAAGACACCAGAGAACATATCAGGAGTCGCACAGAGGCAACAGGAGCAAGTCGCGGAAGCACATGTGGATATGCCAGCAGTGCAGACGAGACCCGCGGAAGATAACAACCCCACGGGCACCTCCACAGCCCTGTCCTCGCGGCTCAAGGGCCCAGTTTGTTTCACTGAAAGGATCAGATCGGAACCTTTCCCCGAAGATTTCAAAGGACCACGCAAGGTGGCAAACTACAACGCCAGCATGGATCCCACCACCTGGTTGAACAATTACGAGATGGGAATGAGCATCTTAAATGCCTCAGAAGAGATATGTGCAAGGTACCTCAACATGATGCTAGAAGGCGCAGCGCACATATGGCTGCAGAATTTGCCTCCCAACTCTATAAATTCTTGGGATGAGACGAAGGAAGTCCTGGTGCGGCTCATAATGCAAATATTGGACAACACAGCGCGAGTGATCCCAGGCAAACGGGGCAATATCACACAATAGTCGTCGACACCTCCAAAAGGGAAGAGAAGTTGAGTCGCAGAAGTCAACAGGTGAACGCCGTAATACCAGCAACGCCCAATTGGCTAAGGTGGTCAGAGCACACAGTAACTTGGAGTCGCGACGATCATCCACCACAAGTACGGGAACCTGGAAAGTTGGCACTGGTTGTGGCACCATATGTAGCAGGATATAAGCTAACCAAAGTGCTCATGGACGGAGGAAGCAACATAAACATCTTGTACTACGATACGTTCCAGCGTCTAGGGCTCAAGGATTCCAGCCTGCAGCCCACATCAACCGTGTTCCATGGCATTGTCCCAGGAAGGTCTGCCCAGCCAGTGGAAAAAATAACCCTGGGGATAACTTTTGGGACAGAGGAGAACTTCAGGAGCGAGATCCTATGCTTCGAAGTGGTAAAATTCCAAAGCCCATATCATGCCTTGTTTGGAAGAACAGCTTTTGCTAAGTTCATGGCCAGGCCATGCTACGTATACCTACAGTTGAAGATACCAGGGCCAAAGGGGGTCATTACAGTCCACGGAGATAGAGAAAAAGCAATAGAATGCGAAGAAGGAGATGCGGCCTTCGCAGAATCAGCCTGTGCCGCAGAAAAACTAAAAGGTTATAAGTAGCAGGTGGACCCAAATGACATGAGCGTAGTTACCACGCCATCTGCGGAGCCACCAATGAAATTCAAAGCGGCCCAGGATACTAAGCAGATAAATCTTGTCTCTGGCGACTCATCCAAGCAAACCAGCATTGGAGCACATATGGAAGAAGAACAGGAGAAGGCTCTTGTTGCTTTCCTCCAGGAAAATAAGGACATCTTTGCATGGAAACCATCAGATATGCCAGGGGTACCAAGAGAGTTAGCAGAGCACAGCCTTAAAGTGAACCCTGCGGCTAAACCAGTTAAGCAGCCGCTACGGCGCTTCCATGATGATAGAAGGAAGGCAATAGGGGAGGAAATAGCTCGCTTGCTGGCTGCAGGATTCATCACAGAGGTATACCATCCGGAGTGGGTGGCAAACCCAGTCTTGGTTATGAAAAAGAACGGTACGTGGCGGATGTGTGTTGATTACACCAGTCTTAACAAAGCCTGTCCGAAAGATCCATTTGCTTTGCCACGGATTGACCAAGTGATTGATTCAACCGCTGGGTGTGAGCTGTTATGCTTTTTGGACACCTATTCAGGCTACCATCAAATCAAGATGAAGAATGAGTACCAAGAAAAGACGTCCTTCATCACGCCCTTTGGAGCTTTTTGTTATGTCAGCATGCCCTTTGGGTTGAAGAACGCAGGTGCGACTTACCAGAGGTGCATCCAGAATTGTCTGCATGAGCAGATAGTGTCGTGGGATTGTCACGTCAGGTGTCATAGATGACTTCGTAGGTGTGGGATTTTGCGAGTCAAGCATCTCCGAGCTTGGGATCGCAGGAACAAAGATCAACACAGATTTACCCAGGTTCGGCCCCCTCAATGTGAGGTAAAAGACCTACTTCCTGCCTACCCTAGATTGGTATTGATATGATAATCGAGGTGTTACAATGGAGGCGATCCAATGTGGAACTCGCCGTATGAGCTAGGGTTTAAGGGCTTGATAGCTTGACCCCTTCTACGTCCTGCGAGTCCTCTTTATATATACAGAGGCTCGTCAGGTTACAAAGGAAACTTCCTCCACAAGGTATATGTCCACAGAGACCTACTGGGAGACTACTTGGCCTTCACGCCCTCCGGGATATGTCTTCTAGATCTTTCTCCTTATGACGGTTCAATATTGGGCTTGCTCCCATGTGGGCCTTTGTCCGTGCGAGTAAAGTAAGTCGCACTGGGCCGCGGGTTAATCCAGAAAGTATTCCCCCGACATTAGCCCCCAAGATTGGTTAGGACTTCACGGTGAGAATCTTCTGTCTTCTTGAAATGGTTCTGATGGGCCGCGCTGTGAACGTTCTGACCAATCTTATGTAACTCAGAGCCGCGACTTATCTTGTGCGACTCATCTCTTCTTCTGGGAATATTCTGTTCCCTGTAATTGCGGACCGTTACTCGATTTGCGGGCGCAAATTGTGCCGTTGATTGCGAGACGCAGATCATGCCGTTAGTTAAGCTGCGGCCGCCTAGGTCATTATCCACTTTGCCTTTGCAATCTTCTTGTTCCTAGCCGCGCCGTCTTCTTCCTCGACCCGAGCTTAGCTTCCCGATCCAATCTCCACCTTTGCAATGGCTCCCAAAGCGAAATCCTCCACTGATAAGCGCTCAATCTCTTGCAACTGGGAGGGATCCTGGGTGACGGAGGAACACCTCACGGATTTAGCCGCCAAGGGCTTCCTCCCCCCAAAGGAGAACAATGTCTGGCGGGCTCCAGGCAGCGAGGTCGAGCCGCGCCCCAAGCCCAATGAACTGGTGATGTTCGTGGAGCACGTGGACCGCGGATTCTCGCCGCCCGGCTCCGCTTTTTTCCGCGATCTGATGCGGCGCTTAGGTCTCCGCCTTCACGACATCGGACCTAACTCCATGCTCCAGGTGAGCAACTTCCATGTCTTGTGCGAGGATTATCTCGGCATAGCCCCCAGCATCGACCTGTGGTTGGCCTCCTTTTCCTGTAATAGCCAACTGACTTGCAAGAATGGCGCCTACGTTCAAGTGGGTGCCATCTCTCTTCAACGCCATTGCAATTCCACTCTTCCTAAGCTGGCCTTGGCGAATCGCCCAAGGGCCTGGCAAAAATCCTTTTTCTATTGTCAAGACACTTCTCCAGAGGGCGAGACTCCTCTCCCCTCATGGTCCAATTCCACCTTCGTGCCCACCGAGGCACTCAAATCAAAACCCTGCGACTCAGCCTTGGCTTTTGTCAACGAGTCGCTGATCAAGGTCCGCGCCTTAATCAATCATGGTCTCACTGGCCTTGATCTTCTCTCTTGCTGGACAAAATGGCGCATCCAGCCTGTGAGTCGGCGACAGCTATCCTTTCTGGAGTGCACCGGCACTTCTGCTAACGTCGATCGCATTCAGGCCGCTGACTGGACGCCTAATGAATGGGTGGAGTTCGTCTCCCGTGTTACTGAGGAGAAAGATGTCTCCTTTGACAAGGTGGGGCTTGCCCCTTTCAGTGTTAACAACAAGCCCTTCGAGGTAACTCCTTTTCTCTGTCTTTTTTGCCTTTTATAGCTGAGTCACGCTCCTTTCTTAATTCTGCGACTTATACTTCTCTGATCCACGCTGATGAAGATTATTGGTCGCTTCCTGCGACCGATGCTGGTAGCGCTGCACCCAAGCGTGCAGCGAGGAAGAAGTTGCTGCCCGCTCTAGAGGGCAGCGAGATTGCTGACATTCCGTCTGTTGCCACCGCGGCTTCAGGTGATGAAGATACTGAGCTGGACGAGGACGACAGTCCAGAGCCAGCCGCGAGTTCTGCCGCTGCTGCCCCAACTCCCCGTAGAATCTCAAAGAGACTTTCGCGGGAGGAGCCAGAGCTTGGTGCTCTGGAGAATCCTGAGGCCGCGAAGCGTCGCAAACCTACTATGGGTGTGACCTCTTCCGCCACGAGGCGCGTGTACAGACCCACCGCCTCAGCTGAAGAAGATATGGGTCTCCAATCTGGTAATTCTTTGCCACCTTGACATCTTAACTGCTTGTTCCTTTTTTCCTTTACTGACACATAGATTTCTGCTTGTAGATTCTGGGATCCAAGGTCAATCTTCGCCGTCAAGTGGCGGCCTGATGGCCTCTGTGAAGATGGCTCCAGAGTTAGTAGTCTTCCTTGTACTTGTATCATTTTTGCCTTAGCTCATGTGCTTCTTCTTCACACAATGCTCTTTTGTTTTTTTGCAGAGGCGCGGTCAAATCCGCGACCGATCTTGAAGCTGTCTCTGAGACTGTGGTTGAGCCGCGCTCATCCCCTGCGGCTCATAACGCTGTGGTGGAGGGCACGGCCACCACCGATGATCTGGCTACGGCCTCTGTTCCTGACATAGTTACCCAAGAGGTGGCCCTGGAGGACGGAACAAACCTCCTTGCAACCCAAGATGTGGAGAAGGCTGATCCTTCCTCTGCAGTGGCTGAAGGTGGAGACACACTACTGGTTAAGTCGCCTGCGACTGACAGCCAGCAAACATTGGCTCTGCGCACTGAGGTCGCCTCTTCATCCTCCAAGAGCCGCGCCGAAATGTTGTCAGAGGCCATTATTGCCTCCAATGACAAGCAGGCCGCGGATCTCCGCAAGGCGTTATCTGATTTGTCTGCGGCTTACAAGGTAAATTTCTGTCTGCACCTATCTGTCACTAGCCCCCAAGGATCAAGTTTCCTTACTGGTTGTAAAGGGAGACTTGATACTTCTAATTATGTGTACTGATATAACTGATGTACCCTTTGTAGGAGGAACTACACTCCGTGTCAGCTGCAAGACTTGCGTTGGAGAAACAGTTGGGGGAAACTCCTTCTGAACTAGAGAAGCTGCACGAGCTCCTTGGCCGGCGTGACGCAGAGCTTAAGAAGATCAATGACCGGATGGGCGAGCTCTCTGACGAGAGTTTCAAAATATCTGAGCAAGCCAAAGCCGCCGAGCTGCGGCTTAAAACTGTTGAGGGTAAACTCCAAGAGAGGATCCAGCAATTGGACCTCCAGATTAATGCCCAGAAGGACGCCATCGCCCAGGCCAACGAGGATGCAAGGTCAAAGGCTGTTGAAATTGGCAGTCTTGAGAAAAAATTGACCAAGCTATCTGACGCTCACAATCTTGTGCATGCCAAGGTCTGCATCATGACTCAGGAGCTGGCTGGTAAGTATTGCAACTCATATCTGCATTTGTTTCCTCTTCTATATTTGTTTGTATATTGCTGAGCTGACCTAGAAATGCTTTAATGTAGGTGAGAATTCTGCACTTCAACGTAGCAGTACTCAAGAGCAGCTGGACTATATCCGCGAGTTTTCGCGGAAGGCTTGTGAAGGCATGAAGTCGCTGTCTTCCTGCATGCTGCCAACAAAGCCTGCTCCTGCGGATGCTGACGGCCTACTGAAGAGACTGCTCAAGGCGCCTCAATTCTTCTTGGACTGGAAGGAGTCCTCAGCTCGCTCTGGTGCGGCTCACGTGCTCGCCTTGGCCAAGACTTATTATCCTTCATTTGACGCTGCCAAGGTCGCACAGGGCAGACCCTCGAGGAAGGTTGATGGCAGCGAGCTGACTGCCTCAGAGTATGCGGCGACTTGGAAGAGCATGCGCAGTCATGCAACTGAACTGGTCGAAGGGGTAGAGTTTGCGACTTATCTGGGCAAGTACAATGCTGATGGGAGCAGAATGGGAAAGCATCCGCTCCGTCGTCCAGCGCGGTTAACCCGCAAGAGAAGAACCCTTCTCCAGGCGTATCCAGCTCTGCAGCCCCCAAGCCCGCAACTGATAAGTCGTCAAGCGAGCCGGCGACTGCTCCTTCTGGCCAGCTTGGCAAGCCGCCTGTTCCTCCTTCCCGCAGGCAAAAAGCTGCACATAAATGAAGAAGAAACAATAGTTTGATAATCTTAGCCCTCAGCGGCTTGTAATAATTATTTATGTGTCATGAGACAATGTTATGGTTGTTAAGTAATCTCATCAGTACATGTCTCGACCAGAGGCTGGTCCTTATGATTTGTCTCAGTTTTTCCTCACTTAGTGACTTGCGCGGCTCAGAATTTCCCAGGTAAACATGCGTGTTCAGGGTCACTTGGCAGCCATGATAGGCGATCGCACTTTGATTGACACCGCACCCCAGTACTTTGGCCGCATAATGCAAGTCACATCGAAGAGAGGTCGAGTATAATCACGATAAATGCCACTCGTTTGGCGATTCCAAGGAAAAGGCCGCGCTAAAAAGCTGCCGCGCCCCCAAGGAACCAATGATTAAAAAATGAAAGACTGACAACTCAATATGAGATGCTTTATTTCAGAATCATTATATGATACAGGGTCGGTCGCGCCTAGGTGGCGACCAGAGGTGTTGCTTGGGTCGGTTGCGCCTAAGTGGCAACCAGAAATGATACATGGGTCGGTCGCGCCTCGTTGGCGACCTGACACTCGAGTCGGTTGCGCCTAGGTGGCAACCAGAAATGGGTCGATCGCGCCTAGGTGGCGATCAGAGGTGAGACATGGGTCGGTCGCGCCTAGGTGGCGACCAGAAATGATACTTGGGTCAGTCGCGCCTCGTTGGCGACCAGAAATGATGTTACTTTAGCCCTCAGTGGCCAGCTTTATGGTACAAAACTCTTGATTGTTTATTAGCGATTGGCAGTTGCTTTGCTTTTCTTGCCTCTCTTGTGGCTGTAATCTGAAGTCGCAGATCAGGCAGGCGCCTTTTGGCCTCCACTATGTCATCAAAATTTTCTTTCGACTCGCGCATGGGCGTGCTCTCTGTAGTGCAAGCTGCTCTGGCCATGGCCTTGTCGCCTTCTTCGCATTCGCGAGCTATTCTTCTATCGTCATTAATGGTGATGACTCCCCTTGGGCCTGGCATCTTTAGCTTCAGGTACACGTAGCACGGCCTAGCCATGAATTTTGCAAATGCTTCTCTGCCAAACAGCGCGTGATATGGGCTCTGAAAATCTACAACCTCGAACCAGATGAACTCGCTTCTGAAGTTGCTTTGTGTCCCAAAGGCGACTTCCAAGTTGATTTGCCCCAATGGCTGGGCTGATATGCCCGGCACAACGCCGTGAAAGGTCGTTCTGGATGGATTGAGCTGCTTCTCTTGAAGATTCATCCTCTTAAAGGTCTCATAGTAGAGTATATTGATGCCGCTCCTCCATCCATTAGTACTTTGCTTAACTTATACCCTGCGACTTGAGGGGCTACCACCAGCGCGAGTTTGCCCTCTTCATTTATTTCTCCTGGGTGATCCTCATGGCTCCAAACCACTGGCTGCTCAGACCACTTTAACCACTGTGGCACTGCTGGAACTATGGCATTAACGGCCTGATTGCGTCGTCGCAGCTTTTGCTCTCTTCTTGAGGTATTGACCACAATCGTGTGATACTGACCTAGCTGTTTTGGGAACTGTGGCTGGTCTGGCTGCGGGTTTGGGGCAGCGTTATTGTTGTTATTGTTAACTCCGCCATGGTTGCCTCCTTCATTGTTTTGATTGTTGTTGCTCGGGTTGAGTGGTTGCCCATCCTTCCATTTTTTGTAGTGATAGCACTACGCTTTTGAATGGCTGGACGGCTTCCCATCTCTTCTTATATGGATGTCGCAAGGGCAATTGAAAACCTCTTCCAAGCTAACTGGATGAAAATTCCTTCCTCTGTCACCACTTTGCTTGTAGCGAGTATTAGTATTTGCGACTAAACCCGAGTTCCCTTCCTCGTTCTTCCGCTTATAACTCGCGTTAGCGTTGCTGGCTTGCGGTTGTTGAGGTTTGCTGCTAGTCTTTTTTCCTTTTCCAGCAGCTCCCTCCTCTTCTCCATCAGATGCATCTCTAGTCTTGTCCGAGGCGGCATACTTGTTAGCCGCGGCCATTACTTCGCTGAGGCTTTTGACTTTATCCTTCATGCGACCTAACTTATGAATTAGCGGCTCAAACTTACAGTTTTTCTCCATTACAAGGACTGCTGAGCTTGGCGGTATGTTATCTGAGGAGTGAATAATTTCTGCTATCCTTCTCATCCAGTGGCGACTTGACTCGCCTTCCTTCTGTACACAACGTTCAAGGTCCTCTATGCCGCAAAGTCGCTTGCATGTTCCTTGGAAATTCTTGATAAAAGCTTCCTTCATCTCATCCCAAGAGTTTATTGAGTTTGGCGGCAAATTCTGTAGCCATATGTGAGCCGCGCCCTCCAACATCATGTTTAGATATCGGGCACAAATTTCTTCAGATGCGTTGAGGATGCTCATGCCCATCTCATAATTGTTGAGCCAAGTTACAGGGTCCATGCTTGCATTGTAATTGACAACCTTTCGAGGTCCCTTGAAATCTGCAGGAAATGGCTCGGACCTGATTCTCTCGCTGAAGCAGACTGGGCCTTTAAGTCGCGATGATAAATTGGATGGAGCTGGCCTTCCTGCTGAGTTAACAACTGCGCGTGGCTGCGCGACTTCCGCTGGTTGAGCTTGCTGTGGCTGATTCTGGGCCACAGGTTGGTTTTCCCTCTGCCGCCTTGCAGAACTTGAAGTCGCAACGTGAGGCGACTCTGCGTGAACACTTATCTCCACTGTTGCTCTGCTGTTGTAGGGTGTGGAGTGCAGCCGTCCTGCGTGTTCAGACATGTTTGCTTGTTGGATAACTGCTGTGCTCAGCATCTCAATGGCGCGTCGCGCCTCTCTGTCCATGGGTGTATTCCCGGCTGGTGCTAGCCTGGCCAAGATGTTTGTAGCCGCAAAAAGGTTCTCTACTGGGCTAACATAGTGTCCTTGCGGTGTGTGGAACCTTGGAGGCCGCTGTGGTGGTTGCTGAACAAAGGTCGGCTGTGGTAATGGTGGGGGCATGATGGCCCTGTTATTGGAAAGTACCATAGCTCTTGATCCAGGTGCTTCTCTGTCCTTGGCGCAGCGAAGGTTGGTACTGCAGGTGCGACTGATGGTGCTGCGTACGTCTGAACTCCTGCCGCGACTAACGGCGCTGCGGGTCGCAAAACTGTAGCAGGTGGTGCTGTGTATGAGGGCGCCGCGACTGATGGTACCGCGGCTTCTGTCCACGCAATTGGTCGCGTTGTGTTAGTCGCGATTGATGGAACCGCGTCAGGCGATGCCGTAGCTTCTGGTGTTCTAAGCACAGGGACCGCGGCTGCGAGCCCAGAGGTGGGTGATTGGAATAAATCTACCGGGTTCACCGTCCCAGGCTGCAGGCGACTTGCGTGGCGCCTGTGCGGCAAGGTGCCCTGTAAAGCGTTAGTGTCCTCAATGAGCCGCTGTTGCTCCTGTTGGAGGCGCTGTTCTTCACGAGCCAGCCTGGCCCTCTCATCTGCGATTCTTTGGACTTCGTCGTATAGTCCAATCCTTGTAGCCTCCAATTCTGTCACTCTAGTGGCTGCGTTGGCCGCTGATATTGGTGTGAGCAGCACACTTCCCCGTGGCTGCGTGGCCGCCGGGTCGGAGGCCACCCTTGTTCTTGATTCCGCAGGTACAACTCCTGGCGGGGTTTCTCTATTTGCGACTCCTGAGGCCGCGGCTCCTGGGGTAGCTGCAGCAGATGCCGCGACTCCTGATGCGTCTGGTGCGGCTTGTCCTGCTGCTTCTGGCGGCACGGGGGCTAAGCTGCCTGGAGGCATGCCCAGTCCCTGGTCTGCTTCCGTGGTCCTGTAGACTCCTTCCATATGCCGATCCTCTTCAGGGTGCGAGTCGCTGTCCACGGATCTCCGCATAACCTTTCCTCGAGGACATACTCGATGGATTGGCCTTCTTCATCTTCAAGAGGTAGCGACTCCTGATTGATAGATTCTTCCTCCTGATCTACCGTTACCGCGACTCCTTCTTCTGAGTCGCCATGCTGCGATGGGTCTTCTGACTCGCCGCCGATGAAGCCGACGAAAACATGGACAGATCCAAACGGGATGACGTGGCCAGTTTCCAAATAATCCGCTTCTGGCCCCCAGCTTGAATCGTCGATGAGGGGTGTGCCATTGACAGTGATGATACGGCCAACAACGAGATCTTCAGTTCCCTTCATGGATCCTGCGCGGAACGTGACGCCTTTGACGGCAGGCCCCACGGTGGGCGCCAACTATCGTGGGATTGTCACGTCAGGTGTCATAGATGACTTCGTAGGTGTGGGATTTTGCGAGTCAAGCATCTCCGAGCTTGGGATCGCGGGAACAAAAGATCAACACAGATTTACCCAGGTTCGGCCCCCTCAATGTGAGGTAAAAGACCTACTTCCTGCCTACCCTAAATTGGTATTGATATGATAATCGAGGTGTTACAATGGAGGCGATCCAATGTGGAACTCGCTGTATGAGCTAGGGTTTAAGGGCTTGATAGCTTGACAAGCCGCCTGTTCCTCCTTCCCGCAGGCAAAAAGCTGCACATAAATGAAGAAGAAACAATAGTTTGATAATCTTAGCCTCAGCGGCTTGTAATAATTATTTATGTGTCATGAGACAATGTTATGGTTGTTAAGTAATCTCATCAGTACATGTCTCGACCAGAGGCTGGTCCTTATGATTTGTCTCAGTTTTTCCTCACTTAGTGACTTGCGCGGCTCAGAATTTCCCAGGTAAACATGCGTGTTCAGGGTCACTTGGCAGCCATGATAGGCGATCGCACTTTGATTGACACCGCACCCCAGTACTTTGGCCGCATAATGCAAGTCACATCGAAGAGAGGTCGAGTATAATCACGATAAATGCCACTCGTTTGGCGATTCCAAGGAAAAGGCCGCGCTAAAAAGCTGCCGCGCCCCCAAGGAACCAATGATTAAAAAATGAAAGACTGACAACTCAATATGAGATGCTTTATTTCAGAATCATTATATGATACAGGGTCGGTCGCGCCTAGGTGGCGACCAGAGGTGTTGCTTGGGTCGGTTGCGCCTAAGTGGCAACCAGAAATGATACATGGGTCGGTCGCGCCTCGTTGGCGACCTGACACTCGAGTCGGTTGCGCCTAGGTGGCAACCAGAAATGGGTCGATCGCGCCTAGGTGGCGATCAGAGGTGAGACATGGGTCGGTCGCGCCTAGGTGGCGACCAGAAATGATACTTGGGTCGGTCGCGCCTCGTTGGCGACCAGAAATGATGTTACTTTAGCCCTCAGTGGCCAGCTTTATGGTACAAAACTCTTGATTGTTTATTAGCGATTGGCAGTTGGCTTTGCTTTTCTTGCCTCTCTTGTGGCTGTAATCTGAAGTCGCAGATCAGGCAGGCGCCTTTTGGCCTCCACTATGTCATCAAAATTTTCTTTCGACTCGCGCATGGGCGTGCTCTCTGTAGTGCAAGCTGCTCTGGCCATGGCCTTGTCGCCTTCTTCGCATTCGCGAGCTATTCTTCTATCGTCATTAATGGTGATGACTCCCCTTGGGCCTGGCATCTTTAGCTTCAGGTACACGTAGCACGGCCTAGCCATGAATTTTGCAAATGCTTCTCTGCCAAACAGCGCGTGATATGGGCTCTGAAAATCTACAACCTCGAACCAGATGAACTCGCTTCTGAAGTTGCTTTGTGTCCCAAAGGCGACTTCCAAGTTGATTTGCCCCAATGGCTGGGCTGATATGCCCGGCACAACGCCGTGAAAGGTCGTTCTGGATGGATTGAGCTGCTTCTCTTGAAGATTCATCCTCTTAAAGGTCTCATAGTAGAGTATATTGATGCCGCTCCCTCCATCCATTAGTACTTTGCTTAACTTATACCCTGCGACTTGAGGGGCTACCACCAGCGCGAGTTTGCCCTCTTCATTTATTTCTCCTGGGTGATCCTCATGGCTCCAAACCACTGGCTGCTCAGACCACTTTAACCACTGTGGCACTGCTGGAACTATGGCATTAACGGCCTGATTGCGTCGTCGCAGCTTTTGCTCTCTTCTTGAGGTATTGACCACAATCGTGTGATACTGACCTAGCTGTTTTGGGAACTGTGGCTGGTCTGGCTGCGGGTTTGGGGCAGCGTTATTGTTGTTATTGTTAACTCCGCCATGGTTGCCTCCTTCATTGTTTTGATTGTTGTTGCTCGGGTTGAGTGGTTGCCCATCCTTCCATTTTTGTAGTGATAGCACTACGCTTTTGAATGGCTGGACGGCTTCCCATCTCTTCTTATATGGATGTCGCAAGGGCAATTGAAAACCTCTTCCAAGCTAACTGGATGAAAATTCCTTCCTCTGTCACCACTTTGCTTGTAGCGAGTATTAGTATTTGCGACTAAACCCGAGTTCCCTTCCTCGTTCTTCCGCTTATAACTCGCGTTAGCGTTGCTGGCTTGCGGTTGTTGAGGTTTGCTGCTAGTCTTTTTTCCTTTTCCAGCAGCTCCCTCCTCTTCTCCATCAGATGCATCTCTAGTCTTGTCCGAGGCGGCATACTTGTTAGCCGCGGCCATTACTTCGCTGAGGCTTTTGACTTTATCCTTCATGCGACCTAACTTATGAATTAGCGGCTCAAACTTACAGTTTTTCTCCATTACAAGGACTGCTGAGCTTGGCGGTATGTTATCTGAGGAGTGAATAATTTCTGCTATCCTTCTCATCCAGTGGCGACTTGACTCGCCTTCCTTCTGTACACAACGTTCAAGGTCCTCTATGCCGCAAAGTCGCTTGCATGTTCCTTGGAAATTCTTGATAAAAGCTTCCTTCATCTCATCCCAAGAGTTTATTGAGTTTGGCGGCAAATTCTGTAGCCATATGTGAGCCGCGCCCTCCAACATCATGTTTAGATATCGGGCACAAATTTCTTCAGATGCGTTGAGGATGCTCATGCCCATCTCATAATTGTTGAGCCAAGTTACAGGGTCCATGCTTGCATTGTAATTGACAACCTTTCGAGGTCCCTTGAAATCTGCAGGAAATGGCTCGGACCTGATTCTCTCGCTGAAGCAGACTGGGCCTTTAAGTCGCGATGATAAATTGGATGGAGCTGGCCTTCCTGCTGAGTTAACAACTGCGCGTGGCTGCGCGACTTCCGCTGGTTGAGCTTGCTGTGGCTGATTCTGGGCCACAGGTTGGTTTTCCCTCTGCCGCCTTGCAGAACTTGAAGTCGCAACGTGAGGCGACTCTGCGTGAACACTTATCTCCACTGTTGCTCTGCTGTTGTAGGGTGTGGAGTGCAGCCGTCCTGCGTGTTCAGACATGTTTGCTTGTTGGATAACTGCTGTGCTCAGCATCTCAATGGCGCGTCGCGCCTCTCTGTCCATGGGTGTATTCCCGGCTGGTGCTAGCCTGGCCAAGATGTTTGTAGCCGCAAAAAGGTTCTCTACTGGGCTAACATAGTGTCCTTGCGGTGTGTGGAACCTTGAGGCCGCTGTGGTGGTTGCTGAACAAAGGTCGGCTGTGGTAATGGTGGGGGCATGATGGCCCTGTTATTGGAAAGTACCATAGCTCTTGATCCAGGTGCTTCTTCTGTCCTTGGCGCAGCGAAGGTTGGTACTGCAGGTGCGACTGATGGTGCTGCGTACGTCTGAACTCCTGCCGCGACTAACGGCGCTGCGGGTCGCAAAACTGTAGCAGGTGGTGCTGTGTATGAGGGCGCCGCGACTGATGGTACCGCGGCTTCTGTCCACGCAATTGGTCGCGTTGTGTTAGTCGCGATTGATGGAACCGCGTCAGGCGATGCCGTAGCTTCTGGTGTTCTAAGCACAGGGACCGCGGCTGCGAGCCCAGAGGTGGGTGATTGGAATAAATCTACCGGGTTCACCGTCCCAGGCTGCAGGCGACTTGCGTGGCGCCTGTGCGGCAAGGTGCCCTGTAAAGCGTTAGTGTCCTCAATGAGCCGCTGTTGCTCCTGTTGGAGGCGCTGTTCTTCACGAGCCAGCCTGGCCCTCTCATCTGCGATTCTTTGGACTTCGTCGTATAGTCCAATCCTTGTAGCCTCCAATTCTGTCACTCTAGTGGCTGCGTTGGCCGCTGATATTGGTGTGAGCAGCACACTTCCCCGTGGCTGCGTGGCCGCCGGGTCGGAGGCCACCCTTGTTCTTGATTCCGCAGGTACAACTCCTGGCGGGGTTTCTCTATTTGCGACTCCTGAGGCCGCGGCTCCTGGGGTAGCTGCAGCAGATGCCGCGACTCCTGATGCGTCTGGTGCGGCTTGTCCTGCTGCTTCTGGCGGCACGGGGGCTAAGCTGCCTGGAGGCATGCCCAGTCCCTGGTCTGCTTCCGTGGTCCTGTAGACTCCTTCCATATGCCGATCCTCTTCAGGGTGCGAGTCGCTGTCCACGGGATCTCCGCATAACCTTTCCTCGAGGACATACTCGATGGATTGGCCTTCTTCATCTTCAAGAGGTAGCGACTCCTGATTGATAGATTCTTCCTCCTGATCTACCGTTACCGCGACTCCTTCTTCTGAGTCGCCATGCTGCGATGGGTCTTCTGACTCGCCGCCGATGAAGCCGACGAAAACATGGACAGATCCAAACGGGATGACGTGGCCAGTTTCCAAATAATCCGCTTCTGGCCCCCAGCTTGAATCGTCGATGAGGGGTGTGCCATTGACAGTGATGATACGGCCAACAACGAGATCTTCAGTTCCCTTCATGGATCCTGCGCGGAACGTGACGCCTTTGACGGCAGGCCCCACGGTGGGCGCCAACTATCGTGGGATTGTCACGTCAGGTGTCATAGATGACTTCGTAGGTGTGGGATTTTGCGAGTCAAGCATCTCCGAGCTTGGGATCGCAGGAACAAAGATCAACACAGATTTACCCAGGTTCGGCCCCCTCAATGTGAGGTAAAAGACCTACTTCCTGCCTACCCTAAATTGGTATTGATATGATAATCGAGGTGTTACAATGGAGGCGATCCAATGTGGAACTCGCTGTATGAGCTAGGGTTTAAGGGCTTGATAGCTTGACCCCTTCTACGTCCTGCGAGTCCTCTTTATATATACAGAGGCTCGTCAGGTTACAAAGGAAACTTCCTCCACAAGGTATATGTCCACAGAGACCTACTGGGAGACTACTTGGTCTTCACGCCCTCCGGGATATGTCTTCTAGATCTTTCTCCTTATGGCGGTTCAATATTGGGCTTGCTCCCATGTGGGCCTTTGTCCGTGCGAGTAAAGTAAGTCGCACTGGGCCGCGGGTTAATCCAGAAAGTATTCCCCCGACAGATAGGTCGCAACGTTCACGCCTACGTGGATGATATTGTGGTTAAGTCGCAAGTTGGCCAGGACCTCATCAGCGACCTGGCAGAGACATTTACAAATCTCAGAAAGTACAACATGAAGCTCAACCCAACAAAGTGCGTCTTCGGAGTGCCAGCAGGAAAATTGTTGGGATTTATAGTATCAGAAAGAGGCATTGAAGCCAACCCTGACAAGATAAAGGCCGTAATGGACCTCCAGAAACCAGAAAAAATCAAGGATGTGCAGCGACTTACCGGTTGCGTCGCGGCATTGAGTCGCTTTATATCAAGACTGGGAGAAAAAGCATTGCCTTTGTATAGATTACTGAAGAAGTCAGATACCTTCGTTTGGGATGCAGAGGCCGACGAAGCCCTCACGGCCTTGAAAAAACAGTTGACCAATGCTCCAGTCTTGGCGGCTCCGAAGGATAAAGAGCCCATGTTGTTGTATATAGCAGCAAATTCTCGAGCGGTCAGTGCGGTCATGGTCGTAGAAAGACAAGAGCCAGGAAAGGAGTACCCCGTCCAAAGGCCAGTATATTATGTAAGTGAAGTACTCATGGCCTCAAAGCAGCGCTACCCCCAATGGCAGAAGTTAGTATTTGGCGTATTCATGGCGAGTCGCAAGCTGAAGCACTACTTCCAGGAACACCCAATAACTGTGGTTAGTTCAGCACCTCTGGCAGATATCATACGCAATCGAGAGGCTACTGGAAGAGTTGCAAAGTGGGCTATCGAGTTAGGGCCACATCATATTAGTTATGAGCCGCGCACTTCAATTAAGTCGCAGGCTCTTGCAGATTTTATCAATGATTGGACAGAAATCCAAGTTGCCCCCAGCACGACTGAAGCAAAGTATTGGACCATGCACTTTGATGGATCAAGACAGTTACAAGGCTCGGGGGCTGGAGTTGTTCTAACATCCCCCAAGGGAGACAAGCTGCGGTATGTGCTACAGATACACTTCAATTGCACAAATAACGTGGCAGAGTATGAGGCACTGCTTCATGGCCTACGTATAGCGAAGGAGATGAACATCAGTCGCATACGCTGTTTTGGCGATTCAGACTTGGTGGCACAGCAGGTCTCGGGAACATGGGATAGCAAAGATGCAAACATGGCTGCGTACAGAAGAGAGGTGGACAGAATTGCAGGACACTTCACTGGATATCAAGTTGAACATATTGATCGAAGACAAAACGAAGCGGCGGATGCTTTGTCTCGACTTGGATCCAACAGACAGTCAGTCCCACCCAATGTCTTCCTGGATGAGCTGCACAATCCATCGGTCAAGCCTCCATCAGAGATCGACATTGCAGAGCCAGAGGATGATTCAACTTTAGTCGCAGCCCTGCATGAACAGCCATGATGGACAGAGCCATACATGGCATATTTAAGTCGCGGAGTGCTGCCAGACGATGAGTTTGAGGCGCGCAAAATCATACGGCGATCCAAGGCCTATACCATCATCAACAACGAGTTATACAAGCGCAGCGTCTCAGGGACATTCCAAAGATGTGTTTCACCAGAAGAGGGACGAAAAATCTTGCACGAAATTCATTCAGGCGATTGTGGCCATCATGCTTCGTCAAGATCTTTGGTGGCAAAGGCGTTTCGACATGGATTCTTCTGGTTAACAGCATTAGCAGATGCAGAGCAAATTGTCAGAGTGTGCGATGGATGCCAAAGATATGCTAGGCAGGATCATATGCCAGCTCAAGCACTTCGCACCATACCCATTTCATGGCCTTTGGCTGTATGGGGTTTTGACATGGTAGGGCCCTTCAGACGGTCTTCAAACGGAAAAACTCACCTCCTGGTCATGGTGGACAAGTTCACAAAGTGGATAGAAGCAGAACCTGTGGGAGATTGTGAAGCTGAAACAGCAGTTAAGTTCTTGAAGAAGGTCATATTCCGCTTTGGATATCCCCACAGCATCATCACAGACAATGGGAGTAATACCTCTGAAGGAGCTACACAGATATTCTGTGCCAACAATGGCATAAGGCTGGACCTCACGTCAGTAGCACACCCACAGAGCAATGGACAAGCTGAGCGAGCTAATCAGGAAATCCTACATGGAATTAAGCCGCGCCTTATAGAAAAGGTTGAAGCATCTCCAGGATGTTGGGTGGAGGAATTGCCAGCAGTACTGTGGAGTTTAAGGACAACACCTAACAGATCCACAGGGTTTACACCATATTTTATGGTCTATGGAGCAGAAGCATACATGATTCACCAAGAGTTGCGGCTTACGTCGAGGCAGATAATGAGACAGCTCGACAAGACTCGGTGGACACGTTAGAAGAAGTCAGAGACTTGGCAGCCTCAAGGTCAGCGGTGTATCAACAAGATTTGCACGCATCAAAACCCGCACCTTTCAAGAAGACGACCTAGTACTGCGACTCAAGCAAGGCCATAAGGGCATGCATAAGCTATCATCTCCATGGGAAGGACCTTACATCATCAGCAAGAAGCTAAACAATGGCTCATATTATCTGCTGGACGCAAGGGAAGAAAGAAGCGATCGCCACGATTTTGAAGATCGTTTGGAAGCACCTCGCCCTTGGAACGTCGCACATTTGCGACCTTATTATACATGAGAAAAAGGCTAATCCGAGCCAAGCATCACCCTTTTCCAGTTTCATAGTTGAGTATCATCACAGCCACTCAGGGCTAGTACTTCAACTTTGGTCACCACCTAGGCACGACCTATGCAACATCTGATCGCCACCTAGGCGCGATCGACCCTTGTATCAGAAATCGGCCGCCACCCAGGCGCGGCCGTAACTTTGTATCACCTCTGGTCCACTCATTCGCGACCGACCCTATATAACATTTCTGGTCGCCACTCAGGCGCGACCGACCCAATGTATCACCATGGATCGCCACCTACGTGCGATCCAACCCTATGAATAACACTCGGTTGCCACCAAGGCGCGACCTTATGTGTCATCATAACCCAAGCTTATCATAGCTTAGCCTATCATGGCTTTAACATTATGTTTCTTGGGGGCTTTGTACCCTGAAACAGCCAATTTATTGGCAACCCTACCTTAAGTTGGATTGCTACTCGCATTATGTGGCCAAAGTACTGGGGTGCGGTGTCAATCGAGTGTGATAGCCTATCATGGCTGCCAGCGACCCTGAACACGCATTTTTACCTGGGAAATACTGAGTCGCGCGAGTGCCCACTTATAGGATTCAGATGACCTAACGAGAGGTCGATGTACTGCTTATAGTATGGCAACACCAATTATAATTACTTGTATCTTAACAATTGTTTTATTCATGATATCAAGATACAGGTGACGACCTTCAAAAACTTCCTGAGAAGAATTGAGGTGACTATCAAGTTACGTCCTCTCAATCCTTGGGGGCTACATCATATTGTCATCAAAAATTTGAAGATGGATCGTCATCAGAGTTTTGAAGCTATCAGGCTATTCTAAACAAAGGAGCTCACGAAGCCAGATGATCTTCCAGGTGCGAATCAAGGCCAATCCAGCATAATCATAAGTCGCAAAGAAATAAAGCAAAGTGCGGCCTAAACATTCAAGATCGAGAATGACAAGATACTCCATGAAGTTCAGGCCACACTTGGGGGCTAATGTCGGGGGAATAGTTAACCCGCGACTTGTTTGAATTCAGCAACAGCGACTTAAGGCCGCGTATCATTGTTGGGCCACAAGGAAGATGGGCCAATCTCGTATCGCAACCCGATAAAGGAAAGCTTCAGAAGGTCGGTGCAAACTTGCCTTGGAAGACAAGAATACAACCAGGCTTCGTGTAGAACTCTTGTAACCTGACGAGCCTCTGTGTATATAAAGAGGACTCGCAGGACTTATAACAGGTCGAGATCAATATCCATGATCTAGAGCCCTTAAAGCCTAGCATACACGGCGAGTACTAGATCGGATCGCCACCATTGTAACACCTCGATTATCATATCAATACCAAGCTAGGGTAGGCAGGAAGTAGGTCTTTTACCTCACATTGAGGGGGCCGAACCTGGGTAAATCTGTGTTGATCTTTTGTTCCCGCGATCCCAAGCTCGGAGATGCTTGACTCGCGTAATCCCACACCTACGAAGTCATCTATGACACCTGACGTGACAAACCCACGACACGGGCCGTCAAGACGATCGTGGCAGGAGTCGCCAGGATGATCGCCGCGACTATGGGGCACGTAGAGATGGGTACCGCAGACAGGAGTGGCGCAAACGTCGTGAAGACTCACCCGAAGGTTCGGGTGATCATGAACTAGAAGAGGAGTGCAGATTCCACATGCACAAAGGCCCAGATGGCAAGCTCACCTCGAGTCACCTGGTGAAAGATTGCAGAAAATTCACCAGGCTAACAAACGCGTACATAAAACGCTTGCAATCATCTCAAGGCGCATCAGCAAAAGGAGGTGCCCCTGCACCACCTCCTCCTCCTGCTCCCCCCGCAGTTCAAAACGCGCACATGGCAGGCGCAGTGCACAATCAAGCTCGCCTAGAAGCCCCACCAGAACCGGCAGAGCAGTGCCCTGAAGCTCATGGACAGATGAACATGATCCAGAAGGGACGACCAACCAACCGGGAGCAAAAGTTGATCACTCGACAAGTCAACATGGCGGTCATGGCACCACCAGCGGTACTCGAATACCTGAGAGGGTCCGAAACAAGCATAATGTTCTCGTGTGTGGATCATCCCCCAGCCGTGGTGCGACCAGGGCATGCGCCCCTGGTTCTCGACGCCCAAATCGGTGGCTACGCCATGTCCAAGGTCTTCATGGACGGTGGAAGCGGAATTAACATCATATTCACGGACACGCTTCGCAAGATGAATCGCTCAGTCGAAAATCTCCCTAAGTCTGATACAACTTTCCATGGCATAGTCCCAGGCAAAGCAGTCCTGCCTCTCGGGACATTACAGCTCCCAGTTGTTTTGGGTGAGCCAGGCAATTTTTGATCGGAGAAGATCGACTTCGAGGTCATCGACTGGAAATCGCAGTATCATGCGATCCTTGGGCGCCCGACGTTCGCTCGATTCATGGCGATTCCGTATTATGCTTACCTGATGATCAAAATGCCAGGACCCAAGGGAATCATCACCGTCAATGGCAACTTCCAGCGATCTGACAGCTGCGACAGAGAATTCAGCAAAATATCTGAGGCATTCGGGATGCAAGAGCAACTTAAGGAGATCTCCCTCACCAACGATCGCACAATATTCCCTCAAACAAAGAAGCAGGCACCCGAAGTCGCTTTCAGCGCAAAAAATGACACAAGATCGCACCAGGTCCACCCGACAGACCCGGCGAAAACGGTCAACGTGTCATCAAGCTTATCTCCCACATAGGAAGGCACACTCGTCGAATTCCTCCGTGAGAACTGGGAAATCTTCGCTTGGTGTCCAGCTGACATGCCAGGTATTCCCAGGGAATTCGCCGAGCACTCTCTTCAACTCTTTCCAGATGCAAAACCTGTCAGGCAAACAATGCGCCATTTTTCTGAGCCAAAACGCGCAGCTATCGGAGAAGAAGTCGACAGACTACTCGACGCAAAATTTATTCGGGAGATCAAGAAATCAGACTGGGTCGCCAACCCTGTCCTGGTGCCAAAGAAGAACTCGACTGTCCTTCGCATGTGCGTCGACTTCACCTCCCTCAACAAATGCTGTCCCAAGGACCACTTCCCCCTGCCACGTATTGACCAGATCATCGACTCGACGGCAGGATGCGAGCGCCTGTCCTTCCTGGATGCCTATTCAGGCTATAACCAAATAATGATGAGAGAAGAAGATGAAGACAAGACTGCCTTCATCACCCCTTACGGCGTCTATTGCTACACAAGTATGCAATTCGGGCTCAAGAACGCGGGTGCTACGTACCAGCGTATGATGCAAAACTGTCTCAGAAAGCAAATTGGACGCAACGTCCAAGTCTACGTTGACGACATCGTCATCAAAACCAAAAAGGAGTCGACACTCCTCGAAGACCTGCGTGAAACTTTTGCCAACCTGAAGCACTACAAGATCAAGCTCAATTATAAGAAGTGTGTCTTTGGCGTGCCAGCCGGACAACTCTTGGGTTACCTTGTTTCAGCTCGAGGCATCGAGGCGGACCCAGAAAAGCTGCAAGCCATCCTTACCATGCCACCACCAACAAAACTTCGGGAGATCCAAAAATTAGCCGGTCGAGTTGCGGCACTCAGCCGTTTCATTAGCAAATTAGGCGAAAAGGCCCTACCGTTCTATCAGCTGATGAAGAAATCAGACAAGTTCGAGTGGACACCAGAAGCACAAGCAGCATTCGATGATCTCAAGAGGGTGCTGACAAGCCCTCCGATCTTGGTGGCACCTCATGAGCGCGAGCCACTGTTCCTGTACGTCTCTGCGACTAACCGGGTGGTCAGCACTGTTCTGGTGGTCGAGCGCATGGAGGAGGGACACCCGCATGGCATACAGAGACCCGTCTATTACCTTAGCGAGGTCCTCTCAATATCAAAACAGCGGTACCCGCACTATCAGAAGCTATCTTACGCTGTGTTCATGTCTTCACGAAAGGTGGCACATTACTTCGCTGAGCACCCAATCATTGTTGTCAGCTCAGCTGGCTGCGAGACATCCTCACAAACCCGATGCAACCGGGCGAGTCACAAAGTGGGTGATCGAGTTGGGACCTCGAGACATCACACTAGTACAGAACGACACATCGGAAACGGGCCAAAAACCCCTTCGGCAACGGAGAAAGGGTCCGTGTCCCCGACTCTGTCACCGATGTGAAGGTCTCAATGGCAACGGAGGAGATAAACCATTTCTGATGTATTTAACATTAGATACGGAGTTTTGCTAATAACCGTTTCTGATAAGGGTTACAGGAAAACAAAAAAAACACGGTGACGGGCTGTGCCGTCGATGGAGCCCCGCTCCATGCGACTAGACGGCCGCCTGGTCGTCACCGTATTCCTGTACGCCCTGCTTTACAAAAGTTCATCAGTGCGCGTGGCTGGAGCTCTGCTCCTATGTCTTCACGGCCGCTAGATGAACATCTACTGTCTTTCCTGCTGCGCAAAATGTACTGCTCCTGGTGACGGCACCGTGTATGGAGCCCCGCTCCTAGGTCTTCACGGCAGCAGCATCGTCACCAAGCATCCACCAAGCCCTTGACACAACGAATATTCTTTGTTAAAAACAGCAAACAAAGCTAATAAACAGAGCCAATAAGCAGTAAACAAAGCAAAATGTAGTGGGATAAGAAGCTAACAGAGCAAACGGAGCTAAATAAGTAGCTAACATAACAAATACATAGCTGAAGAGCTAACTAACAGAGCAAACCAAGCTAAATAAGTAGCTAACATATCAAATTCATAGCTGAACAGAGCTAACTAACAGAGCAAACCGAGCTAAATAAGTAGCTAACATAGCAAATACATAGCTGAACAGAGCTAACTAACAGAGCAACCCGAGCTAAATAAGTAGCTAACATAGCAAATACATAGCTAAACAAAGCAAACCGAGTTAAATAATTAGCTAACATAGCAAATACATAGCTGAACAGAGCTAACTAACAGAGCAACCCGAGCTAAATAAGTAGCTAACATAGCAAATACATAGCTAAACAAAGCAAACCGAGCTAAATAAGTAGCTAACATAGCAAATACATAGCTGAACAGAGCTAACTAACAGAGCAACCCGAGCTACATAAGTAGCTAACATAGCAAATACATAGCTAAACAAAGCAAACCGAGCTAAATAAGTAGCTAACATAGCAAATACATAGCTGAACAGAGCTAACTAACAGAGCAAACCGAGCTAAATAAGTAGCTAACATAGCGGTCATTTACCTTAGGCGAGGCGGGGTCACTTTCCGTCGCTGATTGCGTCCCAGGCGTCGGCGCCGGAGCCACTGCCAGAGGAGACGTCAGAGGAGACCTGATCCTGCTCGAACACCGGAGCGTCCTCCTCCTCCTCCTCCTCCTCCTCCGCCGCCGCCACCGCTGTCGCCGCCGCATCTGGCCCAGGGCCCTGGCCAGGGAGAAGAGAGCGGTCTATGGCCGCCCGGAGCCGCGTCTGGAACAACGCCTCCTCGGCGGCTTCTATCACGTGCTCGGCGGCGGAGAAGCGGATAGCTCTCTGCATCGCAGACGCCCGAATGCCTTCCTCGGCGCGCTCGCGCTCAAAGGAGGCGCGAGAGAGGAGGAGACCGACCTCCAGATCCTCGTCCTCATCGTCCGAGGAGGACGATGAGGACGAGATCCGGGCGTCGGTGGCCGCCGCCGCCGTAGATCCGGATGGGATTTGACGGCTCCGAATGAACTCGCGACCGCAGTCGCCGGAGATCTCGCCCCAGTTGTAGGGGAGATCCGGGCTGCGCCTCGGAGGATGGGAGGAGGAAGACGCTCCATCCTGACTTCCGTCGGCGTCGGAGGGGTTCGCCATCGATGGGTGAAGTAGGAGGAGAGCGTGTGGGGCTAGGGTTAGGAGAGTGAGACTGAGAGTGAGAGTGAGATACAGTACTGGAGTGGGAGATATTAATACCGGCACCGCTTCTGTGCCTTCACATGGGAAACGGAGATAGACCGATCTCCGTTTCTGATGTGGTAATATCAGCAACGGAGATATTCTTTGCTCCGTTGCCTAGATATGAGCAACGGAGATCTTTTCAGCCTCCGTTACCATTGTGTCGGGCCCATCGCGCGCGCGCGCTCGCGGAGCTCATTTTTCCGTCGCCTAACTCTCGCCGTTGCCATAGAGGGGTATCTGATGTGTCGTTCTGTACTAGTGTCAGGTACGAGCACCCGAAGGCAATCAAGGAGCAAGTTCTTCCTGACTTCACCACCGAGTGGATTGAAGCCCAGCTACCCGATGTTCCAGATTTTTCCAACTCCTGGACAATGTACTTTGATGGGTCGAAAAAGCATGAGGGTGCAGGAGCAGGCGTCGTACTCATATCACCAAAAGGCGACAAGCTCCGCTACATCCTGCAGATGGACTTCCCCTTCCCCTCGAACAACGAGGCAGAGTACGAAGCATTGCTCCATGGCATGCAGATGGCAAAAGCGTGCGGCTGTACCCGACTCATGATCTACGGCGACTCGAACCTGGTTGTCGTGGGGTAGAAAACACGGCAGATGCTACTGGAGGGTAGCTTAAACTTTTGGGCAAGGCGACTCTGGTGTCTGGGTGTTTGTTTAGCACTGCAGGGGACAAAGGTTTACCCAGGTTCAGCCTCGCCATAGGAGATAAAGACCTACTTCCTGCTATCTTATTATTAATCTTGGTCTCGATCTCAATAACCCGGCTACGACAACAGAGCCGGATCTCGATCTAGGTTACAAGGATTGTATGTCTCTCGATATGTCTCTCGCCTAAAGCTTGGGGTTACGAAAGTCTTCTTCGTCTATGAACCAAGGGCCGGTTTATATAGATACCGGGCCTCCTGGTCGCGTACATGATAGGCCGGGTTCTACCCGAACTCTGAGTCCTACTTTTACTCCTTTATCCTTCGTGTATTCCAAGTATAGAACCGCCTCTTGAACCGCCTTTAGACCTTCTGGAACATCCTTCCCAACTAGCCGGGTCACCGCCAAGATACCGGCCCAACATCGTAACCCGGCCTATGCTGAGGGTTAACCGGCCTCGCCGGGCCTCCTGCCTGGCGGGTCAAGTTTCCATCTCCATGGGCCTACCGGGTTACTATCCCCCCATCAGTAGCCCCCAGGTTAACCAGGTAACCAGGTTGCCACGCTTTGCTTCTGTCTTGTGTTGTTTGTTTCTCGATCAATACTGGTGTTCTGGCTTGCCTGGTTAATCACCTGAAATACAAAGACAATAAATATGTACAAGATATCAAGTTTCATTTCCTTCTGTTTTGTTAGGCCAGCTCTTCTTGGCGGGTTATATCATGACCCGGCTATCTCATACTACATCATATATCTCCGGGTTTCACTCCCAACACTTAGCGAAAATCTCTGCTCAGCCATCTCACTAAGACACCATAAATGAGTCAAGGAATATTCCTTTTGTCCTCCCTGCTGGTCGTTGACTTCCAGAAGAAGATAACCTTATCCACTCATTTTTACCATGTTACCCCTAGGGTTTTCACCGCGGTTATAAATATCTGGCCACGACCTCGCGCAGTCATTTTCCCCATTCTCGAACTCATCTCCAACCTCACGGAAGCACTGTAGCAGCCGCGGATCCGATCTCAAATCGAGCTCTCCAACTTCAACTAATCTCCAAGGTAACTTCAATCTTTGCTTTTACTTATACTGCGCATCCGATTCCGCTCCTCATTTTGTCTAGATTCAATCTGCACTCCTCTATCCACATTCGCATCTGAGCTAGGGTTCGTATCGTGTTCATCCTTTTTCGCCATTGTTGCTGCTTAGGCACCTCGTTGATCTCCAACCATGGTGAAGGAGAAGAAGATGGCAGGAGGGCCCAAAGCTGCAAAATCCCTTGCAAAGAAACCTCCCAGCTCCGCAAAGGGCGGATCTAGCGGTGCACCCGCAACCGCTCCTGTGAACTGGACACGGTCCAGTGCAACCAAGACTACGCTCCAGTCCTTCGTGAACCGGGGCGAACTCCCGCCTCAGGAGGAGATCCAGTGGCGTGCACCTGGAGAGGAGACCCGGCCCACTCCTGAAAAAGGTGAAGTGGTCGTTCTTTTAGATCACGTAACCCGGGGTCTCCGCCCCCCGGGTTCTCTCTTTTTCCGCCAGGTTTTCAAATACTATGGGCTCACTCCAATGGACGTGGCGCCCAACTCTATTCTAAACATCAGCAATTTTGTTGTCTTCTGTGAGGACTATCTCCAGATTCCTCCATCCCTTGATTTCTTCCTTGATATTTTTTACTGCAACCCATCTCGTAAAAATCAACCTCTTGGCCCGTATGGGGGCATCTCTATCCAGCGCCGCAAGGAATGCAATTTCCCGGCTCTTGCTTTGGCCAGCCACCCTAAGGGGTGGCAAAACACTTATTTCTACTGCAAAGACACCTCTCCAGAAACAGATGAGGCCAAATTCCCGGCCTTCAGAAATTCTGCACTGGTATACACCCCAAAATGAACAGTTACGCTGACTTGGAAAAGCGAGAAGCACTTGAAGGCCTCCACAGCCGGGCCAGAGCTCTACTCGCCCATGGCCTCCGTGGGACAGATTTGGTTAAGTGCTGGATCGGCTGGTTTATCCAGCCACTGAGTATCAGAACCCGACTCTTCTATGAATACACAGAAGAGACTACAGATGATATGCGATATTCTGAGATCACACTGCTTGACGACCAAATTGTGAAGAACGCCAAGAGGCTTCTTGGTGAAAAGAAAACCAAGATCGCGGAAAACGGGCTCGCCCCGTTCAGCACCAAGAACAAGCCTCCCACGGTAATACTTATGCTTTCATGTCTTTGCAAATCATAACCCGGCAACTCTTGTATACGGTTTTATTCATGCAACTTTTTCTCAGGACTCCAAGTGGTGGAGCGTCGACTACACTCCCACTTCCTCTGCTGAAGAAGATACAGAGAGTGACAACCAAGAAGAAGAAGAAGACGAAGGTGAGCTAGACTCCCTAGGCCGGCTCTTCATCAACTTGCTTAACAACGAGGTCCCAAACCCGGGCCCTTCTACTGACAATCCGGCTCATCTTATTCCAGGCCCTTCTGACCCGGCTTCAGATGTACTGCCGGGTCCTGAAATTGCTGCACCCACCCCACAAAAGCGGACCCGAGCTGCCATTGCAAAGGTGCCAATTTCTCGTTTTTCAATTTGTACAATAAACTCATCTCAAACTCAAGTACCAACACAGGAAAAGGAGCTTGAGAAGGAGGCTGAAGCCAATAAGAGACCGCGGACCCGGTCTTCTTCAGCCCACGTGTCCTTGAGCTTAGGTATCCCTCAACAATCTTTGTCAAGCTGGGCCAAATCCATCCAGAAGACGCCCAGCTCAAAGTATCCTTTAGCTGGAAAAATCCGGGTCCCTAAACGCTCTCGTTTATCAGATACTTCCTCCTCGGACGCTGTTAGCACGCCCGAGGATTTTCACATCAATACCGGGTTAGAAATGCTTCACTATCTCTTCTTTTTCAATACTTTGCAATCTTTGCTAGGACTAACTGCTTCTCTTTTGTTTCAGTGCCAAGGCCATCGTAGAAGAAGAAGACCCGGATTCTCCTCCGGTTGCCTCTCCTCCACGCACAACTGTTGAACCCTCTGAAATGGAGGTACAAATCGAGGAGCCGCCTCGAAAAGAAGAATCCGGTGCTGAAAACGTGGTAGCCTCACCACCAAGTCCCCCTGCACCTGCTCCTGAACCAACTACAAATGCTTCATCACCTGGACATGGCTCTGGGACAAAAGAGATTGACCCAGAAGTGCAAATCACCGGGTCTCATCAAGGCCCGGTTCCTGGTGCCTCTCAAGTTCTTACCAAGATTATTACTCCTGAAGTCAAAGTGGATCCCTCTGCAAAGGGCAAGGACCCAATTTCTTCTTTGGATTTGGCAGCTTTGGATTCTATGTCCACGCCTGCCCTGTGCGAGGAGTACTTCTCTCGCATTGCTCATCACAAGAACTTGGAGAGTGAACTTGTCACCCTACTTCAGAAACGATACCAGGTGCACAATTTTTACTGTCCTTTTACTTCTTGTATAACCATAACCTTACTAGCCCCCAAACTCCAAGATTATCACTTGTTGATGAACTTGGTGCTTGAAACAACAATAACTTGGCAAAAAACTTCAACCTGTAGCCCCCAAGGCCCGGGTTGTATGTTTACAACAAGCCGGGTCTTGAAACATTTTCCTCTGTCACAATCACACTTCATAGAACAAAACTTTGAACCATGTAGCCCCCAAGTGTCGGGTTAGCTGTCCACAGCAACCTGGGACTTTCATACCTTTAACTTCACAAACCATTGAAAACTTCAAAACTATAGCCCCCAAGTGCCGGGTTAGCTGCCCGCAGCACCCTGGGACTTCACTTTTCACTTTGTAGACTTTGAAACCTTGTAAAGGACTCTGACATGCCTCTTTTTCTGTAACAGGAACATACAAGCCAAGCCAACGAAGAAGTGGCCCGGCTCCAAGGAGCCTTGAAAACTGAAACTGAGACCCGGGCTGCTGACCAGGAAAAACCGAAGGCCTTGGAACTGTCTGTTAGCAACCTTACTCAGGAGAATACTGAGCTAAAGACAGAGATGCAAGATCATGAAGAAAGCTTCAAGGAACAGCTAAATACCTTGCAGAAACAGCTAAACGATGTTACCGGCGAACTAGCCCGGCTAAAAAAGATGATTACTGCCATGGTTTCTTCACTTGTTGGTAAGCACAAAACACTGAAACCCGGAAAATCTTTGGCTATACCAGACCCGGAATTTTAAAGTAACTGCAACTTCTGTTTCTTTGTATACAGGTTCGCGCGACGGCAACGTCCGCAAAACCGCAACTGAGAAGATAAAATGCATGTATACACTGGTTCGCCAGTTATATTTTGGAAGCTGTGAAGTCATCAAGGCCGCAAGGAATTGGGAGAATCCACCCAGCACCTACACTGAAGTGCTAGGTCACTTATCCACGATGCCTGGCTGGATTCAGCTGTTGAAGAAGTCTGCTTGCAGAGCCGGCGCAATGCGCAGCCTAGCCTTGGCTAAGGCCTACTATCCCAGTCTTGACCCGGCACCACTTGCATCTGGCTTCCCTGAATACAATGCAGATGGCACTTCTTTCGACAGGAAATCTTACGGCCGGGCTGTGAAGCAGACCCGGCACGTAGCCACCAAAATTGCCAATGGTCTAAAGCTGAATACTGTGCAATATGGCTACAATGACGCCAACCAGGAAATTGTTGATGATGAGCCTCAGCGCATCGATCTCCTGCAAAGCTACAAAGATTTCCTTGCCACAGAACAAACTATTCCCAGTTCTGCTGCCCCAAGCTCATCAACTCCAACTGTGCCTCCTCCTTCACGTGCTGCCGTAGAAGACGATGAAGAGGGATACTTCCAATCCCTTCAACTTGTCACCTGGCGCACAGAAGCCCCCAAGACCCGGGAAGCAGAAACAGAGCCGGCAAAAGAGGACTCGGCCAGCGCCAAGGAAGATACTCCAGCCACCACTCCTTCCACTAACCCGGCTCCTGAAGCCGGCTCTTAAACAATTGCTCAGCAGCTATGTCTGCATAAAAACTTGTCTTATTTGGCCCTTGGGGCACAGTATTGTAATAACTTAGCCGTATTTTGATACTATGCCTGTGATGTGCGCTCATGCGCTGTAAAACTTTGCAGTAATCGTATTATGTCTTTACCTGTCAAAATACTTGTTCTTCTGTGGTTTCGATGACCCTTTTGGTGTCTTTAACTGTGAGCCGGCTTTCGCATGGATACCCTGGCGCAACTTCTCTGAGAAAAACAGGGTCGAACCAAGTCCCAATGGGCTTCATGGTTGATTGAATTTCCAGGTGTGCAATCAGGCCATAAAGTCGCGAGTCACATCAGCTGCACAGCAAGATAACCAAGAATACTAGTGGCATAAAAGCCGGGTCTTGGGATTGCAGCTACAGACTTTTGCAGTAAGAGCCCCCAAGACCTGGATCAATGTTTATAAAGTAAAGGGCTTATGCCACAGTACCCCATTGATCCAAAATACTGGCGGGACGCACTCTTTGGGCGTCCTCAAGATATAAAATCAACTAAAATGACTGATACTGAAACTAAACAACATATTACTCAATAGAACAAACTGTGAACTGCTCTGCCGGGTTACAATATTTGAAACCCGGATAACCACTGGGGCCGGGTCCTGGGGAAATAACTTAGCACTTTTCAATAACAAGCCCCCAGGACCAAGCTGATCAAAAGAACTATTATGATGCAAATAACCGGCTTAAAAACTGAAAAGTAAACTGAGACAAAGAAAATTTCTGTTCAACCTTTACTTTATTGATAGAAAAGGTTAGGTCAGCAAGCCGCCTCATTAAAAACCTTCCAGTCCCCTTAGGTACCCTGGTAAGGAAAAGAGCGCGTCTGAAACCTGCTGCCTGTTACATCGTGTGTTACAACTATCTTTCTCTTGCTAAGTATAATATGGGCGCAGCTGCGCAATGTTCCACGGCCTCTCACGCTCTTCCATGGAAAAGGTGGAGTGTGTGGTATCATTGACTGTCTCTGACTTTTCTCTTGCGTCCACTAAGTAGTATGAACCATTGTCCAATTTCTTGCTTACGATGAAGGGCCCCTCCCAAGGAGGTGATAACTTGTGCATCCCTTCCTTGGACTGCACCCATCGCAATACCAGATCACCCTCCTGGAAAGTGCGAGTTTTAACCCGGCGACTATGATACCGCCTCAAATCTTGCTGATATATTGCTGATCTTTCCAGTGCTTGCTCTCTGTTTCTTCCAGCAAATCCACAGAATCTGCCGGGTCTGCTCATTTTCTATCTCAACGTAAGCCGCCACGCGAGGCGAGTCATGAATAATATCACTTGGCAAAACTGCTCTGCCCCGTACACCATAAAGAAAGGGGTCATCTTTGTAGATCTGTTGGGTGTTGTGTTAATTCCCCAAACAACTGATGGCAACTCCTCAACCCACGCTCCGGCGGCTCTGAGACACGGGACCCGGAGACGTGGTTTTAAACCTCTAAGCAGCTCCTGATTTGCTCGTTCAACTGTCCATTGGCCTGAGGATGAGCAACTGAGGCAACATCCAAACGTATACCATTATTTCCACAAAACTTTGCCATCTCTCCAAGTGACATATTAGTACCATTGTCTGTGATAATACTATGAGGATATCCAAACCTATGTATGATCTGCTTCATAAACTTGACCACTGTAGCCGCCTCACAATTTGTAACAGGCATAACTTCAACCCACTTTGTAAACTTATCAATGGCAACCAAGAGGTGGGTTTTCTTGCAAGGAGACATGCTAAAGGACCCACCATGTCAAGCCCCCAAACTGCAAAAGGCCAAGTCAAAGGTATGGTGCGCAGTTCCTGAGCCGGCACATGAATCTGTCTGGCATATCTCTGACACCCATCACATCTATTCACCAAGCGCTCTGCATCTGCCTGGGCTGTGAGCCAAAAGAAACCATGTCTAAAAGCTTTTGCTACCAATGACCTTGTTGAAGCGTGATGACCACAATCCCCTTCATGAATTTCCTTCAAAATTTGCCGGCCCTCCTTTCCAGAGACACACCTCTGAAACACGCCTGAGACACTTCTCTTGTACAACTCGCCATCAATAACCACGTAGGCCTTGCACCGGCGCACGATCTGCCGGGCTATAACTTCCTGTTGTGGCAACTCACCACGCAAAAGATACGCCAAGTAAGGTTCTGTCCACTCTGGGATCTCATGTGTTGCTGCTACCAACTGTGAATCCGGGTCCTCCTGACCCGCCAGCTCCTCTGCATCCTGAAGCTTGACTGATGGCGTCCATAGCTCGTCCAAGAAAACATTTGGTGGAACCGGCTCTCTGCGAGAACCGAGTCTTGACAAAGCATCTGCAGCATCGTTTTTTCTGCGGTCAATATGATCCACCTGATAGCCTGAGAAGAACCCGGCTACTCTGTCCACCTCTCGCCTGTAAGCCGCCATCGTTGCATCTTTTCTGTCCCAAGTTCCTGACACTTGCTGCGCCACAAGATCTGAATCCCCATAGCACTTGATACGCTTGACATTCATCTCTTTTGCCATACGCAAACCATGCAACAAAGCCTCATATTCTGCCACATTATTGGAACAATCAAAGTGAATTTGCAAAACATAACTCAACTTATCACCTTTGGGAGAAGTTAGCACAACTCCAGCTCCTGATCCTTGCTCTTGTTTAGACCCGTCAAAATGCATAACCCACGATTTGAGACTCGGGGTGAGAGGTGGCGCATTCAACTGCGTCCAATCATTAAGAAAATCCACCAATGCTTGAGATTTAATAGCTGTGCGAGGCACATACTCAATGTGATAATCCCCCATCTCTATGGCCCACTTGGCAACTCTCCCAGTAGCTTCTGAATTTCTAATAATATCTGCCAAGGGTATAGAACTAACCACCGTAATTGGATGCTCCTGAAAATATGGTTTCAACTTTCTACTGGCCATGAAAACACCATACACTAACTTCTGCCAATGCGGGTACCTTTGCTTGGTTTCTGATAACACCTCACTAACATAATAGACCGGCCTTTGCACCGGGTTCTCTTTTCCTTCCTCTTTTCTCTCGACCACCACCACGGCACTCACAGCTTGAGGCCCGGCAGCGACATATAATAGCATGGGTTCCTTGGGACCCGGCGCCGCCAGAACTGGCGCTTCTGACAGCTGTTTCTTCAAAGCCTCAAATGCCTCATCTGCCTCTTGATTCCACACGAAATTATCTGTTTTCTTCAGTAACTTGTACAAAGGAATTGCTTTCTCTCCGAGCCGGGAAATAAACCGGCTTAACGCTGCCACACAACCCGTCAACTTCTGACATCTCTCAGTTCCTCTGGCTTTTTCAAGCTTTGAATGGCTCTAATTTTTTCCGGGTTTGCCTCAATTCCCCGCTCTGACACAATGAAACCAAGTAACTTTCCCGCTGGACTCCAAACACACACTTTGTAGGATTAAGCTTCATCTGGTACTCCCTCAGATTTTTGAATGTCTCTGTAAGATCACGAATAAATGACTCGGCTTTCTCTGACTTTATTACCACATCATCAACGTAAGCATGCACATTACGCCCAATCTGATCATGAAAACAATTCTGAATACACCTCTGATAAGTTGCCCCTGCATTCTTCAACCCAAAAGTCATGGTCTTGTAACAAAAAGCACCAAAGGGGTGATAAATGACGTCTTTTCCCAATCATTTTTGTTCAACTTGATCTGATGATACCCTGAATAAGCATCCAAGAAACACAAAAGCTCACTACCTGCTACTGCATCCACGATTTGATCAATACGCGGTAACTGAAACGGATCTTTGGGACAAAACCTGTTCAAACTTGTGAAATCAATACACATCCTCCACTCGTTGTTCTTTTTCAGAACCAAAACCGGGTTAGCTAACCACTCTGGATGAAACACTTCCATGATAAAGCCGGCCTCCAAAAGCCGGGCTATCTCCTCTCCAATTGCTTTCCTTCTTTCTGCATTCATTTTCCTCATACCCTGTTTTACCGGCTTGCCTTAGGATCAACATGTAAGCTGTGCTCAGCGAGTTCAGTTGGAATGCCTGGCATGTCACTAGGTGTCCATGCAAAAACATCCCTATTCTCACGGATGAACTCGATGAGCGCGCTTTCCTATTTATCAGTTAAGTTGGTCCCAATGGCGAACTGCTTGGAAGAATCTCCAGGCACAAAATCCACCATCTTTGTATCTCTGGCAGCTTTGAACTTTGCCCTATCATCCTCTGTTGTTGGCCTTTTAAGTGCTGTGTTATCCTGCGGGTCAAGATTTGCTCTGTAAGCTTTCAATTCCTCCTTAGCACAAGCATGCTCTGCTAAGCTGCATCCCCCTCATCACACTCTGCCGCAATATCTCTGTTACCATGCACTGTAATGATCCCATGAGGACCCGGTATTTTCAACTGGAGATACACATAACACGGCCTTGCCATGAACTTGGCATAGGCCGGCCTTCCCAACAATGCATGATATGGACTTGGAAACTTTACCACCTCAAACGTGAGCCACTCTGATCTGAAGTTATGGATAGACTCACCAAAAGCTACCTCCAATGAAATTTTACCCTCTGGTGTGCTGATTTTCCCGGAACTATACCATGAAAAATTGTTGACGTTCTCTGCAACTGTGACTCCTTCAAACCCATGCGCACAAACGTGTCCCAGTACAAAATATTGATGCTACTGCCACCGTCCATCAGCACTTTCTTTAACTCAAAACCATGAACTTGGGGAGCCACAACCAACGCAAGAAGACCCGGGTGCTCCACCACCTCTGGATGATCCGCCCTACTCCAAGTAACTGTATGCTCTGACCACCTCAAATATCTCGGAACTCCTGCAGCCACTGTGTTAACTGCCCTCTTGACTATTTTCCTCTCTCTCTTGGTTGTGCCACTTGTGTATATATGATACTGACCAAGTTGCCTTGGCTGCTGTGAAAATCCACCTTGGTTACTTGTGTTCTGATTTTGGTTCTGACCCGGATTTCCCGTAGGTACCGCGTTTGCTCCAGTCAAAGGTCCCGAGGCCGGGTTACCACCCGTGCCGGGTCCTCCACTTCTATTTGCTCCTTGCAAAGCTCTCTGCACCTCATTGTTTTTCCACCTGTTCAGATCCACACACTGAGCCAAAGAATGATTGGCGGCTCTGCCGTTCTTGCTATGACGAGGACACGGCATCCTGAAGGCCTCCTCATTACTCATTGGACGCGATCCTTGGTAATTATTTCCACTGTTGTAATTCCAATTGTTGCCTTGAGAACCCCTGTTTTCCTGATAACCCCTATTTTCCTGATATCCTCTGTTTTCCTGATAGTTCCCATCCATCCTTTGCCTCTGAAACCCGGCATTGGTATTTGCCACTAACTCTGAACTACCATCATTGTGACCTCGCTTATGCTGATTCTGGTTACTGTTATTGTTGTTACCCGAGCCATTATTGTTCCTTCCACCATTATTTGCCGTGCCTTTCCCCTTCTCCTCCTCAGGCTCATCCTGAGTCTTGTCTGTGGCTGCATGCCTGTTGCAAGCATCCATCAACTCTGCCATGGTGACCGGTTTAACCCGGTGCCCTTCCTTCATGCGACCCAGCTTCTGGACAAGTGGTGCATACTTACAAGTTTTCTCCATTGATGAAATTGCGTCCTTTGGCTCAATACCAGATGAGGAGTGCAAGATCTCGTGACCCGGCCCATCCAATGACGTGCTGACTCGCCTTTTTTCTGTATACAACGATCAAGATCCTCGATGGAAAACAAACGCTTGCACGTACCTGAAAATGCTTGGTGAAAACTGCCTTCAACTCATCCCAGGAATTAATGGATTTCTCTGGTAGATTTTTAAACCACAACTTTGCTGCTCCATCACTCATCATCAAATACATGTACTTGGCGCAAACATTCTCCGTGGCATTGCGTATACACATTGCCATCTCATAACTGCTCAACCAACTGCCGGGTCCATGCTAGGCTCATAGTTGGATATCTTGCTTGGCTCTTTGAACTTCTCAGGGAAAGGTTCTGCTCTGATGGAATCTGAAAGACATTTTGGCCCGGCTAAACTAGAAGAACTTGCTGAAACATTGACATTACCGGGTGAGCTTGCAGACGCGGCTGGCGCAGGGCCCGGTCCTCCTTGAGGTACTCCTGCTGCAGGTACTCCGGGTTTGCATTACCTGCACTTCCCGCTCGTGATCTATTAACTATCTGCTGTGCTATGAAATTGCTGGGGCGGGTTGATGCTGCTGATTATTTTGATTTGATTCTGCTGGGGGGGTTTGGCTGCTGTGCCGCTGCAGGCCCGGCCAACGGCGGGTTTCCTCCATTGCGGCTCCTACTACGATACGTTGTAGAATGCAACGCACTTTTCTCTCTTGAATACTGGTCTGCTGAACTACTGCAGTACGTAACATATCTATGGCACGCCGGGCTTCAATCTCTGCTGGTGTATCTCCCAATGGAATTCTATCAAGTGCCAAGTTGCTGCATACACGTTATCCGCTGGATTTGAATAGTGACCCACCGGCGTGTGAAACCTTGGTGTTCTAGGCGGCAGACCCGGATTTCCCCTGGCTCCTCCAGCGGGCAAACCCGGCGCTGCTGTTGCCACATCAGTTCTCGCTGTTCCTCTATTTTGCTCTGTACTTGCCCTAGCCACTGGTGCCACCTGAGTTGCGCCAATAGGCTGATCTTCTGGAGTTCTGAACAATGCTGCCACAGGCACTGGGTTTGCTTATTTTCCCCAAGGCCCAGCCGGCTTTGATGCCTCCTCCGGTGTGCCCGGGTTGCCTCGTTGAGACGATTTTCCTCCTCTTCTATTTGCTTCTTTCTTGCTTCTATTTCTTTCCTCTCTGCCTCGGCGTCCCTGCGCATCTGCTCCAACGCTCGGCGTGCTGTATCCAATTCCATTGCTCTAACTGCTGCGTTTTCTGGGTAACCAACCTTGTAAGTGCTGATGGATCTAAGACCAGGCCATTGTTAAACAAGGCCGGGGCAGCTGTGTTGCTTCTTTCCTCTCCTTGGGTCCGGTTATGCAGGAACCCAAAACTGTTTCTGTACCTCGCCGTATCTCACTTTCCTCTGAGACCGAAGCCGGCTCTCCATCAGCCAGCTCCAATATTGGGGGCAGCTGTTGCTGTTGACCCGGAGTAAAAGCCGGTGGAACAACAGCTGATGGTGATTCTTGCGCTGTGTAAACTGCTACCCTACGAACCGGGCTTGGACTTTCTTGTTCTACATCCTCTTCTTCTTCTGCATCATACCCGAACCGGCCTTCAAATAGCTGCAAGATTGATTCTGACCGGCACGGTCCTCCGCGTCACCCGGTATTTGTGCCGGGTCAACTTGTTCCTCCAGCGTTTCCAGGACCAGCTCAACTTCAGCTGTGCCAACTGATTCCTCACCATCAGATTGAACAATTGTGGCGGCTCCTGATACAGATTCAAATCTCCATCACTAGCAGATCTAGTTGTAATCATGCCCACAAAAACATTAAATTTGCCAATTGGAATAACATCACCTGATTCAAGTAGATCTGAGTCCGGTCCCCAGCCAAAATCATCAACGATGAGCTCTCCTTGCTCATTGGTTGTAATCTGGCCAAAGACGAAGTTTTCGACCCCTTGCCTTGCTTCACCCATGATGGTGACACCCTTGGACGCGATTCCCACAGACGGCGCCAACTGTCGTGGGGTAGAAAACACGGCAGATGCTACTTGAGGGTAGCTTAAACTTTTGGGCAAGGCGACTCTGGTGTCTGGGTGTTTGTTTAGCACGGCAGGGGACAAAGGTTTACCCAGGTTCGGCCTCTCCATTGGAGATAAAGACCTACTTCCTGCTATCTTATTATTAATCTTGGTCTCGTCTCGATAACCCGGCTACTACAACAGAGCCGGATCTCGATCTAGGTTACAAGGATTGTATGTCTCTCGATATGTCTCTCGCCTAAAGCTTGGGGTTACGAAAGTCTTCTTCGTCTATGAACCAAGGGCCGGTTTATATAGATACCGGGCCTCCTGGTCGCGTACATGATAGGCCGGGTTCTACCCGAACTCTGAGTCCTACTTTTACTCCTTTATCCTTCGTGTATTCCAAGTATAGAACCGCCTCTTGAACCGCCTCTAGACCTTCTGGAACATCCTTCCCAACTAGCCGGGTCACCGCCAAGATACCGGCCCAACATCGTAACCCGGCCTATGCTGAGGGTTAACCGGCCTCGCCGGGCCTCCTGCCTGGCGGGTCAAGTTTCCATCTCCATGGGCCTACCGGGTTACTATCCCCCCATCACTGGTGGTGCAGCAAAATATGAAGGCCTGCGACGCTACAGCAGACAACATGATCGCCTACCGCGACCTGTACAACATCATGGAAGGAAGCTTTGACGGGTGTGAGCTACGCCATATTGGACGTGAAAGCAATGAAGAAGCAGACGTGCTCGCCAATATTGGCTCCACAAAAGCACAGGTACCACCTGGCGTCTTCCTCGAGAAAATCGAGCATCGCTCCATCAAAACAAAGCAAAAGGGTGAGTCGAAAGCTTCGACTGCCCAAGCCACAGCCCAAAGTGCTGCACCTAGCGTCAATGATCCTCCAGTCGAAGTCTTTCTTGTCGAGCCAACATGGACACATCGATTTCTGGCATACTTGAAGAACGGTGAGCTTCCAGAAGATGTAACAGAGGCACGACGGGTCGCCAGACGCGCAAAAGCATACACCATTATCAACGGTGAACTGTACAAACGCAGTATCTTGGGAATTCTTCAGCGCTGCATAGCACACGAAGATGGTGAGGCCATCCTTCGAGACATACACGTAGGGACCTACGGACATCATGCGAGCAGTCGAGCTCTCGTCGCCAAAGCCTTTCGAGCGGGGTTCTACTGGCCCACCGCACTCCGGGACGCAGAGGACATAGTCAAAAAATGCGTCGGCTGCCAGAAATTTGCAACCAAGCTGCACGCACCTGCGTCAGAACTGAAGACAATCCCGTTGGCTTGGCCTTTCGCCCAATGGGGACTCGACATGGTTGGGCCACTCAAGAAGTCCTCTCGTGGCGGGCACACTCACCTCCTGGTGGCAGTCGACAAATTCACTAAGTGGATCGAAGCGGTCCCTATCACAAGCTCGACTGCCTCCACCGCGGTCAATTTTATCAAGTCAATCATATACCGCTTCGGGGTCCCTCATAACATCATCACGGACAACGGCACCAACTTCACGGCAGAGGAATTCCAGGATTTCTGCAAGGACCAAGGCATCAAACTCAACTATGCATCGGTGACGCACCCACAGTCGAACGGCCAAGTGGAGAAGGCGAACGGGCTCGTGTGTAGTGGACTCAAGAAGCGACTCTTTGTTCCACTTAAGCGGGCAGCAGGCGCATGGGTCGAAGAACTGCCATCAGTCCTATGGAGCCTTCGCACAACTCCAAACAGGTCGACTCAGTACACGCCCTTCTTCATGGTGTACGGGGCGGAGGCAGTCCTACCTTTCGACATTTGATTTGATGCGCCCAGGGTCACCGTATACGAGGAGGATGAGGCAGACGAAGCACTCGAAGACGGCGTCGACACACTGGACGAGGCCCGTGATATCGCACTCGCCCGTACAGCTGTATACTAGCAAAGCCTCCGTAACTACCATAGCCGTCGACTGCGCACTTGGTCTTTTGCGGTTGGAGATCTGGTCCTTCGCCTGAAGCAGAAGAAGGTGCACAAGCTTGCCTCTCCATGGGAGGGACCCTTCATCGTCACGGAGGTCATCGATGGTGGAGCTTATCGACTGAAGCACGCGAAGACAGGGGAACCCTCCCACAATCCGTGGAACATTGCGCAGCTGCGCCGTTTCTATGCTTAGACTGCTCAGTCATCAAATATAATATGCGATATGTCGGATAGCTGCAGGTTTCAGACGCGCTCTTTTCCTTACCAGGGTACCTAAGGGGCTGAAAGGTTTTTAATGAGGCGGCCTGCAGCTTACAAAAAGTGGAATAAAAACAATGTTCCTCTCATTTATTATTTCTTTGCATAACATAACCGCAAATACTTAGTCGCACCCGAACACTCGGGGGCTGCATCATCCTCTACGTCAAAAAAGCAATTTACCTTAGCTACGCTCGAAGGCTCGGGGGCTAAAACGAACAAAATTTCAGCGCTTAAAGCTCACTCAAACATACTCGAAGACTCGAGGGCTGCGCCGCCTAAGTTAGACAAAAGCAAATTTCGCCACACTCGAATACTCGGGGGCTTGCCCTCTATATAAGCAAACAGAATTTACATACACTGTACCAACAGTCGGAAGTAACTATACAAATTTCGTACTACAAAGCACTAGCCTATTCAACTGGTTCCTCCTTCGGCTCGACCCAGTTCTCTTCTTCCTTCAAAATTTTGTGCACTATAACAAGGGAATCCGCTCGAGTCTCCTTGTAGTGCTCTTGCATTGGCACAGGCCCGCCGCCAGGCACTGGTGGTGGTCCCGCGGCAATATTTTGGAAGTCGAATCTCGGGTAGTGAGACCGAACCCACCCGAGCGCAACATTGGCTCCGCCAATAAGTTGCTCTCGTACAAACTTTTTGATCGCCTTGCCTCCGCGGAATCTTATCAGCAGTTCGGCTAGGCTCTGCGGCTGCTCGTTAAGTGGGAATAACGAGCGGTGCACTCGGTGTCGTGGGATTGTCACGTCAGATGTCATAGCTGACTTCGTAGATGTGGGATTACGCGAGTCAAGCGTCTCCGAGCTTGTCATGGGATCTCAGGAACGAAGATGAACACAGATTTACCCAGGTTCGGCCCCCTCAATGTGAGGTAAAAGACCTACTTCCTGCCTATCCTAGCTTTGTATTGATATGATGATCAAGGTGTTACAATGGAGGCGATCTGAGACAGAACTCGCCGAGAGTATGCTAGGGTTTAGGGTTCTAGATCGTGGATATCGATCTCTATGGCTTAACCTTCTCTAAGTCCTGCGAGTCCTCTTTATATACACAGAGGCTCGTCAGGTTACAAAGGAAACTTTCCCCACAAGGAATATGTCCACGGAGACCTACTTGGAGACTACTTGGTCTTCATGTCTTCCGGGATATGTCTTCTAGATCTTTCTCCTTATGGCGGTTCAATATTGGGCTTACTCCCATATGGGCCTCTTTTAGTGCGAGTAAACATAAGTCGCACTGGGCCGCGGGTTAATCCAGAAACTATTCCCCCGACATTAGCCCCCAAGATTGGTTAGGACTTCACGGTGAGAACCTTCTGTCTTCTTGAAATAATTTTGATGAGCCGCTCAGTGAACGTTCTGACCGATCTTTTGCCATTTTAGAGCCGCGACTTATCTGTGCGACTCACCTCTTCTCCCGAGAATATTCTGCCCCCTATAATTGCGGACCGTTACTCGATTTGCGGGCGCAAATTGTGCCGTTGGCTGCGAGGCGCATATCATGCCATTAGTTGCGGGGCCCTCCCGTTATAAGCTGCAACTGCTTAGGTCATTATCCACTTTGCCTCCGCAATCTCTTTGTTCCCAGCCGCGCCGTCTTCTTCCTCAACTCAAGCTTTGCTTCCCGATCCAATCTCCACCTTTGCAATGGCTCCCAAGGCGAAATCATCCACCGACAAGCGCACAATCTCCTGCAACTGGGAAGGATCCTGGGTGAAGGAGGAACATCTCGCGGATCTAGCCACCAAAGGTTTTCTTCCCCCTAAAGAGAGCAATGTCTGGCGGGCTCCGGGCAGCGAGGTCGAGCCGCGCCCCAAACCCGATGAACTGGTGATGTTTGTGGAGCACGTGGACCGTGGTTTCTCGCCGCCTGGCTCCACTTTTTTCCGCGATCTGATGCGGCGCCTAGGTCTCCGTCTTCACGACATCGGGCCTAACTCCATGCTCCAGGTGAGCAATTTTCATGTCCTATGCGAGGACTATCTAGGCATAGCCCCCAGCATCGATCTCTGGTTAGCTTCCTTTTCTTGCAATAGCCAACGCGTCTGCAAGGGTGGCGCCTATGTTCAGGTTGGCGCTATCTCTCTTCAACGCCATCGTAATTCTGTCCTTCCCAAGCTAGCTTCGGCGAATCGCCCCAGAGCTTGGCAAAAATCTTTCTTTTATTGCAAAGACACTTCTCCGGAGGACGAGACTCCTCTTCCCTCCTGGTCCAACTCTCCTTTCGTGCCCACCGAGGCACTTAAATCAAAACCCCGCGACTCGGCCATGGCTTTTGTCAATGAGTCGCTGATCAAGGTCCGCGCCTTAATTGGTCATGGTCTCACTGGCCTTGATCTTCTCTCTTGCTGGACTAAGTGGCGCATCCAGCCCGTGAGTCGGCGTCAGTTATCTTTTCTGGAGTGCACCGGCACTTCTGCGGATGCCGATCGTATTCAAGCTGCTGACTGGACGCCTGATGAATGGGTGGAATTCGTCACCCGTGTTACTGAGGAGAAAGATATCTCCTTTGACAAGGTGGGGCTTGCCCCTTTCAGTGTTAACAACAAGCCTTTTGAGGTAACTCCTTCCTTCTACCTTTTCTGTCTTTTGTAGTTGAGTCGCTTTTCTTTCTTAACACTGTGACTTACACTCTTTTAATCCAGGCTGATGAAAATTATTGGTCGCTCCCTGCGGCCGATGCTGGCATCGCTGCACCTAAACGTACAGCGAAGAAGAAACTGCTGCCCGCTCTAGAAGGCAGCGAAATTGCTGATATTCCGTCTGTTGCCACCGCGGCTTCAGGCGGTGAAGATACTGAGCTGGACGAAGATGATAGTCCAGAACCAGCCGCGAGCTCTGCTGCCGCGACTGCTCCAACTCCCCGCAGAGTCTCAAAGAGGCTTTCACGGGAGGAACCAGAGGTTGACGCTCTGGATAATCCTGAGGCTGCGAAGCGTCGCAAACCTGCTACAGGCGCGACCTCCTCTGCTACGAGGCGCGTGTACAGAGCCACCGCCTCAGCTGAAGAAGATATGGGTCTCCAGTCTGGTAATTCTTTACTGCCTTGATGTCTTTAACTGCTTATTCCTTTTTCCCTTTACTGATACACAGATCTCTGCTTGTAGATTCTGGGATCCAAGGTCAATCCTCGCCGTCAAGTGGCGGCTTAATGGCCTCTGTAAAGATGGCTCCAGAGTAAGTGATTCTTTTGTAGTTCCAATCCTTTTTACTCTGGGTCATGTGCTCTTTCTTTATACGAAGCTTTTGTTTCTGCAGAGGAGCTATCTCTGAAAATGTAATTGAGCCGCGCTTATCGCCAGCGGCTCATGCTGTGGTGGAGGGCACGGCCACCACCGATGATATGGCCACGGCCTCTGTTCCTGACATGGCTACCCAAGAGGTGGCCCTGGAGGACGGAACTGTCCTCCTTGCAGCCCAAGATGCGGAGAAGACTGATCCTTCCTCTGCTGCGGCTGAAGATGAAGGTGCGCTGCTGGTCAAGTCGCCTGCGACTGATAGCCAGCAAACGTTGGCTCTGCGCCCTGAAGTCGTCTCCTCTTCTTCTCTGAGCCGCGCTGAACTACTGTCTGAGGCCATTGTTGCCTCAATCGACAAGCAAGCCGCGGAACTCCGCAAGGCTTTATCCAATTTGTCTGCGGCTTACAAGGTACTTCTGTCTTATCTGTATCTAGCCCCCAAGGATCAAGTTTTCTTCTTTGACTTCAAGAGGGAGACTTGATTCTTATCTTAAGCTGTTTTTCTTGTACTTACTAGCTGATATTGCCTGTGTAGGAGGAATTGCACTCCGTAACAGCTGCAAGGCTCGCCTTGGAGAAGCAGTTGGGGGATTCTCCTCGTGAGCTTGAGAGACTGCGCGAGCTTCTTGGTAAGCGTGATGCTGAGGTGAAGAAACTTAATGACAGGATGGGCCATCTTTCTGATGAGAGTGTCAAAATGACTAAGCAAGCTGAAGCCGCCGAGCTGCGGCTTAAAACCGTTGAGGGTAAGCTTCAAGAGAGGTTGCAGCAATTGGACCTCCAAATTAATGCTCAGAAGGACGCCATTGCCCAAGCCAATGAAGATGCCAGGTTGAAGGCTGTTGAAATTGGCAGTCTTGAGAAAAAATTGACCAAGCTATCTGATGCTCATAACCTTGTGCACGCCAAAATTACCATCATTACTCAGGAGCTGGCAGGTAATCTTTGCGACTCATGTCTGCATTGGTTTACTCTACTATCATTAATCTGACTGACATATATCTTGATTAAGGTGAGGATTCTGCACGTCAACGTGCGACCACTCAAGAGCAACTGGACCACATCCGCAACTTCACGCGGAAGACTTGTGATGGCTTGAAATCGCTGTCCAGCTGCGTGCTGCCAACCAAACCAGTCCCTGCTGACTCTGAAAGTTTGCTGAAAAGGCTGCTCAAGGCGCCTCAATTCTTCACAGACTGGAAGGAATCCTCAGCTCGCTCTGGTGCGGCTCATGTGCTGGCCTTGGCCAAGACGTATGATCCTTCTTTTGATGCTGCCAAGGTCGCGCAAGGTAGGCCTTCAAAGAAGGTGGATGGTACTGACCTGACAGCCTCGGAGTATGCAGCAACTTGGAAGGGCATGCGCAGCCATGCAACTGAGCTGGTAGAAGGGCTTGATCTTGCGACTTATCTGGGCAAATACAATGCTGACGGGAAGAGAATGGAGAAAACGCCTGCTCCGTCGTCCAGCGCGATCAACCCGCAAGAGAAGAACCCTTCTCCTGGCGTATCCAGCTCTGCAGCCCCCAAGCCCGCGACTGATAAGGCGTCGAGCGAGCCTACGGCCGCTCCTTCTGGCAAGCTTGGTAAGCCGCCTGTTCCTCCTGCCCACAGGCAAAAAGCTGCACACAAATGAAGAAGAAACAATGATTGATAATTTCAGCCCTTAGTGGCTTGTAATAATGATTCATGTGTCATAAGACAATGTTATGTTTATTTAAGTACTCTCAGCAGTACATGTCGCGACCTGAGACAGGTCCTTATGATTTGTTTTAAGTACTCTCATCAGTACATGTCTCGACCTGAGGCAGGTCTTTATGATTTGTTAAGTACTCTCATCAGTACATGTCTCGACCTGAGGCAGGTCTTTATGATTTGTTAAGTACTCTCATCAGTACATGTCTCGACCTGAGGCAGGTCCTTATGATTTGTCTCAGTTTTTCCTCACTTAGGGACTTGCGCGGCTCAGAATTTCCCAGGTAACATGCGTGTTCAGGGTCACTCGGCAGCCATGATAGACTATTGCACTTTGATTGACACCGCACCCCAGTACTTTGGCCGCATAATGCAAGTCACATCGAAGAGAGGTCGAGTATAATCACGATAAATGCCACTCGTTTGGCGATTCCAAGGAAAAGGCCGCGCTAAAAAGCTGCCGCGCCCCCAAGGAACCAATGATTAAAAAATAAGAGACTGAGACAGTTCTTTATTTCAGAATCATTATATGATACAGTACTGGTCGCGCCTAGGTGGCGACCAGGGGTGTTGCTTTGGTCGGTCGCGCCTCATTGGCGACCTAATAGATCGCGCCTCATTGGCGATCTATGGTAAGACATGGTTCGGTCGCGCCTCATTGGCGACCTTAAATGATACAAAGTTATGGCCGCGCCTGGGTGGCGGCCGTTTTCTGATACAGAAACTGATCGCGCCTAGGTGGCGATCAGGTGTTGCATAGGTCGCGCCTAGGTGGCGACCTTAGATGATGTTACGTTAGCCCTCAGTGGCCAGCTTTATGTTTCTATGCCCTCGATGGTTTATTGGCGATTGGCAGTTGCCTTTGCTTTTCTTGCCTCTCTTGCGGCTGTAATCTGAAGTCGCAGATCAGGGAGGTGCCTTTTGGCCTCCACTATGTCATCAAAACTTTCTTGCGACTCGCGCATGGGCGTGCTCTCTGTAGCGCAAGCTGCTCTGGCCATGGCCTTGTCACCTTCTTCGCACTCATGAGCTATTCTTCTATCGCCGTTTATGGTGATGACTCCCTTGGGGCCTGGCATCTTTAGCTTTAGGTACACGTAGCACGGCCTTGCCATGAACTTTGCAAACGCTTCTCTGCCAAACAGCGCATGATATGGGCTCTGAAAATCTACAACCTCAAACCAGATGAACTCGCTTCTGAAGTTGCTTTGTGTCCCAAAGGCGACTTCCAAGTTGATTCGCCCCAATGGCTGGGCTGATATGCCCGGCACAACACCGTGAAAGGTTGTTCTGGATGGATTGAGCTGCTTCTCTTGAAGATTCATCCTTTTGAAGGTCTCATAATACAGTATATTGATGCTGCTGCCTCCATCCATTAGCACTTTGCTTAACTTGTACCCTGCGACTTGAGGTGCTACCACCAGTGAGAGTTTGCCTTCTACATTTATTTCTCCTGGATGATCCTCGCGGCTCCAAACCACCGGCTGCTCAGACCACTTTAGCCACTGTGGTACTGCTGGAACTATGGCATTAACGGCCTGATTGCGTCGTCTCAACTTTTGCTCTCTTCTTGAGGTATTGACCACAATAGTGTGATACTGACCCAGCTGTTTTGGGAACTGTGGCTGGTCTGGCTGTGGGTTCGGTGCGGCGTTGTTGTTATTATTGTTGACCCCACCATGGTTGCCTCCTTCATTGTTTTGATTATTGTTGATCGGGTTGAGTGGTTGCCCATCCTTCCACTTCTTGTAATGGTAGCACTGTGCCTTTGAATGATTGGACGGCTTCCCATCTCTTCTTACATGAATGTCGCAAGGGCGACTGAAAACCTCTTCCAGACTAACTGGATGAAAATTCCTTCCTCTGTCACCGTTTTGCTTGTAACGAGTGTTAGTGTTTGCGACTAAGCCCGAGTTTCCTTCCTCGTTCTTGCGCTTGTAACTCGCATTGGCATTGCTGGCCTGTGGCTGCTGAGACTTGCTACTAGTCTTTTTTCCTTTTCCAGCAGTTTCCTCCTCTTCTCCATCAGACGCGTCCCTGGTCTTATCTGAGCCGGCGTACTTGTTAGCTGCGGCCATCACTTCACTGAGGCTTTTGACTTTGTCCTTCATACGACCTAACTTATGCACCAAAGGCTCAAACCTGCAATTTTTCTCCATTACCAGGACTGCTGAGCTTGGAGGTATGTTGTCTGAGGAGTGAATGATCTCTGCTATCCTTCTCATCCAGTGGCGACTTGACTCGCCTTCTTTTTGTACACAACGCTCAAGATCTTCTATGCCGCAAAGCCGTTTGCATGTTCCTTGGAAATTCTTGATAAAAACTTCCTTCATCTCATCCCAAGAATTTATTGAGTTGGGCGGCAAATTCTGTAGCCATGTGTGAGCCGCGCCTTCTAACATCATATTTAGGTACCGGGCGCAAATCTCTTCTGACGCGTTGAGGATACTCATGCCCATCTCATAGTTGTTGAGCCAGGTAACAGGGTCCATGCTTGGATTGTAATTGGCGACCTTTCGAGGCCCTTTGAAATCTGCAGGGAACGGCTCTGACCTGATTCTCTCGCTGAAACAGACTGGACCTTTAAGTCGCGATGATAAATTGGAGGGAGCTGGCCTTTCTGCCGAGTTAACAACTGCGCGCGGCTGCGCTACTTCTGCGGGTTGGGCTTGTTGTGGCCGATTCTGGGCCACAAGTTGGTTTTCCCTCTGCCGTCTCGCAGAACTTGAAGTCGCAACGTGAGGCGACTCTGCATGAACACTTCTCTCTACCGTTGCTCTGCTGTTGTAAGGCGTGGAGTGCAGCCGTCCCGCATGTTCAAACATATTTGCTTGTTGAATAACTGCTGTGCTCAGCATCTCAATGGCGCGTCGCGCTTCTCTGTCCATGGGCGTATTCCCGGCTGGTGCTAGCCTAGCCAAGATGTTTGTAGCCGCAAAAAGGTTCTCTACTGGGCTAACATGATGCCCTTGTGGCGTGTGGAACCTTTGCGACTGCTGCGGTGGTTGCTGAACAAAGGTTGGCCGTAGTAATGGTGGGGGCATGATAGCCCTGTTATTGGCAAGTACCATTGCTCTTGTCTCAGGCGCTTCAACTGTCCTTGGCGCAGCAAAGGTTGGCACTGCTGGTGCGACTGATGGTGCTGCATACGCCTGAGCTCCTGCCGTGACTAACGGTGCTGCGGGTCGCGCAACTGTAACTGGTGGTGCTGTGTATAAGGGTGCCGCAACTGATTGTACCGCGGCTTCTGTCCACGCAACTGGTCGCGTTGTGTTAGCCGCAACTGATGGGACCGTGTTGGGTGGTGCCGTAACTTCTGATGTTCTAAGCACAGGGACCGCGGCTGCGAGCCCAGAGGTGGGTGATTGGAACAAATCTACCGGATTTACTGTCCCAGGCTGCAGACGACTCGCGTAGCGCCTATGTGGCAAGGTGTCTTGCACTCCTTGCAAGGCGTTGGTGTCCTCAATGAGTCGCTGATGCTCCTGTTGGAGGCGCTGTTCTTCTCGCGCCAGCCTGGCCCTCTCATCTGCGATTCTTTGGACTTCATTGTACAGCCCAATCCTTGCAGCTTCCAGTTCTGTAACTCTAGCGGCTGCGTTGGCCGCTGATATTGGCGTGAGCAACACGCTTCCCCGCGGCTGAGCGGCCGCTGGGTCGGAGGCCATCCTTGATCCAGATTCCGTAGGTACAACTCCAGGTGGTGTTTCTATGTTTGCGACTCCTGAGGCCGCGGCTCCTGGGGTTGCTGCAGCGGATGCCGCGACTCCTGATGCATCTGGCGCGGCTTGTTCTGCTGCTTCCGGCGGCGTGGGGGCCAAGCTGCCTGGCGGCATGCCCAGCCCCTGATCCGCTTCTGTAGTCCTATAGACCCCTTCGATGTGCGGTTCTCCTTCAGAGGGCGAGTCGCCTCCCACGGGGTTTCCACATAGCCTTTCCTCAAGGACATACTCGATGGATTGGCCTTCTTCATCTTCAAGGGGTAGCGACTCGTAATTGATAGATTCTTCCTCTTGATCCACCGTCACCGCGACTCCTTCTTCTGAGTCGCCAGGCTGCGATGGATCTTCTGACTCGCCGCCAATGAAGCCGACGAAAACATGAATAGATCCAAACGGGATAACGTGGCCGGTTTCCAAATAATCTGCTTCCGGCCCCCAGCTTGAATCGTCAATGAGAGGTGTGCCGTCAACCGTAATGATACGGCCAACGACGAGATCTTCAGCTCCCTTCATGGATCCTGCGCGGAACGTGACGCCTTTGACCGCAGGCCCCACGGTGGGCGCCAACTGTCGTGGGATTGTCACGTCAGATGTCATAGCTGACTTCGTAGATGTGGGATTATGCGAGTCAAGCGTCTCCGAGCTTGTCATGGGATCTCAGGAACGAAGATGAACACAGATTTACCCAGGTTCGGCCCCCTCAATGTGAGGTAAAAGACCTACTTCCTGCCTATCCTAGCTTTGTATTGATATGATGATCAAGGTGTTACAATGGAGGCGATCTGAGACAGAACTCGCCGAGAGTATGCTAGGGTTTAGGGTTCTAGATCGTGGATATCGATCTCTATGGCTTAACCTTCTCTAAGTCCTGCGAGTCCTCTTTATATACACAGAGGCTCGTCAGGTTACAAAGGAAACTTTCCCCACAAGGAATATGTCCACGGAGACCTACTTGGAGACTACTTGGTCTTCATGTCTTCCGGGATATGTCTTCTAGATCTTTCTCCTTATGGCGGTTCAATATTGGGCTTACTCCCATATGGGCCTCTTTTAGTGCGAGTAAACATAAGTCGCACTGGGCCGCGGGTTAATCCAGAAACTATTCCCCCGACACTCGGGCCAAGGCTGATCTGTAGGTCTCCAGCACAATGGCAGTGTGCCAAGAACGGTCCAGAAGCGTCGCCAGTACATGACCCTTAACCCTATCTGACCAGAAGGGGTGGGTGGAATACTGCGCGCTGCTAGCATAACCATCCAGCCGATCGCGCACATGAAACTCCTCCTTCTGCTGGTCGAAACAGACACCTACAAAAATGCACCTCAAGTCATTAGCACAACAATTCTACAGCAGACTCGAAAAATCTTGCAGGAAAAAACTTACACTCCAACTGATGATTCACAGTCTCTAGCTCAGCAAGCAAAAACTCTTCCCGCTCAGTAGAAGTTGGATTCGACTTTAGCACATTCAGCTCCTCCCGCACGGCCGTCAGATCTGCTTCCAGCTTCACGATTCTATCCTTCATCCAGTCCATAATTTTCTGGTCATTCTTGCTGTGAGGAGCAGGTCAAGGTGGTGCATTTGTGGACGGAGAAGCATCGGGCATGGTAGTCGACCCACGCTGCCCAGAAACAGGCGAAATATGAGAGGATTCCCTAGGCAAAGGGAATGGCAAAATATACTCGGGGGGCTGCAACCCCACGAGAACAATCGAAAATCGCAAAATAGCAAAAGATAGCTTCATATTAACATCTGGACTTAGTTCATTACAAGCACAAACAAAAGTAGTACCTGAAGCTACACCCTACGAGACTGACTCAGACCTAGCCCTAGCAGAACGGGCTGCACGCTCCGCAGCGTTAGCAGCCCGCTTTTCCATCATGGCGATCATGTCCTTCCTCAGCTGGGCAGATCGCTCCTTAATGGCGGTCAGGGGAGTCGCCGACATTTCGGCTTTCCTTGGGAAGCCAGATACGATCTTCTCGAAATCAGTGACAACCCCGTGCAGTTGCATCAGAGTAAAGGCGGACTCCGAGCCACACACCGTTTGGGCGCGCGCGAAGTCCGCCAGAGTTGATGTCCCAGGCCCAAAGAGCTTGATCAGCTTGTCAGCCGAAGAAGGAGCAGTGCCTTGAGGGAAGACGCTCTGGCACACAGCAGCAAGGGCAGCCTTTGACTGGCTCAGGCGGTCCATGACCTGGGAGCACAGCAGATCAAACGCGCCAACAGCGCTTTCGAGTGAGTCTTCCCCTGCTTCAGGAGCGGTTTCCCTGTCAAACACATTACTAACAGAAAGTTGATACTTACGAGCAGTCTCCTCCATCTTCTCTCGAAGATGGTCTCGCTCCTGCTCCATTTGCACATAGGCAGTGGCTGATTCCACCATAGAGCGAAAAAAGGGATGCCCAAAACGGAAAAAGCTTAGAAAGCAACTAAAACGAAAAGGGAGATGAAGTTTCTTTGAGCCTATAGTCAACTATGCTAGTTGCCGATAGCCTCGGGGGCTACTCCCATCGGGAGCGCTGACACGCACCCGATAAAGTTTTGGGCAAAAATATGGACTTACGTGGTCAAAGCGCAGGGGTGAAGCCGTGCCTGAGGCAGAAGGCGTCGACTCTGGAGGATTTGGAGGAGCACTCGCCTCAGCTGTAGGGTGAGGCTCTGCACGAGCCGCCTCATCAGTCGAGGGAGTAACCTCTGGCGCACTCGCAAGAATGACGCCTGGCGGGCCGTTACCTCTAAAGCACAAGACAAAACCCAAAAGAACAAAATCAGCAAACACAGTAAAAACGTTGCAGCATATAAAGGCATGGACACTCGCATAAAAACTGCATACCTGGCATCATCCTCGTCGTCACTCATAAGACTGTCGACGTCGAGTAATGTGCCAAACCTAGGGGTGGTCCCTGGAGGAGCCATGCGAATAGACGTCGCCGCGACAACATCCCTCGCCATAGGCGACGATGAACTCGAGTCATCATCGTCGACCAGCTCGAGTTGCTGCTCCGATTCCAGAGTGCTAGTAGTCGAAGTAACCTTCTTCAAGCGACGCCTTTTGCGAGTAAGCTCCTGGCCTTCTTCCTCCTCCTCCTGCTCCGAGCCCTCAATTTCTTCTGGTGAGTGTGCGGAAGCCAGAGAGATCTCCTCTTCCACCTCTGCATCCAGCACCTCCACCTCGGAATTTTCTCCATCCTCGGGCAGTGGAGGCAGGCTAACAAAAGAGGGGTGGCCCTGTATGCACATCACACAAACTTACTTTTCGAGTAACCGCGCATGAATATAGACGAAGAAAAATGCATACCTCAGGCAGTGGGTGCTCACTGTCATAAGCATCCACTGGGCAGTCGAGGGGACACGGGTCGTTCTTCGTTAGCTTGGTGATTGCACGAACCCGGTCCTCCACCGCCTTCTTCACGGGCAAAGGCTCTGTGGTAAGGCATGTCGGGTCTTGCACGCCTTGGAACTCCCACATCGGGTGCACCCGAGCTCGCAGCGGCTGCACATCCCCCTTGATGAAGGTCAAAATTAAGTGGAGGCCACTGACTACGCTACCTGTGGTCTTCATCAGCTTCTCGATCTTCTCCATCAAAGGCTTGGCCTCCGCCTCCTCCGCATCCGAAGTTTGGTGCAACCATGCTCGGGTCTTCACCAACGGCGTGTGCACAGCAAAATCTGGCAGCCCCTCTTGCTGAGTGGTGAAGTAGAACCACTTCTTACGCCAGTTCTGCGCGGAGTCGACTTGGCGGATGTCGAAATATTCGACTTCCTTGCGAGCTTGGATGATGAGCCCACCAACAGTGTAGACGCCCGCAGCGCCAGCATTCCTCCTCACATTGAAGATCTTCTTCCAAAGACCCCAATGCGGGTGAACGCCCAGAAAGCACTCACACAGAACAACAAAAACAGCGACGTGCATGATCGAATTGGAGGAAAAATCATGCAGTTGCACCTTGTACGCGTACATCAGTGCACGCAAGAAATCGTGGATGGGGAAGGACAGACCCCTAACCACGAAATCGTGGAAGCACACGCGCTCATCCTTCTTGGGCTGAGGGGTTACCTCGTCGCCAGGGATGCGCGTCGCCAGCACATCTCGGCCGACGGCAGTAAGCCGTCGCGCCGGTATCCATCAACCTTGGCCAGCGCAATGTCAGACCGCGCCCAGTCCCCGATCTTCTTCCTCATCGGGGCCGCGGTGCTTGCGGATGCAGTGGCTGGAGCGGCCTTGGCAGTAGCGGCGGCATCCGCAACACTCTTCTTCCTCTTGTCTCCCTTGGCCATGGCGCAGGAGAATGTGAAAGCTCAGGAAAAGGTGGGAGGCAAAACGCTAGCAGGAGCGCGAGGAGGAAGAAGATGCAAAGGAAGCGACGACGGAGGAAAATGGCAAGTAAGGCAAATTCACCCCACCGCCGCCCTATTTACCATTAAGAACAATCAAATCACGACCGTGGAAAACGGGCCTCGCGAGCAACGGCGCATCTGGCCGTACACGTGGTGGCATAAGAGAGCAACCGTCGCCGGCCACTCCGCCCACTACACACGAGAAAAGAGGGACCATCATCACGCACGTCGTGAAAATCGCGCCAGGGCGGTCAAGTCCCATCCAAACAGGCATCGCCGTTGGTCAACACTGCAGACCAGGGCCCACAGGTCACGTCCCATCTATCACGCAGCGCGTGACATAGCTTGTCAGAAGGCACAGTCGCCAAAAAACGTCATCCCTGATGTCATAGGGGAGAGTGGAAATAACAAGCAAAAGATCTTTCGAGTAATGTCATTCTAAAAGGAAACACTCCCATCGGGAGCGACTCGAAATTTAGTCGATTGTTACAGGAAGTTTCGAAAAGAGATTATCCTCAATTGCAAACAATTAAGCATAATCTCGGGGGCTACTCCCATCGGGAGCGCTGACGCGCACCCGATAAAGAGAGTCAGAGCAAAAGACACAATGTTCAGTCGAATAAACGTTCGACTCAGTTGCTTAGCTAATCACATGAAACAAATCACATCACAATTTCCCCAAGATGTATCTTCGACCCTTGAAAGCTGCACGCATGGTGCATAGGTAAGACCCTTCGATCCGTCGTGTGGGCCGGGGCGCGCACGTACTGCGTTAGCTCTGAAACTTTCCGTGTCTACGATACGAAGAAAATCCTAGCGGACGCGTTAGGTACCCGCAAAGTTATGCTGCAGGTCGACTCAGTAAGACCTCCATGGCCTGAGTTGTCCCTGACCAGCCAGTTTCAGGTTCGAGTCTGGGGACTCGAATTTGATGTAGGCTAGTATGGTTTTGCCCAAGAGCAGTTAACTGGTCCCGATCCATCGAGTGTACCAGGCCTACTATGTCGCTATCCCCAATGCATGTCATAAAGGCAGTAAAGTTGTCCAAAGCATTAGTCGACTTAAAGTTGGCCTCAATACATTCTTATACCGCAATAAAACACAGTGGTCAGTCGAATTACTTGTCGACTGAATAAGTACTCAAGCAAGATAAGACGTGCACTTACGGAGGAGTCCCTGCCCGAATCTTCGAGTCAGCCAGGCACTCGGGGGCTACTGACGTGGACCTACCCTTCGGGTGACCCACTGTAAGGGTACCTGGTGCACGTACGGGATATGGAGGCACATCAAGATACCAAGACTAAGGCCCACGAAGGGACCCGCAAGGAAGGATTGTTCTCCAAGATAGACATAGCCTAGGTCGGTTTAGATTTACCATACCTGTAATCCTAGTCGGTTACGTTAACCCGAGACCTAGCCTCCTATATAATGGCTGGGAGGGTTGCCGACCAAGGGAACGCAATACTCCAGCTTCAGAATCCTTGGCGAGATCAACATCTCGCCGAGACCCTTGTAACACCATTGTTCGCATCATCAATAATCAGACAAGCAGGACGTAGGGGTGTTACCTCCACACGAGGGCCCTGAACCTGGGTAAACCTTGCTTGTCAGCCGTAGATAATCGCCAGCGGTACCAATCTTCCTCTTAATCTCAACCCTAGGTGCATAACCATGAGATTTGACGAGTCTACACCTCGTCATCAATATTCATCGGATCTCAGCAAACACAACATGTAGCATTACAATAATATGATCTTGATCATGATAGGCAGCTCACAAGATCTAAACATGATGGCACAAAGTGGAGAGACAACCATCTAGCTACTGCTATGGACCCGTAGTCCAAGGATGAACTACTCACGCATCACTCCGGAGGCAGGCATGGTGATGTAGAGCCCTCCGGTGATGATTCCCCTCTCCGGCAGGGTACCGGGAAGAGGTTCTGGACCCTCCTGAGCTAGGGTTGAGGGCGGCGGCGTCTCTGGAACTTTTCGTGGATAATGGCTCGGGTATTTAGGGTTTTCGCATCGGGGGGAATAAGTAGGCGAAAGGGCCGTGACTGGAGATCCCCGAGGGGCCCACACCACCCTAGGGTGTGTGTGTGGGGCCCACGTGGCTCCTCTTTGTTGCTCCTTTGGACTTCCTGGTGTGTTCTGATAAAATAGGTCCCTCCGTGAAGTTTCGTCCAATTCCGAGAATATTTCCAGACTAGCTTTTCTGGAATACAAAAACAGCAGAAAACAGGAACTGGCACTTCAGCATCTTGTTAATAGGTTAGTCCCAAAAAATGTATAAAAGTGATATAAAGTAGATGCAAAACATGTAACATTTGGTATAATATCAGCATGGAACATAAAAAATTATAGATACGTTTGAGACGTATCAACTGTGCAGATGTCAACCTGAGATGACTAGACACATTTGTTTGAGTGCCGCTATTCCAAGAGAATATGGATGGACGCCTCCCTATGGCTTAGGTGCCGCACGCTAACGCAAAGCCTTGCTCCGGATAAACCAATGGTCTTCGAGTACAGGAAGGAAATGGCCAACATCCCGTCCCACTCTCGTGACAGCCTCAAAACGCCGATCATCTTAATCACATTGGAAATATGGAATTTTGAGAAATGCTAGGGTATTCAATAACAAATTCTCACCACCTCCTATCCTCATGCAGCACATCAAAGGCGAGGGCAGTAACTAGCCTAGCAGGGGCTAAAAATCTGACAGAAATCATCAGCTAATCTTTCTTGAAGTAAACTTTTTTCCTTTTCTATGTTGCCTCAGCCTTCTGTCTTTGCTTCTCTTATATCAATATAAAAGGCAAAGCTTTTGCCTTGTTTCAAAAAAAAAAATGCATGGCTTGTGTCTTGCGTGGCAGAATCATTATCTCACAGCAGGAAGAAACTCTCGTAATTTTTTTTTAAAGAGTATGCCAAAGGCATACCGTAGCTTTATAGAAGGAGAGCAAACAAATTACAAGATACTGGATCCCCGATGCAAACATCAGGGCCAGCGAACTCCGCACTCACACACTATACTACTCTCTCGCGTCATTGTTGCTCCTTCTCCCTTGGGCTTGCTGCCATAGCTGAAGCTCGTCTCCGATCCTGCTCAAGAGCTGTGGGACATTACACTGATCACGAACGCGGCCGAAAACACGCGCGTTTCTTTGTTTCCATAGCATCCAGGCGACAAGAATGACTAGCGTGTCGAACTGTCTCCTATCCCGCTTCTGAACTCTGTCTCTTGCTTCAAGCCACCAACGCTCCAGAGTTGCATCCGGGCTCGGTGCTTGGATCCGTAAACCAGCTCTAAGCAAACAGCCCATCCAGATTTCCCTAGCATACACGCACTGCACCAAAACGTGATCGGTGTTGTCTTCGTCTTGGAGGCACGTATAACAGGCATCTGGATGCTCTTGGAGCCCATGCCTCGCCCTCCGATCAGATGTCCACAAATGGTACTTGGTAGCAAGCCAACCAAAAATCTTGCACTTGACCGGTGCATAGGACCGCCATAGAGGCTTGGCGATCACACTCCTCTGCTGCCCGTGACACAACATGTGATAAGTCGTCCTAGCTGAGTACATACCCGAGCCCGCACCAATCCACCTGAATGTGTCTGCGGCCTGCTCGTCACGCTCTACTGAATTCACCTCGAACCACAGCCTTGTGAACTCATCCAGCCCCTCTTCGGACAGCTCCTCCGAGATGTCCGAGGTCCAACTATTGTTTACCATCCCTTGAGCCACAGTTGTTGTATTTCTCCTCCTGGTGCTCACCGCAGCGAAAACGTTGGGTGCAATGTCTGAAACCCTGCCACCATGCACCCATTTGTCTGTCCAAAACAACACCTTCTCGCCGTTCCCGACTGTGATCTGAGTCAGGCTATGAAATACAGCCAAAGCTTCCTTGTCTCTCCAAGCCGGCAGCCCCTGCCAAGGCCTGGATGGGTCAGTGCGGCGCAACCACTCCCATCGCACTCTCAAGGCCAGGCCCTGCAACCTAAGATCCTTGATTCCTAGTCCTCCGTGCATAACAGGCCGGCAGACGGTGTCCCAAGCCACCATGCATTGCCCAGCTGAAACCTCTTTCTTCTCAGCCCAGAAGAAAGCTCTCATCCATCCTTCGATCTCCTCTAGCAGCCATGCCGGGGCTTTCGCAATAAGCAGATGATGCACTGCCTTCGCTGCAATGACGGCTTTGATCAGAGTTAGCCGACCCTCTCGCGCAATCATCCCACGCTGCCATGCCGGCATGAAATCGATCGCTTTATCCAACATCGGCTGCCACTCAGCCTTGGTCAGAGGACGCAAGGCTAGCTGCAAACCAAGGTATCTGATAGGAAAATTTGTCACCTGACAGCCGATCACCCGTTGCACTCTCTCCTCATCCTCCTGATCCCCACGGATTAGCGTAGCAGAAGTTTTGGCATAGTTAATCTCCAGACCTGACGCCTCTCCAAACATATTCAGCAGCTCTTTAATCATCCACAGCTCCCTGTTCTCAGGCCTAAGGAAGAGGACAACATCGTCCGCGTATATGGAAACACGCTGCAATGGTCGAATTCCAACTAACTCCGACAGCCAATTCCCTTCCACTGCAGTGCGAAACAGACAAGTGAACACCTCCATACCAAGCACGTACAGCAAGGGCGAAGTAGGATCTCCTTGCCTCAGCCCACGCACGTGCTGGATTCGCGCTCCTGGCACTCCATTCACCATGACCTTAGTCGATGCCGTGTTCAGAAGAACCGCCAGCCACTTGAGGAATAGCGGACTGAAACCCATATGCCTGAGCACTTCAAAAAGGAAAGGCCAAGAGATCGAGTCGAAAGCCCTCGAGATATCTAATTTGAGCAAAACCCCCCTTCTTTCTCCTCTGGTTTATTTTCCGTGCGACTTGGCGAACTAGCACAAAATTGTCGTGCAAGCTTCTCCCTCGGATAAACGCAGATTGATTTGCGCTCACCAGCTCTCCCATCTTTGGCCGCAGTCTATTTGCGATCAACTTAGAGAACAGCTTCGAGAAGCTGTGCACTAAGCTAATTGGCCGGAAATCTCCGATGCTTATCGCCTCCGCTTTCTTGAGAATCAACGTGATCAGAGCTCTGTTCAATCTTGCGAAACCCCTCCCATCTCCGACTGCAAGCTTCAGGAGCCCAGCCATCACATCCCTCTTGATCGTCGGCCAGGCGCGCTTGTAGAAGGCATCAATAAACCCGTCCGGGCCTGGCGCGCGATCTGACGGCATCTCTTTTATTACAGCCCAGACTTCCTCTTCTGAAAACACCTCGTCAATGCCCTGGAGATCGAGGCACGGCAGATTCAGAGCCTCGAGATCCAGACCGTGTGCTCTCTCTCTGTTGGTTCCTAACAGCCGCACATACGCTCTCGTAAACGCGTCAACCTTCTCGTCCTTCTCGTCCTGGCCAGGTTAGAAACTCTCGTAAATTTAGTATGGCACTGGCTGATTTTGTAAATCAAGATATGGTATTACAAATTATCTCAGAAAAAAGCATAAGTAGCTGCACTCCTGGCTTATGAGTTTCTCATATCCTGTGCACTGGTGTTTTGTTGGAGGTGCTATACAGAATATTGAACAAAGCAAAAAAATGGTTTAAGGGGTGGGGAAGTTCTCTTACTGACACTGTTATCATGGATGGACACATCATATGTGTCTAGTTTACCCAATGGGTCGATGGATGGTAGAACAAAGAACTTTCAGTTCATCTTCACAAGGCCCTGTCTCCAGATTACAAGCCATATTTCACTAACACCTTGAGAGGGACAGGGGTTCCTCGAGAGTGACAGCAACCACCAAAAGAATGCCGTCCAAAAAAACCTTCGCTGCATCGAGGCCCGAGGAGTTAGCAAATCCGAAAAACAAACAGCAAATCTCAAAAGGGTCACGCAAGACTCTGCTCAAGCATCACACCACCGCAATGGAAAATGAAACCTGGTGCTTGCTTGGTTTTCCTGAACCTCACATCGGCAGGAAGCACCAACAGTTGGCAGAAACAACATGTGAAATCACAGGAAAAACTTGCCATTTACTAATGGAGATATGTGCAATCTACCAGTCAGTTACATGAATAAGAACTGACCAAACACTGACAGATAAAGCATCAACATCTCAGCACATCCTTAACATCCATTCATCAATAATGCCTACTGAGTCATGTTAGTAGTAGTAAGCTACTTATTCCATCTCCATCATCTCTTCATCTCCTTCCACTTGAGCAGAACCAAGCTGCATCGTCCTCGTCAAGTGTATGGGCTCCGACGGCCGACCTGAGAACACCCACAAAAACAACCCAGGTTTAGTGTTTATTTATGTATTTATTTCAAAGAACAAGTGAAGCCTGTGTCGTAGGACAGTGTGGCTACTATCTGAGATGAAAACCAACAAAAGCTAAGTTATATATCATCTGCACAGAGCACCAAAACAAACACCCACCTACCATACATAGGCAAAAACACTTCATCACACTACTTTTGCAGCTAATTTTTTTTTTCAAAACCAACCCTTCTCGTGTCTCCTACCTAGCCAGCTAAATTTAATCTTCTCCAGCAGTGTCAAGTCATACCATAAGGACATAAGGTTGTTTGTGCCTTTACTTTCAGGTTTCAGTGTGCTGGCTACTACTAAGTGTACGTTCAAGTTAAGGGTTAGGAAAATAATTGTAATCACACAGTTATGAACAAACTGGCATAGTATAGATGTTACCTGGAGCTGTTTTGAGATATTCAGAGAGCCTAGTGTGTCTGTATGTGAAATTGAAGCCACCGATTCTGTCGGCGGTGAACTCGGCCACAGCTTGCAGCCTCTTGTTCCTGGTGTCAACAGCTAAAACCCATGCCTTTTCATCCCGGAAATCAATCTTGTTCATGAGGTAAAAAACTTGGTCATCAAGCAAGCTGAGTGTAGGATGACCACAGTGGAGTCTCGCCAATAGTGGCCGGGGTTCATCTTCGTCGTTGTCTTCCAGCCTGGGCAGCGATTCGATGTTGGGCAACAAGTTGTCCCCAGCTGCAGAGACCTCAGAGGCCTTGAGTTTGCAGTCCTGGCGCCACGAGTCCTCCTCCCAGGGATGAGGATCAGCTGCGCTCCTGCTCCACATGAAGGCAGTCCAGCCATAGGAGACATAGGTGCGGGTGCGGCGCTGGATGGCTGGTTTGGATGACCTGACGTGAGTCTGCAGCTCGATGTACCGGATGCGGCCGTTGATGAGAGCAATGTCCCTCTCACCCAACGGGCAGCCTTCCAGCAGGCCGCTCGGCAGCGGCGTCGGCGGCAACGGGACGTAGCGGCCGAATGCGCCGCCATCTTGGCCTTGGCGGAGCAGGTCGTAGAAGAGGATGCCGTTCCAGAGGTCGACCCAGGCCATGGTGCCGGCGTCTCCTCCGATCGTGATCACCTTGTGGGACCAGCGGAAAGGTTGCTGGTCTCGGTCATGGTCCCGGAGGACGAGTTTGTTTGTCCAAGCGTGGGCCCTGGAATAGTAGACATGGAGCTCAAATTGGTTTCTTGAGTCGGTGTAGCTGATTGCAGCGATGATGTACGAGTCGCTGGCGCCGTGGTGGTGACCGGAGTGGGGGAGCAGGATAAAGTTGGAGCCTTTCTGCTTGCCGGAGCGGCGGCGGGGACGACGGTTGCGCTCGGGGTTGTTGGTGCTGATGCGCAGGATTCCGGTGACGGTGCCGGAGAGTACCTGGACAAAGTTGCCAATGGGGCGCCGGATTCGCTCGAGCAACGGGGCGCCCCCCGCCCCTGCCGCCGCCTGGTAGACATAGTACTCGTAGTTCTCCTTCCTGTGCCGGGCGGAGTAGGGGCCGAAGACGACGGCCAGGAGCAGGATGTCTGCCTCGGTGGTGACGATATAGGGCTGCGCTGCGAAGACCTACGAGTACTATGTCCTGCGGCGGGCGGGCGGCGCAGACGGTGACCTGGATCCGGCGGCCGCCGCCGCCCTCGGTGTCGCAGGCGGCGGTGGTAGCGTTGCGGCGGTTGGCTACGTAGACCTGCAGGTTGAGGAGGCTAGGGTACCCTTCGCCGCCGCCTTCGTCGGGGAGGTGGGCAGGCGGTTTCGTCGCCAGGAACTTCTTCGGAGACGCCTCGTCGTCGGCCATGGATCAGACCGGATCTCCCAGCCGGGATTTGGCTTTGATCTAAATAGAGGACGGGAGAGGAAGAGGGATTGGAGTCGGATATGACAATCTTCCTCGTCCAAATCCGATTCGGGGTCGGGGTTGGGAAGGAGGTGGCGGGAATGACTCTGAGAGAGACTGTGGTGAATCCCGGTGATCGACTCGGTCATCATTGCACGCAAGGAGGCGGCGCCACCGATGCCGACGTGCTGGTGAACAACGGCAGCTTGCAGGCGCAGTGCGCGGTGGCGGTGAGCCGGCCGTCAGGCCGCTGTGCCTTGGCTGCACCTGCGAGATGGAGGCGTAGGCCGCATTCATGTCGATGGCCACCTATGCTTGTTTAATTGATTTCTTTTTTTGTCTTGATATTGATGTTTTTGTTTGGGTTGCTCACCACATATACCATATGGTTGTTTAATTGATTTCTTGTCTTAGCGAGCCTCTCAACATTTTTTTCTGGTTCTCTTTTGCCTTGATGTGTGCCTGCGCCACTGCGATCTACTCGATCGGTACCAATCAGAGCGAACACTTGTGGATTTTTTTTCAGCAAAGTCTAAGCTCAGACGGTGAACTGAAACATAGCTTCTTAGTGCCAAATGATGGAGCGCAGCATTTTTCTGTGGTGTCAAAACGACTGGGGCGCTGCTCGAAATATGTGCCTGCCAAATGAATAAATGATGGAGTGTAAGCTCTGACGGATGATGTTGTTTTTCCTTTTTGTTTCGGAGTGAGGATGGAATCTGCTTATTATTCTTAGGCCGGATGGAATTTGCTAGGACTTGTGTGATCTACCAGACTACAGCAGGTTCAGCCTATCATCTACTCCCTCCGTTTCAAAATAGATGTTTTCCATTTGTCAAAAAGTGGATGAATCTAGACATGTTGCGTGTATAGATTCATCCACTTTTTGACAAATGGAAGACATCTATTTTGGAACGGAGGGAGTAGTCCTGTGGAGAAAGGCTACTCTTGGGCCATAAAATCCTTGTTTGCATCTCCAGATTTGTGCTAGAAGTAGACATTCACGGTTCCTTATAAAGACACATTCAGGGTCCAATCAGCCCAACACATGCCGATAGCGGGAGGAGCATAAGTTGAGATGCAATTATGCAAAGGAAAACGCTATCTTACAACCGGCCGTAGCTACAGCCGGTTCGGGCTATGTGCGCGTCCCGTGACTCCGTGGCGCACTTCCTGCGGAGGAAAATTTTAAGCGCTCCCACTGTCCGTGGGAAGCATAGTAAAATAACGACGTTACTTTTTCTGAAAAATGCTACATGCATAGTAAAAAATGGTTTACGTTCGGGACTTTTTTGCTACATAATAGTACACGTTATTGTTCTTCTCCATTGCCATCAGGTTCAGCGAGAGATTTGATCCGTGGAGGAAAAAAAAAAGGTGTTGGGCTCCATCACGATTGAAAGCAACGTTTGGTGCCTCGCTGCTCCAAAAGCTCGGAAAGGGACGGCCTGTCGCGCAGCGCTTGGAAAGCGATTGATCGACTCAATCAGACGGCGCGCAGGGCGGCTGTAGGCGTTGCTACAACCGACTGACGCGTAGCGCTTGCAGCAAATATAGATCATATGCATATTATCTTCCTATTACTTATAAATTGTAAGATACATTTGACTATGGAAAAATTATCATGCCAACTTTTCAATTTAGACACTATAAATTTTAATATATTTGCTTATATAAACATAGACCACACACATGTATTAAGATATTTGTCAGGTTGTCTATATGATTGGAATCTGTAATATATTTAATAAGATAAAAAAGAATAACATTCACATAAATATACAAAAACTAGAATTCATCATTTGTAAAAAAAAAATCAAGGATTTCTGAGTTGTTTCTTCTATGTTTTGACAATCCAAGATGGTTGTGTATATTGTTAAGGGGACAATATCTCACAAAGAAAAGTTTTTTGCGCAACTTAGATATATTTTAATGATATACATTACAACTATATGACATAAAACAATTGAGAATAAATATTGTGTCGTTAGCAATGTTAACGAAGTAGTACACGCCATATATTTCTTAAACCATAATATGATTAAGAAATTAAGAACATATAAAAGTTTAGTATAATTATATTTAGTTTAACTCACTTTGGATCCCAAATTTAGTTGGAACGACCCTGCTTGCACACAGTTGGGTTGGATTCCTGATTTAGCCGCCGTCTGAACCACAAAAGAAAATCTGCGCACACTGCATATGGAGCTGTGATGATCTAAAGGCTATGTAGGATGTAGGAGGGAACATCATCGAAACTGAAGTGGATCAAGCGTGCACCTTCATGTCCTGGGGTGGATCACCGCCGTGGCCGATACTGGGTTTCAAGAGCGTGATCGCTTGCCGTCGCGAGATTGTTGTTGATGAAAAAGCAAGACTCACTGCATATGGAGCTGTGATGATCTAAAGGCTATACAACCAAAAATTGTATGAGAGGCACGATGATCTATGACGTGGGACAACAGCGACATCGAGTCGGGGTTGTGTGCATCATTTTGATGAAGAGACCAGGGATCCGCACCCCATTTCGAACAAAAGCGACATCGAGTCCATCGAGAACTCAAAATGCGACAAGAGTAATGGCTCTAAGGAGAACAACAAAGGCGGCAAGACAAACAAAAAATACCGCGAAGACAACAACCAGCGGAGCAGGCGGTACCAACATGATCCGAACTAACCATGTGGTTGAGCATAACAAGCCCATTCGACAAGATTCTTCGCGAGAATAAAAACGATGGCACCCAACATTTTTCGGTTATTATTGGATTCACATGGTAACCGTACTATTACAAGAGAATTTGTTTCGAAATGTATGGTGAAAATCAAATCACATACTCAGATACATATACATCCTTGCGTTCCTGGAGTGAGAGAGAGAGAGCTCACCCTAATTTCAGCCATTATTATTCTGCTCTCTAGGCCTAGTTTATATCGGGTTTCGGTTGTGTCGTGGCCATGTATCAGTGTACTCACAGGGCTCACACTCAAGTCTCTCAGATCACCCCGGGCGTTCGGTCTGTTCGGTTTGCTCGGTCCGGTCTTTTCGGTCATTGAGAATTTCGGTCATCCAGAAATGCTACCCATATTACCTTCGGTCTTTTCGGTTATTCTGTATTTGGTGTTCGGTCTGTTCGGTCCGGTGTTCGGTCATGACCATATAGACCAAATAAGAAATGGCAGCACAAAAAATAGCAGCACAAAAAATGACAGTGGCAGCTCAAACAAGAACAAAATGGCAAGTTGGCAACACAACTTGCACTCATATGTACAACAGTACAAGTGTACAACAATGCCATTGCCAGCACAAAAAATGGCAGCACAAATAATTTTATGTGGCAGCAATGCAGCACAAACCAGCACATTTGCACAGATATATAGCAAAAAGACAGCACAACACCTCACGATGGTTGTATGGTAGCACAATCTAGCACAAATAATAGTCGATAATCCAAAGCAAATATCCATATGTTACTGTCTCACACACACAAAGTAAAATGTCACAAACATAGCCAACATTAAGTCTGAATATCACATAGTCTCAACTCACAACACATTGACCAGAAGCAAAGTGCATATATGTCACAGAAAGGTGTTGGACACTGGACAGTGTACAACTCTTCATGGATTGTTGTGCTTGCTTGACTTGGCCGTGGCCAGGGATGATGCAGCAGCAGCCTTGCGCTTCCCGTTCTTTTTTTCATCCAGTTCTTCAAGCAACTCTGCATATGAAGCATACATAAGAATAATATGGATGGTTGTAGCAGCAACAAACATGTAGCAGTAGCAAATAAGAAATTACCTTTTTCTAGCACTTCTAATTCCTCCAAGTTCTCCTTGATGTCGACGGGATCAGTGGACCGTCTCAGCCAGTCTTGTGTACAGACTAAAGCTTGTACCATGAATGGAGTGAGAGATGTCCTGAAATCATCAAGTATACGCCCACTTGTGCTAAAGGAAGACTCTGAAGCCACGGTTGAGATCGGAATAGCCAAGATAGCACGAGCCATCTTCGCCAAGGTTGGAAACCTTGATGCATTCACTTTCCACCATGCTAGGATGTCAAGTGTTGTCTCAGGATCTTCACAATCTTCAGCTAGGTATTTATCAAGCTCGGATTTACTGCTGCCATTTACACTATTACTTTGCTGCCTCAATCTGTTCGCAATTAGTTGCTTCATCATACTACCTCCGCCTTCTGTTAGTGATTGATTAGTTGATGGTGTCTCTGCTGCAGGTAACACAAATTGCATCCTATATTCTTCAAACAGCTCACGAACACATTTGTTGGGCCTGATACTTGGCCCCTATTGTACCGAGACCCGGTTGGATGTTCCATCCTCCACCAATGTCAGGGTCAATATTTTCTGGCCCTAGGGCAGTCGCTTCATGGGCCGCTTTTAAATAGGCACTTTTTCCCTTTCTAGGTTTTTAAAATCTGTTTTTTAATCTATTTTTTTAAATCGGAACATTTTTAAAATTTGAAGAACATTCATTTCGAACATTTTTTAAAATCTGTATGTTTTTTCAAAATGAAACAAATTTCAAGCTGAATAATTTTTGAATTTGAACATTTTTTAAAATCTGGACTTTATTAATTTAAACATTTTTCAAATTTAAACAACTTTTTGATCCGAGCATTTTCAAAATCTAAACAATTTTCAGAAATAGAAAAATAAATGAAAATAAACAGAAAAGAAAAGCATAAAAAAGAAAAAAAACGATAAAATGGCCAGCCCACTTCATGAACGGCGCGACGGCCGGTACGTACTCGGCTCTACAAGTTGGCCTTCCTGTACCGGACGCGGTTGTACTAGGACTATCTGCCCAAACAACATTGAATTGTGGCAATAACGAGATCCACAAATGATCCTCGTGCCCTCTGACTGGCACAACAATACAATTTCTTTTACACTGCCAGCACACGTAGTTTCAGAAAATTGATTTTGCCACGGATCTGTCAAACTCAAACGATGGTCGGGATATCATGAACGCCGCTCGGTTGCCAAAACTTTGGGTCCTACCACAAAGTAGACTAGCGTTCAACATTGAGTAGTCTACTTTGTAGTACGTATATATTTTAAGGCACATCGGATGTGGATGCATATATGCCTCGGGATATGGAAGACGCAAATTCATCTTTAACCTCCTGACCTGAAATGGCTCGTAACCATCATCACCCTCTCGGCGCAACTGTCCTGCGATCTCCTCTCCATTTCTCCAACATACAGACACAAGTTGAAGCAAGAGCGCATGACGCCATGACCCTATCCTGGCGATGATTGCACGCGAAGCAAAGCAACTACGTACGCGTGGGTCAGAGTTTTTTTTTTTTTTGCGAAACGTGGGTCAGAGTTGACTAGCGGCAAAATAAGCTTTTCGTCAAGGTTCGCACCGTCATTACACTAGGGACCAGATGAAGAGACGGTTCCGTACATTGCATGCATCTGGCTATTTGCCGCGTAATCTGAGTCTCTCTTAAAAAAACAAGTCGTAATCTGAGACTGAGATAGACTTATCCAGTTTTGTTCCCACGGAGACCTATGTAGTCCGTATATATATGCATCTACGTACGCACGTGGCGATCAGAAAAAGTTTCGACGGTACCGACTGCACGTATACGTACGCAGTACGGTACCTCAGAAGAATTTGAATTTGTGCTATGTACGGAGTATAAAATATGGAGGCAGACTACGACTCTTCCTTCACACGAAGGCTCGGCTCCTTTAATTTAGTTTCTGCTTTGGCCTCCGGCTGGGTGCATGCTTTTCTATTTGCCGACATGTTTTTGTAAGTGTTGGCGAAAGAGCTGCTAAATTAGGTGAAAAAATAGTACTCACTCCGGTGTCGTTGATACGTAAATTAGCAGAACAAAACAAGAGAAGAAGGTTATGGCAATGACACATGCCAACAAAACAAGAGTTGCGGCCGATATCTCCATATATTGGAAAATCTGTTTGTTCCTTTCTTTTCAAATCTCTGAATAATCAAGAATGGCTAGTGATTGAACTCCTTTTCCCTATGTGCATCAATCGATATATAGGCCTGAGGGTTATCCTCCTTTTTTAAAATGTTTTCGTACCTACCTTGAATCCGACGGTGCAAACAATCAAAATATGTGTAGCTACACCCGCCTAGCGCTTATTCAGATGAGATCTTGCTCAATTCTCGTTCGAATGGCGTCTCCCATGTTTGAAAAAAAAAACCCATTTGCAACCATAGTGTAAGTGAAAGATATTAAATTGTAATCATGGTGCAAATAAAAATATATTTTAAAATTAAAAAATTAGTTGCAACCAGTATACATTCGGACAAAAAAACCTAGTTACAACACGATGCAACCGGAAAAAATTCCGCTGCATCGTGCAAATGAAGAAGTTCCAGTTACAACAACATCAACCTTCGCATCGACATACAATGGCTAAAGAGTTGGTTGACATGGAATTAGCAAAATACGAATATAATTCATGTCACAGAAATGATCGTATATATCTTTTTATTTCAGGTTTGACAATGGGACATTGCTAAAGTTCTATCCACGACCTACTATGTGTGATTTCATTTGAAGATATTAATTATGTTATTTAAGTTTCTAAATAATAAGTCCGTATGATGCTGTGTCCAGCCTAAGCTATGCTATGTTTGTTTATCTAAATTATCAAAGGCAGCTATATATCGTAGTACCACTTGGCACGACGTCGTCCTGCAATCTCCTCTCCATATCTCCAAAATACACAAGTTGAAGCAAGAGCGCAAGACCCCATCCTTCCTGCTGGTGATTGCACATGAAGCAAGCGCGCAGCTACGCGTTGGTTCAGAGTTGACTACACCCATCCATGCATGGTCGCACATGCGTACTGCACCTTCATTACCAGGGAGCAAAAACGGCCGGATCATCATCCACATTACACGCAGGGACAAATGAAGCCCATTCCGTACATTGCATGTGGCTATTTGCCGCGTAATCTGAGTATCTCTAAAAAAAGTCGTATCGGAGACGGAGATAGAGACTTATCCAATTTTGTTCCCACGGAGACTTATGTAGTCCGTATATGCATCTACGTGGCGATCAGAAAGCGAGTCGAGGTAGCGAAAGCACACACGGACGCACTACGCTACCCCAGAAGAAATTGAATTTGTGCTCCCTCCATTTCTAAATTTAACATGTTTTAGCATCTTGTGGGATGCCCGTATCTAGACGAGTGGAAATGGAGGGAGTAGTATATAAAAATATGGAGCCAAACAACAACTACCCTTCACCCGAAAGCTCCTAGATTAGTTTCTGCTTTCTTCTCCGGCTGGGCGCTTTCCGATTTGAGCATCGTACTTTTTTAAATGCAAACGAAAGAGCTACTAATTTCACTGATCGAGTTGGTGGAGAAACAGTACAACATATCGGCGACATATGCTAGGAGAACTAAACAAGAGAAGAAAGACATGGCAATGGCAGTATGGCACATGCCAACGAAAGGAAAAGAGAAAGATGGCCTCAGCCGAGTCAAATGGGAATGAGGCACCCACTACATTCCACAAGGCCACTTCCTATTCTCATCACAAGACTTGACGATATCTCCATGGATTTGGTTCCTTCTATTTCATATCTCCGAACAAACAATCGATATAGAGGCCGGGGTTATCCGCCTAATTTTTTTATTGCTTACCTACCCTGCAAATTTGCATACATGGCGATGCAAACAATCTTAATATATGTGTACCTACACCCGCATAAGCGCTCATTCGAATGAGAATTTCTCGTTTCTCGTTCGACCGGCGTCACCCATGTTTGAAAAGACAAGCCCATTTGCAACCATAGTGTAAGTGGAAAATATTCAATTGTAATCATAGTGCAACTAAAAATATATTTTAAAATACAAATTAGTTGCAACTAGTATATATTTGAAAAAAAAAATTGCAACACGATGCAACCAAAAAAAAAAAAATCAGCCGCAACATCGCGCGAATGAAAACGTTTCTGTTACGATCTTCTTTGCAACTAATCAACAGCAATCTTTGCATCGACATACAATGGCTAAGGAGCTGATTGACATGGACTTAGCAAAATAGGAGTACAAACCTATTTTATGTCACGAAAACGGTCAAACTCTATTTTATTTCAGGTTCGACGCGGTCCCATCACTAAATTTATAGCCACATCCTACTACGTGTGATTTTTAATTGAGAATATCAATTATGTTGTATCTGTAAGTTTTTGAGGAATGAGTTCGTACGGTGCCTGTGCCCAGCCTAAGCAAGACTATGCATGTTTCGTTCAAATTATCAATGCCAGAACGCGCTATCGTGGTCCCACTTGGCAGGACGTCGTGGACGTCACGTCACCTTGTCCACGCCCGGTCTCAACTTCTAGCTTGCACTCCTCTGCTGTCGTCCCCAGGTGTCACAGCTAGCGAAACCGCGTATGTGGATCGACAGGCCGCCTGTGGCCTCCACGCGCCTCTCAATCAGCTCCCCGTCGGCGATCGTGTGTGGTGCCGGCCGCCGCCGGAAAGCACGTCGGCGAAGACGCGGCGCGCCGTTTCCTCTGTGCGCATGCCGACGTACGTACGGACGCGTCTTCATTGGCTAGCCTTAGAGACTAAGGCGTTGCGAGCGCGATGCTACGCAATGTACGTACATTCTACGCGAGTAGTCGATAATATATTGCCACGTGCCTGCGGACGTACTCCTATGTGCGTTCCCGTGATTCATTGTACGCTCATGTAAGGAACTGATGTAGACAGATGTTTAGAGAGTCCACTCGTATCGAACCGTTTCGCTCGTGAGCGTTCCTGCCCTAGCCGCCGCCGCAGCGGCGGAAGAGCTGGGCCCTCTCCTTCCCTCTGCCGCTTCAGCGGCAGGAGGGAGGGGGACCCCTTTTTTGCATGGTAATTAGGGTTAGGAGTTTTCTGCCATGGCGCGCCGTTGGGGTGGTGGGAGCGGCGTCCGGGCAAATAAATCTGTCTCAACTCTACTCCCACACCGGCGTTGTCCTTCATGGCGGCGTCTTGGAGTTGGTAGCACTGTGTGCTTGCCGATCTTTCAGATCGGTGGCTATAGGGTTCATCGATGGTGTCGGCGAGGCGGCGGCGGCGACTTCATCATATGTGTTTTTCCTCCTGCTCTGTCCCCGTTGCTGCGGTGTTGTCTTCGACGCCATGGTAGAGCAGAGAGGATTCGTTCAGGAGGACGTGCAGACGGTGGTCTGCACTGGTGATAGCTGGAAGATGATGCACCTTGTGGTGGGTTCGTGGTTGGAGGCTGACGGTTCTGGTTCCCTACTCCGACGTCGTCGTGCGGGGGTGGCAGTGCTGAAGTTCGATGGCGTGTCCGGGGTCGTGCTGCCCCGGTCTGATTCTTTCAACGACAATGGTTTGTCTTATGGCAAACTACTTTAGAGGTCCGAAAAGCTGATGATCAGCGATGGAGCCGCGTCGAGCTCGGGTGAAGAGGTGATCTGTCTATTTTTTCTTTGGTGGCTGCTACGGTGGTGCCGAAGAAGATGGATAGGCGTTGGTTTGTCACATAGGTTTATCCTCTCTTTCCAGATCTGTAAGATTGGTGTATACGTACTTTGTATCTCATTTTTTATTTATCAATAAGAATCGTATCACCATGCAAAAAATGTAAGGAACTGATTTAAATATCGTTCCACCTCAAGGACAACCTAGACTCGAGTCCTTCCAGAGCAAGAGACTGAACAGAACATAAGAAATGACGACGTATCCTTCCAGCCTGCTTCTACGTACACAAGGACAAAACGCATATTCCTTTCGACATGCTACCTTTTTCTTTCATATTAATGTACCATTTTTTTTTTTGAATAAGGGGTTGACACTTGACACGCTCGATTTCATCAAAAAGATTTGCACACCTTTTTTAATTAAATTATCCAACAAATGTCTGGCGAAAACATACATCAAACAAAGCGAAACCAACAAACCATACCTAGAAACTCGACAATGGGCCAGATCACGCTATTACACAAAAAACGCTCCACCATCCAAAATTCGGGGGAATCACCAAACCACCCGTATGACGTACTAGGAGCACATGGTAGAGATCCACATTGTCCTTGCCAGGCGAGCTGTCGATGCCTCTGCGGCCCGCCAACAGCGCCACCGCCATGCGCTTGTCCATCAAAACGAGGCTTCCTTGTGCCATGCTGCCAAGATCCACCTTCGTCGACGCGGTAGACACGCCGTCACTCCACCTCAGGCCCCTCCAGCGAGTACTTGCTACAAAAACGATGCCCCCACCCCTGCCAAGGAGGGGGTGCGGCGCTAGATGGCACCATCATCCGGTTTGGAAGATAATTAAAGATCCAGTGCTTCCCCCTAACAAATGAACCTTCCCACTGATTCTACAAGATGGTCCATCATCGCCAGGCCTACTAGATCCAACCGTGAGATATGAGCTCCAAAACAATGGATCCAAGAGTTAGACGCTCCCACTGTCAAGGCAAACGAGGTTTCACTCCGAACTCGACGGGACCGCCGCCATGATGATACCCTCCAAGGAGGTTTGCGCCGCCCGTAGACGTTGCCGCATCATGCGTGACGGAAGGTCCCTCCAACCAAAGGGTCGCATTCGCCATAAAATATGGACACATGACCCAAATCCATCCAACCCGACCCAATCAGAGGCGCCGCTGCCGGCAGGGACAAGATCCGACCGCGTCTGCCCTGGATCCGCCGCCACCTGCGACCTGCTACGTCGTCCACTAAGCATCCGCCACACCAAGCGCTGCAGGCCGGTGGGCGAATACGTCATGGCACCCGGCCAATACTATTCCCTACCTGAAGACACCAGCCCGCCCTGCCTCCTTGCGCGAGAGGATGATCGAACCCCGCCAGGGATAACTAGGCTTCGCCCGACCGCGGCCTCTAGCGGCGGCGGCGGTCTAGGTTTCCCTCCCCGTCCCCCACGCGGGGGCGAGGGAGACGGATACCGGTGTATCTCAACTATAGCAATTTAATCTATCAAAAAAAAAAAAAAAAAAACTATAGCAATTTAATGTACCACCTAGAGTCCAGGTGTTCCGTTGGTTGGTCTAAGTTGCGAAGAGACAAACAATCCTTGATGGTAGTTTCCTTTTTTGTGCCGATCAGGAAACAGTAAATCATCTTTTATTTGGTTGTGAAATAGTAAAACTAATATTGTTGAAATTTTCAAATGCTACTTGAATATGTCTTGGGCATGGTTTTGAGAATGTCGGTAGACTTTGGATTAGCAATTCTAAAATTTGGTGTGAACATCGATCATATGTTATGTCGTTATGTGAAATATTTGGAAAATGAGAACTGAGATATTATTTGTAGACTGATCTGGCAAAACATGCAGATGATCTGCCTGAGAATTGCCAGGCTTCTTTGGAGATGGTCGCAGTTGTGCAAGCTCTAGGCGAAGCCGCCACTGGAAAAATGGGCGAAGGCGCTGGAGGTCAAAAGCCAGGAACTTGCCCGACTGAGCTGTGCCTGAAGATAAAGAATTCTCTGACGCTATTGGGACCTGGGACTCCGGAGGCGCGTGCAGAATTTCGCCTGAAGGTTTAGATGGGTTTGAGGTTCTTTGCATGATGAATCCTAAAATTCAGACCTCTGTTGCATCCTCGTGCTGAACTTTTTCTTTCAATTCTGTCTTTGTAGACACTTGTACGTTGTAGTTTGAAGCTGGAAACTATAACTCTGTTTCATTTCAATGGAAATATTCCGAACAGGGCGGGTTCCGCCTTACATCTAAAGAAAAGATATTCATGTAAAATGAACTGAACTGCGTCTTTTCCTTCCATCGCAAAAGAAGAATAAAGGAAGAACTAAAAGAAGGGAAAAGAAACGCGTCTCTCCTTTGAAACTTTCCCGTTCACTATGCCAAGTAAACGTTTATAAATGGAAAGTTTAAATTTGTGCCTCCTATTTTTGGTGTGGGCGAAGGTTCATTGCCGTTTCCCCATAATGCAAATGCAATCCTGTATGCAGCTGCGCAACAGACCAACAATGACGGTTTCAATTCTGTTGCGTTTACGTGACGAAAAGAAACAAACTCATCGTCATCCAGCTTTGCTTCAGCGCGTTTCAGTTTTTCCAGTAGTTTCTCAGGAAGCTTCCTCAGTTTGCAAAACCGATATATACACTCCGCAGGTCAAACAAATCAAGAAATTCAGGCCTGAACTCCCAGCTACTCGTCCTAGAATCAAAACCCGTTCTCCTTTCCTTGACTGATCGTTCCGCCGCCGAACCATCGACCAATCCATCGGTTGTGTGTTCCGATCGTCGTCCTCGCGTCTTGTCTTGGCTTGAATTGCTGCAAAATTCATGGAGTGCACCGACATCTTGATAGCAGCGGGGCGGCGGTCCACGTCGCCGTCGTGGCAGCCGGCGAGGCAATGGCGCAAGGCTCTGAACGTCATCCGGACGTGCCACAGGCTTGCGCGACTCGGCATTCTGTCCACCGGCGTCCTGCTGCCACGGAGCACCTCTTACGTCGCCATCAAGATCCACAACGACAGTGACTCCGACTCGAACGACAATGCGCGGCGGCGTTCTCTGTCGCCGCTGACGACGAGTCCTTCAAGGGCCTGGTCAAGGAGAAGCGCGAGGACTGCTTCCGCCGCCTCGGCGGTGGCGCCGGCATCGCCGCCGCTCTGGTCTCCGACGCGGAGCGCGGCATCCGCGGGGACGACGGCGACGTGCGCCGCCGCAGGGAGGCGTTCGGCGGAACACGTACCCGAAGCCCAAGCCCAAGAGCTTTTTCAGCCACGTCTGGGACGCGCTAAAGGACGTCTTCCTCATCGTGCTCCTCGTCTGCGCCGTCGTCTCCCTCGGCTTCGGCATAAAGGAGCACGGCCTCAAGGACGGCTGGTACGACGGCGTCAGCATCTTCCTCGCGGTCTTCCTCGTCGCCGCCGTCTCCGCCGTCAGCAACCACAGCCAGGCCAAGCGGTTCGACAAGCTGGCCAGCGAGTCCGACAACATCTCCGTCACCGTCGTCCGCGCCGCCCGGAGGCAAGAGATTTCCATATTCGACATCGTCGTCGGCGATGTGGTGATACTGAAGATCGGCGACTCTGTGCCGGCGGACGGGGTGTTCCTCGAGGGCACGGCATGCAGGTGGACGAGTCGAGCATGACGGGTGAGCCCCACCCGATCGAGATCGACACCGAGAAGAGCCCCTTCCTCACCGCCGGCGTGAAGATCATCGACGGCTACGGCCAGATGCTCGTCACTGCCGTCGGCACTGACACCTTGTGGGGCGAGATGATGAGCAGCATCACCAAGGAGACCACCGAGCCGACGCCGCTCCAGGAGCGCCTCGAGGGCCTCACATCAGGCATCGGCAAGATCGGCGTCGCCGTCGCGGTGCTCGTGTTCGCCGTGCTCACCTCGCGTCTTTTCACAGGCAGCACCAAGGATGACCAAGGGAAGCCGCTGTTCGACAGGGGCCATGTCACCTTCGACGCCGTGTTCAGCGGGCTCGTGGGGATATTCCAGCAGGCTGTGACCATTATCGTCGTCGCCATCCCAGAGGGGCTCCCGCTCGCGGTGACGCTGACGCTCGCATTCTCCATGAAGAGGATGGTGAAGGAGAACGCGCTGGTGCGCCGCCTGTCGGCGTGCGAGACAATGGGCTCCGTCACGGCCATTTGCACTGACAAGACCGGAACGCTCACGCTGAACCAGATGAAGGTCTCCGAATTCTGGGTCGGCACTGAGCAGCCTAGAGCCGCCACGGCCATCGCGGGAGCGTCGTGAGCTTGCTCTGCCAGGGAGCTGGGATCAACACCACGGGAAGCGTGTACAAGCCGGACAACGTGTCGCCGCCCGAGATATCTGGAAGCCCGACGGAGAAGGCGCTGCTGTCCTGGGCCGTGGCGGACCTCGGCATGGACGCCGACGCGTTGAAGAGGAGCTGCAAGGTGGTGCACGTCGAGGCGTTCAACTCCGACAAGAAGCGCAGTGGCGTGATGATCAAGGACAACGCCACCGGCTCGGTAATCGCGCACTGGAAAGGCGCCGCCGAGATGGTCTTGGCGAATTGCTCAATGTACGTGACACGGACGGAGCGGCGCGCGAGCTCGGCGTGGAGCAGAGGAAGAAGCTCGAGAAGGTCATCAACGACATGGCGGTGGGCAGCCTCCGGTGCATCGCCTTCGCCTACAAGCAACTCGACAGCGAGCAAACAAAGATTGACGACGAGGGGCTGACATTGCTCGGCTTCGTCGGCTTGAAAGACCCGTGCCGGCCAGAGGTCAAAGCGGCCATTGAAGCCTGCACGAAGGCGGGCGTCGCCGTCAAGATGGTCACCGGCGATAACATCCTCACGGCCCGCGCGATCGCAAAGGAGTGCGGCATCATATCCAGCAACGACCCGGACGGCATCGTCATCGAGGGGCACGAGTTCCGCGCCATGTCGCCGGAGCAGCAGCTCGAGATCGTGGACAAGATCCGCGTCATGGCTCGGTCGCTGCCGATGGACAAGCTGGTGCTGGTGCAGCGGCTGAAGCAGAAGGGCCACGTGGTAGCCGTTACGGGCGACGGCACCAACGACGCGCCGGCGCTCAAGGAGGCCGATGTCGGGCTGTCCATGGGCGTCGAGGGCACCGAGGTAGCCAAGGAGAGCTCCGACATCATCATCCTCAACGACAACTTCGACACGGTGGTGACGGCCACACGGTGGGGACGCTGCGTCTTCAACAACATCCAGAAGTTCATACAGTTCCAGCTCACCGTCAACGTCGCGGCGCTCGTCATCAACTTCGTGTCGGCGATCACCACGGGCAAGATGCCGCTGACCACCGTGCAGCTCCTGTGGGTGAACCTGATCATGGACACGATGGGCGCGCTGGCGCTGGCCACGGACACGCCCACCAAGGCGCTCATGGACCGCCCGCCCATCGGCCGCACCGCGCCGCTCATCAGCAACGCCATGTGGCGCAACCTCATGGCGCAGGCGGCGTTCCAGATCGCCGTGCTGCTCGCGCTCCAGTACCGGGCCGCGACGTCTTCGGCACCGACGAGAAGGCCAACGGCACCATGATCTTCAACGCCTTCGTCCTCTGCCAGGTGTTCAACGAGTTCAACGCGCGGGAGATCGAGAAGAAGAACGTCTTCGCCGGGGTGCTCAAGAACAGGATGTTCCTCGTCATCATCGCCGTCACGCTCGTCCTGCAGGTGATCATGGTGAGGTGCTCACGAGGTTCGCCGGCACCAAAGGCTGGGTTTGGGGCAGTGGGGTGTCTGCCTCGCCATCGCCGCCGTGTCGTGGCCCATCGGCTGGGCCGTCAAGTTCATCCCCGTGCCGACCGGACTCTCCATCAGATCCTAACGCGCCGGAAATCGTCCTAACTCATACTAGTGCTGTTGTGTTCATATATATTTCACTTAGTAGATTAGGTGATTCTTTGATGGGATTCTTTGATACATTGTTGCTTTGTTAGTCATCATTTGTCGAATCTTAATTAATAAATATACGATTTTTATTCAGAGTATATTTCTCAGATCCTCCATTTTTAGCCAGCTGACTTCAGCGCTGCAAGGACTAATCTTACAGTATTTACCGAATGATTCTGAGACCGAAACGCGACCATTTCTCCCATTTAGAGCTACACATGATTTGGAGAATTATGTGGACAGCGAACGCATCTGATATATTATTATTATTTCAGGCACGATACGTGTCTAGGACTACTATCAAATTTGATAGAGGAAATGAATGCATCTAGTATGATGACAATTCTGTCTGTGAGTCATAAACTAGTGGCCGTTCTAGATGGTCTACATGTTTAGTCTTTTTAGGTCTGCACCTCTGAAACTATGCCTAGACAATGTGTTCTGAATGTTTCGTCTTAAGTCCTTTACTATCTGACTATGTTTTGCCTTTGCTTGTGGCTCTGAACATGCATATATTTTTCATTATTCCAGAATAAAACTTTTGACATACTTGCAGTGCATCAGTTCTTTCCTATCTTCCCTGAAAGCATCCATCTTGTCATTACCCAACAACTTTATCCCAGTGAAAAGTTTGGGGAAAAATTAAAATGCATCTTCTTTCAGAAGCCGTTGACAGATGAGAGGTACTAGTTAACTGCCCGTGCGTTGCAACGGGAATATAAATATTTTAATGATTCCACACTAATCGTGTCAAACATATAATTTTAGGATTCTCGTGCACATAAAACATCATTGTCAAACTTTGAGCAAAAGCATAATATTAATTCACAACAAGCTTTTTGAGCAATACAAGGTACATCATAAACTCCTATAATATAGACTTTAGGTATGTGTTACATGTGAAAGAATGGAGTCCCAGTACGCATGCCTTGATCATGAAGGTTCCATAAGGTGACTTAATAAGCAAGCCCAAATTGGTAAGTACTTTCGTAAGCATGTTCAAAGCCACAAGTAATTTCCCCTAGTATCACTGGCATGCAGTGTATTGACATTTGACATGTGCACCAACAAAAGGTAATATCCCGAGGACCACTATTAAAATTTCAGCGCAAGCTGCAAAATTTCAGTAGGGAGGCAGGTGACTGAATCAGCAAAGAACGTATTGGTAAGTATTTTCATAAGCATGTTCAGAGTCACAAGTAATTTCCCCTAGTATCAGTGGCAGGTATTGGCATTTGACATGTGCAATAACAAAAGATGATATCCTGAGGACCATTATTGAAATTTCAAGGCAAGCTGCAATATTTGAGGATACAAAGAAAACAAGACATTTTGAAAATAGTAGGAAATCATATTTTGGACCCTAACTTTATTCTCAAAAGTCTCTCCAAATTGAGGAACATGGTTAATTCAAGAAAAAATTAGTTCTCAAGCTTGTTGCTTAAAAAACTACAAATTTTGGGGGTGTAAAGAGGTCAGGTATGATGTTAGGAAATGGACGGCACCGTGTTAAACTATACGACATACATGGGTGATTTAGAAGTGAAATATCTAGTCGGTGTCTTAAGTCGTGACATAAAATCTCTACCAGATACCCTAAACTCCCCCATCCTCCATAAATATTGCTAAAAACTAGAGAACAACGTGCTCTAATAGGTTTTCTAAGCGGATTTTAATAAAAGTTTTAGAGGGCCCTCTATAAGCATCCATGTAGCCTTTATATTTGGATGCTCGAGTTGGAAAATTTGATCCCTTTATCCTCTCGATTTTCTGCGCAAAATACATTTCAGTCCACGCCCAACCCAACGCCATCAAAACATGGCCAAATCAATCCATTCATCATCTTGCGGACCCAATCTCGTCGTCGCCAACCCTCGGTGTCGACCGGCGCATGCTCCCGGCGCCCAAACGTTTGCCGCCATGGCAGCCACCCCACACGAGCGCCCTACCTCACTGTTCCTCTACCACGTGATTTGCTGAGGATGTCGCCGCCCCTCGCCAACTCCTCGCCGCCGCCAAGTTAATCATCTATGAAATAAACTCTTTCAATTTTTGTCTCGCATGAGGAGATTACTCCATCAAAGACTAGACTACAGTTTTGTTTTCTATGTACGTTGGTTGTGCATTTTGACCCAATCTTCGACCGTATAATACTCATAAATTAGAATTTGATCTAGGGTGTCGTTCTTCTACAAATGCACCGCGGTCCTCATACATTTTCCATTCTAGCTTACGCATAAACTAGCTGGCCCGTCTTTTTCTAGCAGCAACCGTATGCAAGCAGAAAAGTTATGCATGATTTCTAGAACTCTCAATGCTCAACATCTGATAAGACCGTCCTCAAAATGTAGTACACACGACAAACGCAATAACAAGAACACATGGTTAATAAGGTTTAACCATGGCGATCGCGCGGGGGATTCCGGTTTGGTGGCTGCCTTCTTTGCATCTTGGCCTTGTAAGCGTCACACACTGCCTGCGTGTGGCCTAGTGTGCACCTCTCAAAATTAAGCGTAGACAATGTCTTCCGAATGTTACGTCTAGAGTACTACTCAGTACTTTACACTATATATCTGACTCGGTTTTGCCTTTTCTTGTCTCTCTGAACATGCATCTTCTCCGGAATAAAACTTTTGACATCTTTGCAGTGCACCAGTTCTTTCCTATCTTCCCTGAAGCATCCATCTTGTCATTACCCAGCAAAAGGTTAATCCAGTTGTAAGTTTGGGGAAGAAATGCATCTTCTTTCAGAAGACGTTGGCAAATCCTCCAAACTGATACTAGTGTTGATGTGTTCATATATATTTCACATTGTAGATTAGGTGATTCTTTGATACATTGTTTCTTTGTTAGTCATCATCTGTCGACTCTTAATTAATGAATATACGCCTTTGGTTATTCAGATTATTTCCTCCCAGATCCTCCATTTACAGCCAGTTAACTTCAGTTCTGGAATACGTGAGGACTATCAAATTTGACAGAGGGAACAAGCTTCATGAATGCATCTAATGTGATCGACAATTCTGGATGTGAGTCATAAACTAGTGGCCGTTCTAGATGTTCTACATGTTTCATCTTATTCAGTTCTGCACCTCTGAAACCAAGTCTTCCGAATGTTTCGTCTAGAGTAATACTCAGTACTTTACTATCTGACTGGATTTTGCCTTTGCAGCTTTGCTTGTGCCTCTGAACATGCATACATTTTCATTATTTTGGAATAAAACTCTTGACATATTTGCAGTGCACCAGTTCTTTCCTATCCTTCAGAAGATGTTTCAGAAGCCGTTGACAGAGAGGACGGTGAACAACTGTATCTATCTTCTATTATATACTAAAAGCAAAATAAAGATGTTTAATAGAGACACCATGTTAAGCCACATCACTAACATTAATTCTGATAGTTAGATTTAAAATCAGTGGCTAAGATTTAATTAAAGACTGTTAGTTACGTACCCTTTGACACGATAAACCATGAAAAGGCAAGATTAATTGTCACGATATATAATGGATCTACACCAAAACCTTTACGGATCTGGCATCTGGGCCCATGGAGTCCATGTGGAGCACGTACTTGCTCAAATGAAAACCAAAGCAGCTGAACGTAATTAACGAGCCCATGTGGATTACGTCGCATTGCAAGAAACTCCTATCATCTGCATGTGTATAATAAACGTCCTGGTAATTAAGAAGAAGCTCTGAGCCTATTTCTTTTTGCTGATCATGACATTGGAACATAGGTCTAAAACTGGGGACATGGATAGATCGATGCACATCAAGCTGCACAGGACGGTATGCAATACAACTCTAACTTCAGACGGACCATGTTGGCCACACACCATCTAATTATTTGTGTTTACTTAATAAAAAATTATTCGTTTTTAGATTGTAAAATAAAATGTTCTTTTTAAAGATTATAAAATAAAATGTTCTACATCATGATTGGCTGAATTGACGTAAGTATATTTATACTGAATATCTACATGCATATGGCTTGTTTGATGTACTTATATCAAATTGGCGCAAAAGAATGACATTCTAATGAAGGAAATACGAACGATGTCGTATGGATCAGTCAAGAGCTGCACAGTCAAATACTAAGAATGAACACGTATAGAGAGAGATGCAGGGATTCGTGAAATATTAGTCTCAGTCTGCATGCACTTAATATTATTGTATCATCAACTTGCATCCACTTCTTATAATTCTCGGCTTCATTGCTAAATCAAAAATATTGTATAGAAACCGAACTTCTATAACATTGACTTTTTAAATTATTTAAAAGTATCCACGTTGCTAAAATGAAAATTGCACATACCTTTTTTTCGTTGCGGGGAACAGGGAAGATGATATTAGGTCTGCGAACTTACAGAAAAGTCCAGAACACAAAGTAAATTACAAAGAATTCCTTTCTGGACTCCGACCACGACGCCGTCGAGGACGAGCCGATGGCGCGCCGGAACTGCCGCTACTCCTCTGATGGCATGGATCGGAAGCAGCCCCCCTGCTGCCGGGAAGTCACCGGGCAATGGCCCCTGAGGACCTGCACCCAAGAGCGCCGTCGTCGTCGCGCAGACCACCATCTTCATCTCTTCCTTATTCTTCACACTTCGGATCCGCCACCACTCGAGATCCGGCGGGGGAGGAACGCACACACCGGTCCCGTAGGACCGCGAGCACGCAGACGGACGACGCTCCACCGCGGGGCTCCAACGAGCACCACCGTTGAAGGGGACGAGCGCCGCCACCAACATCCTCTCCGGCCGCGCCGCCTCCTCCACGACGCCGCCGGCAGGAGCCCTACAAGACCCTACACAAAGTGCACATAGGGAATCGGGGATTCCCCAACCTCCCGCCGCCGGGGCGGCCGCCGGAGGTTGAGAAATCCGCCGATTCAACGGCGGTGAGGTGGGTCGAGCGGGGCGCCGCACAAATCGCCCGCTTTTTCTGATGGGAGAGTGGAGACGTCCAGGCTCATCGGTTCACCTGCTCTTTGGTTTTGGACATACCTTTATTTTCCTAGAAAACATTTAAATACTATCTTTCATTATTATATATACTTTGATATGGATACTAAAAGCAATGGACAAAAATGTGTGTTGGGAACCGCGTATAACAACATGTATTTACGGTTAGATTGAGCGCACAATTGTTAGAAACAACTCATGTGAGTAACAATAACGAAGGACTCTGACTATATAAAGTGAAAGATTCAAAAAGGAAATACAAATGTGTGTGACAATATCAAGTATCTAAACCCACATGAGCCGTACTATCCTCCCGAATTTGAAAAGAGGTAGATTCACACATCAAAAGGAATGGGACCATAATATCGTCGAATGTAATTTGGATGGGGACACGCTCCTTGAAAGCAAGCTACAAAACCAATGCTCTATCCCCAATTATAGGGGAAAATAAAAGCACAAAGAGATAAATATGAGTACCACTGGTCTTATAAGAAAAACCGTGACAACCAACCTCGGACCATGATCGGGTCAGGGAAACCTATTTCTAGAATACCATATCGACCAATAGGACGTACAACGTATTAACAAAATACAAACCCAACAAATAAGACATCTAAATTGCGAGAGGTTTGATCCTGATTCCTTGAAGATGTGGGAAGCAAAGGTTGAAAAACGGTTAACTATATTTACAACCGAATTTTGATGTATGACAGAGAATTTTGAAAGTCTCACAAAGATAATTTTAAATGATATGCATCCTCAAAACATAGTTTTTTTCTTTTTCAATGAAAATAGCTAATATTATCTGTGTTAATCTACCGTAGTCTATAAATCTTCGAATCGATAAATTATGTAATAAAGACACAATATGGTATAATGGGCTAAATTAGAAATGGTTAAGAAAGTGAAATATATGGATATTAATTTACTGTAGCCTATTTTTATTGTATTTTAAAAACATTAGTTCTTCAACTGTGTATAAATACAAAAATATCATTAGTTGAACACAAGATATTAGGAAAGTTAGTATATTTTAAAAGCACAACATTCATGATGGTCGTGGAACCATATTATTTCCTATTGCATAATACAAACATTCTTGCAATTAGAAATTACATCTCTTCAATTTGAATATATTAAAAATGATGCGCTCGCATTTTATTTATGCTTAAATATGATAATGAGTATTTCCTCCGTAATATTATCTGAGCACTTCTCTCACTACAGAACAAAGTAACGTCTCAGTTGCCAATTTTGTGGACATATTCCCAAAACGAGAAACGAATATTAACGGATATATGGAAAGGAACATTATAGTTCAGCCATGAATGCGGAAAAGTAAAAAAAAAATTCAGTAGACTCTCAACCTTTGGCAGTTTTAATAAATATGTAACATTACTTTAATAAGGTATTACACTAATCGTATTTCCTTTGAATTAAAATAGACTTTTAAGGTGACACCCTCGAATATGCGAGGGCCACCCTGCTAGTTAACTTAAAAAGTAACATAGGTGCGATACAAGGCAAATCATAAACTCCTATAATATGGACTTTAGGTACGTGTTACATGTGAAAGAACCGAAAGTCTCATGTACGCACGAATTTATCTTGAAAGTTCCATAAGGTGACTGAATCGGCAAGCACAAATTGGTAAGTATTTTCATTAGCATGTTCAGATTCAGAAGTAATTTTCTGTAGCAGTGTATTGGCATTTGACATGTGCAGAAACAAAAGATATATTCTGAGGACCACTATTAAAATTTCAGCGCAAGCTGCAATATTTGAGACTTTGTGACAAAATCTCAGGAAATGAATTTTTGGGCCCTAACTTTATTTTTAAGATTCTCTCCAAATTGAGCAACATGATTGATTAAAGCAAAGAGTAGTTCTCAACCTTGTTACTTCAAAAACAAAGTACTCCCTCATGTACAGTTACATCGAACACACGTAGTTGAAGAAAAAAATGACCATTGACTAGATCTACAGCGCCATCGATTGAGCTAGTCTCAGAGCGTCGCCCTCCCTTTCCTCTCCCCGATACAGATCTGAGAGACGATTTTGAGAGTCCACCGTCGGTCCACCTCTTCCGCCGGTGAGGCGTGGGTTCCCTCCCCTCCGTCGAAGGCTCCGGCGGCGGGAGGGTGGGGGAAGCCCGTCTCACGGCGTGTATTCATGGTAGGGCTTGGCAGGTGTCCGGCCGGCGGCGCTTCGGAGGCGGAGGTGCTGTTGGTTCGTCTGTTGTCCGCGCAGATCTCCTCCGGCGGTGGCGTTCCCTGGGGCTTCACCGACCTGCGCGCGATTTTCCCTGCACCACGGCCAGATCCAGGTATGCGGTGGATCTGGATGCAGTTCAATAAGAGGATGATACAGAGGTTCTTCGCGGCGGCGCCGGCGTTCCCGGCAGTAGTCTCTTCGGAGGCGGTGCTCGGTGACTTCCCGTCTGCGGTGTGGTGGGCTCCGGCGATCCAATGTTTGGGGAGCTTCAGCAGCGGCGCGCCATCGTCAGCTCCGGCTCGTCGTCGTCGTCGGGATCCAGAGGGCTTCCTTGTAATTTTTCCTTTGTTTCTGGACCTTTCTGTAAGTTCGGAGAATTAATATATCATCCCTTTCGCAAAAAAAGAAGAAAAAAATGACCATTAAATTTGGTCAGCTAAATAAAAATTATAGATGTATATATTGAACAAATTAATGGTCAAAATATTTTTTAAACTATGTATGATGTATACATTTTATTGACCAAACTAATGATCAAAGTGTTTTCGTAAACTACGTGCGTGCCTTGTAAACCATTCCTTCAAACATCAATGGCAGGCTTGGACGTTGGAGTCATGGACCCGAATGAAGAAGAGATGTGATACATTCTGGAAAATCCGGATCAGCCGATACGAGGCAGCGATGAGGTTCATCTTCTTGAAGGGGACTCCAGCTACTTGGTGGAGTGGAAGCGGAAGCTGATCGCATTGTCAGGGAGGACAGCGATGATGGGTCCATCAGAACGTTCAAACTCGATGTGTCTCCGATGGTATGGTCGGGGTTGCAATAGATGGAGGACATGGCCGTGCGTTCTGGGATAGGAGCAATGTTGTAACTGCGACGTCACCTCTGGGAGAAGATTCATGCAACAAGATCTTCCTCCCCGACTATTCTGAGACTAAGAGTAGATGCAGGATGCAGGCGTCCGACTCTTTGAAAGGACACCATTCCCCTTCTTTCTATGCCAACTTGCATTGGAGGACGTACTTCCAGTGACGAAGCTGTGTGAGTAACCGAGTATTGAGCAGTAGCGCATGTCCTTTCCATACTGATTGAGAGCCTAAGGAGGAGTGCTTTGAAGTTCAGTTGTAATATAGGTAGCTAAGGAACAAGCAATGTACAAAGCTTAAACAAGAATTGTACATGTTGCCTCCTTCCTGAGGAATCGATCTCTATATGCAGCTCGAACAAAGCAGGTATATATATTAAAAGTAGCTGGCTTGAATTGAGGCGACGTTCCCGTTGACAGCGAGACGCATGTGGTGACTTCGTCAATCTCAAGATCCGACCGCTGACTCAGTCTTAATTTCAGATGTGCTCATAGGGTAGGGTGTGCGTTCGTGCGTTCATAGGGGTGAGTGTGTGCACGTGTAGGTGAGCGTCTGCGTTGTATTGCATTTCGCAAAAAAAAGATAAGCTTATTTGTGACAGTTAATGACCATCTCAAAGATCTTCTCCAGATATTGACAATAAGCAATGTATCTTGAGAGCGTTCTAGAAGATTCTACAAATACTGACAAAGCTAGCAAAAGATCTAGAAGATTTTGTAGCATTACATCAGGAACAAGATATTTGAGAAGAACATTCGACAAGCTCCAGGAATTCTCAAGATGAAAGACACTTAGGGAGAATTCTAGAATTAGGGTAAGTTTAAGAGTAAGATATTTAGAAGTAGTTTAAAATATTTAGGGTTATGGATTGAGCCACATAGCGACAACCTAAGGGCATTGTACAAGTTTAAATTGGGGTGCCATCCCCTCCCATTATAAGAATGAAGCAACAAAATCTATCGTGATTATGAGAGGGATTAATGCTTGAGCGTTTTTGATTCACGTGATTTAAACGCTTGAACTGGAAAATCGTAGGATTGTATGTCATACACATTCTATTCCTACAAGATTTGATATGCACAAAACGTTTTTTATTCCATCAAAAGAAAAGCAAAGGATGATGTGAATCGACCTTAGATTTCCTCTAAAATGTAGTGCAAAGAACAACCACCATCAAGGGTTTGAGTCCTCCGAAATTTTTATGAAAATCTTTTGATCAAGGAGACCATAAATATTTGTTCCAAGTTTGAAGTATATTTAATAATAAATTGAGTTATCCCCCTTGTTAGGGTCCTCATATAGTGGGTTAGCGTCATCACGAAGTTCCTCATATAGTGGGTTAGGGTCATCACAAATTCCCTACACTAGAAAATGAACAAAGCTCAACCAGTATTCATCAAATTTCGCGCGTGTAGGACGGCAAGACCGCAAGATCCAGCAACAGTAAGACAAAACGAAACAAATCGTTTGGATACACATCAAACAGACACATGAGATCAATTATCAAAATCGTGTACCAGAATCAACACACATCCAACTAGAATCGTATACATCAACGAAAATCCAATCCAGACGGGTGTAATACATCAGGTGATCAGACGTAAGCACGAAGCGGGGTGTGCGAGATGGGATGGGAGGATCCAGCGCCTACCTTGGTGCTGCCGGGGAGATGGATCACGCCGCCGATGCAACTTGGACTCCGAGCGCGGGATCGATGTGGTTTTCCCGCCGAGACACAGGAGGGAGTGGTTGGTATCTGGATGGAATAGAGAGACTAGCACTGCAGAGTGGACGTGTATTTAAGGGCACGGTCGAAGGCTCGGGTCGCTAAGCCATGGGACCACAGTATCATGCGCGCGACACGTTCTGTAGGTACCTTTGCCGCACAATCTGTAGGGTGTACTCTTATTCTTGGAGGGCGGTAAAAATTAAAAATAACTTCGACATCTCCGTCTCCACCTCCACTCCGTCGGTGAGACTCTCACCAATCCCTTTTTAATTTTTCCATGTGATTGTTATTTAGAATTTGCTAAGCGATTGCTATAAAAAAAAATCTAGATTTATATCGATTAGGTTTACCGGATTAATATTGTTTTTTTTAAATAATATTTTTTTAAACAGAAATTCGGAAAATAGCGCGCATTTTCTAGAAATTTGGAAAATAGCGCGGCGTCGGCAACGGCCGGGCCGAAACCTGCCTTTCGGCACGGGCCAGGCCGAAACCAGAAGGTTTCGGCACGGGCCAAGCCGAAAGCTGGCTGATCTGCATGCGCGCCAGGCTTTCGCGTAACGGCGGGGCCGACAGTCATGTTTCGGCTCTGGCCGTGCCGAAAGTGGCATTTTACGTTTTTTTTGTTTTTCCCGACTATTGGCCCGTATATTCACATTTCCCGCCACCGCTAATGTTGCCATTATTTTCCCGCTCATATTTCCCGGCACCGCGCATATTTTGGTTTTCTCGAGTAAATTTGTTTCGCGGTCAATTGTTCCTGCTTTTTTTCTCCCGCCATTTTCCTCCCTCCCTTTTCCTCCCGCCCTTCTTCTCCCGCCATTTTTGTGCCGTGCCTAATTTTCCCGCCAAACTTGCTCCCGCCTTTTATTTTCCCGCTAGACTTGCTCCCGCCTGTTTCTCCCGCCAATTGTTCTGTGCTCGTCCTATAAAAACCCCAGGAGGAGATGTCGAGTTCGTAAGCATAGTCCACTCACTCGAACATGTCGAGTTTTCCTTTAGATGGTAGTTTCCCGGGAGGAATGTCAGCACTACTTTTGCAGTTTACGGTCGATTTCAAGGTAGACAATAAGAAGATCCCATTCCAAGATATTGTTAGTCATCCACCTTATCTCCGTGAGCTATCAACGAAGCTAGTTAGGCATGGGTGGCCACGAAGGGATTCGAAGGAAATAGAAAAAGAACTAGTGAGGCTGTATGCTAGGTGGCAGAAGAAGAAACTAACATATAGGAGTGAAGCAGATATGTTGAGTGCTTTTCGTAAACCGATTTTATGGGTCGAGGAGAGCGAGGATGAAGATGATATCTTCATGCCGACTGAAGCGAGCAAGAAAGCTGCAGCAGCGGCGGCGGCGTCGAAGGGCAAGGGTGCGGCGTCGTCGAAGGGCAAGGGTGCGACGTCGTCGAAGGACAAGGGTGATGCGGGAGGCTGCGTCGATGGTAGATGAATTTTATTTTTCTAATTTGCAGAGTACCATGTATCTTCAATTTATGTTGTGTTGTCGCTACTACCACTTTTCTTGTTGTCTGTGTAAGTTGCAATGTTTGTTTAATAATATGTCTCGTACAACTTATTTTCCTCTGATATGTCGTCTCGTACATAGATAATAATATGTCTCATACATAGATAATATGTCGCATACAAACATAAATATGAATATGTCTCACATAGAAATAGAAATACGGATAGTAGTAGATAGATAGAAATATGTCTCATAAATATGTCTCATACGGAAGATAGTAGTATCACTCATCTCTGTGAGCACGTGTCCGCGGCTGTCTACGCGGTCGACGCCCGGAAGGTGACAAGCGTCTCGGAGCGCGGTGGTCACGCATCCCTCGGCCTTGCAACGGCTCCTCCTCCTGTGTCTGGGTTTCCTGCGTCGGGGGCGGCGGTGGAGTCTGGTACATCGGGTCGTCGTACAGCTCCGTGTGTGCAGAGTCGTCACCCCCACCTGTACATGTAGATGTTACGTCAGTACTCCGTCTAGGTGGACATGATAAATAAATGAGAGTATTATAAACTACTTACGGAGGTGGACCGGAATCTGAGACATCGGCATAGCAGACGGGTTCCACACGTTATGTTGAGGTGGATGTATCCCGTAACCTTGCGACATCGCGAACTGGTAATCAGGCAGCATGCCATTCCCGTACGAAGGCGGCATCCCGAGCCCGTACATAGGTGGCGCCTGCCACGTCGAACTACCAGGCTGGGTAGGATCTGGCTGCTCGTACATAAGTGGCTGTGATGGACCGGGCTAGGAAGGATCTGGCTGGTGGGACGAACTACCATGCTCGTATGTAGGTCGTGGGCGAGGACTCTGTACTACTGTATGACGTGGTCGGGGGTCCTGTCGACCTGTGGAGTGACGGGAGGGTGATACCTGTGCATCCTGAATAAGTGGAGTCCGGGAGAGTGACTGCCGCGCGGGGCGCGGGGCGCTGGGCCGTGGGCCGCGAGGCGCTGGGCCGTGGGCCGCAACATCTGCACCGCCGGCACAAGTAAGAACAGAGTACACACATCGTAACTTGTCCTCCAGACGCTTGAACCAAGACACCTGTTGCGGTAGTGGGGCAAAGTCGGCAACGTCGCTCTGAATGTCTTGTATCAAATCTGTCTGTTGTAGGAAAACAAAATGTTAGTGTCGATTATTGAGACATGCATTTACCAATATTAGTGAAGTACATACCGCGTAGTATCTGCTTCCCCCAATAGCCTCAAGTGGGTACATGTCCATAACAGAAGGAGGTGGCAACTGAGCAGGCTGGGACGTGGGCACTAAGCGAAGTCGAGTGGACTGTCTGTACGTCCGCAGATATAAGTTGAAATCATGTACCAGAAATGGCTCATCTGCGGGCCATACATTAATCGTCGCGTTCGCCCATTCCGCTATGTACGGATTAAGTGCCTGTAGCCAAGATGCCAGAAATCTATCTCCTTGTTGCGACAATCTGAAACATGTAGGCATAGTGTAATTAGAAAAGTACATTCCAAATTCCTTGGTGTAAACACAGTTGATTAAAACATACCTGTGGATGTGCGGAGGAAGGGCGGGAACTCTAGTGGGAGGCTCCGGCAATTGTCGCTTGCCAAACTGTCTCATGACACGTTGTTGGGCCATCTCCTCCACCGTGACATCGAAAACAATGCGGGCTCGAGTGAACCAGTAGTTTTCATCCCTCCGGCAAAAGCTAGAAATCCCGCCGGGTATCTCGCCTGCACCATGTCAGGACGGTACGGCTCCCATATAACCTGATTGTCTTGCAATTGATCAAACTGCATCGTGAATGACTTGTAGCAGCTGTTTCGGCACCGCCCGTGCCGACGCCGCGCTAGTTTTCGAATTCTTCCACAGCGCGTGCTAGATTCCGAATTTCTGTTTAAAAAAATATTATTTAAAAAAAAATCATTAATATTGCTCATTCACCATGGCCATGGTTTCCCTCGGCGGCAACGGTAACCACTACCATCGGAGAATCAGATGCGGTATAAATTCTTTTAGGGTTTGCTTGATTTCGTTTTCATTGAAAATTATGCTGATTTGATTCGATTTAGACAGTGCTATCTAGGATAATGTTATTGCGGCATTCGGGCATGAAAACCGAGTTGAATCATTGTCTCAAAAAGTTAGAGTTGGCTCAAGAGGCAAACCAAAAAATGGAGGAAAGGACAAAAGGCGGAATGAAGAAGCTTGAGAAGATCGTCAACGACATGGCGGTAGGCAGCCTTCGGTGCACCGCCTTCGCCTACAAGCAACTCGACAGCGAGCAATCAAAGATTGACGACGAGGAGCTGACATTGCTGGGGTTCGTCGGCTTGAAAGACCCATGCCGGCCAGAGGTCAAAGCGGCCATTGAAGCTTGCACGAAGGCGGGCGTCGCCGTCAAGATAGTCACCGGTGATAACATAATCACGGCGCGATCGCAAAGGAGTGCGGCATCATATCCAGCAACGACCAGGACGGCATCGTCATTGAGGGGCACGAGTTCCGCGCCATGTCGCTGTTGCAGCAGCTCGAGATCGTGGACAAGATCCGCGTCATGGCTCTGTCGCTGCCGATGGACAAGCTGGTGCTGGTGCAGAGGCTGAAGCAGAAGGGCCACGTGGTGGCCGTGACTCGCGATGGCACCAACGACGCGCCGGCGCTCAAGGAGGCCGATGTCGGGCTGTCGATGGGCGTCCAGGGCACGGAGGTAGCCAAGGAGAGTTCTGACATCATCATCCTCAACGACAACTTCGACGCGGTGGTGACGGCCACACGGTGGGGACGCTGTGTCTTCAACAACATCCAGAAGTTCATACAGTTCCAGCTCACCGTAAACGTGGCCGCGCTCGTCATCAACTTCGTGTCGGCGATCACCACGGGCAAGATGCCGCTGACCACCGTGCAGCTCCTATGGGTGAACCTGATCATGGACACCATGGGCGCGCTGGCGCTGGCCACGGACACGCCCACCAAGGCGCTCATGGACTGCCCGCCCATCGGCCGCACCGCGCCGCTCATCAGCAATGCCATGTGGCGCAACCTCATGGCGCAGGCGGCGTTCCAGATCGCCGTGCTGCTCGCGCTCCAGTAACGGGGCCGGGACGTGTTCGGCACCGACGAGAAGGCCAACGGCACCATGATCTTCAACGCCTTCGTGCTCTACCAGGTCTTCAACGAGTTCAACGCACAGGAGATCGAGAAGAAGAACCTCTTCGCCGGGGTGCTCAAGAACAGGATGTTCCTCGTCATCATCGCCGTCACGCTCGTCCTGCAGGTGGTAATGGTGGAGGTGCTTACGAGGTTCGCCGGCACCAAGAGGCTCGGACTGGGACAGTGGGGTGTCTGCCTTGCCATCGCCGCCGTGTCGTGGCCCATCGGCTGGGCCGTCAAGTTCATCCCCGTGCCGGACCGGACTCTCCATCAGATCTTGACGCGCCGGAAATCGTCCTAATTGATATTGCTGCTGTGTTCATATATATTTCACTTAGATTAGGTGATTCTTGGATGGGATTCTTTGATACGTTGTTGCTTTGTTAGTCATCATTTGTCGAATCTTAATTAATGAATATACGCCTTTGGTTATTCAGAGTATTTCCCAGATCCTTCATTTAGAGCCAGCTGACTTCAGTTCTGCAAGAACTAATGTTATAGTAATTTACGAATGATTCTCATAGCGTGTATTCACCACGCAGCTATCCATGATCTGGAGAAGTATGCGGACAGCGAATGCATCTGGTAAACCGTGTTATTATTTCAGGCACGAGACGTGTCTAGGACAATCAAATTTGACAGAGTGAACAAGCTTCATAAGTGCATCTATAATTCTCTCAGACATGTTTGGTCTTTTTTAGATCTGCACCTCTGAAATTAAGCGTAGACAGTGTCTTCCGAATGTTTCGTCTAGAGTACTTCTCAGTACTTCACTATCTGACTGGGTTTTGGCTTTGCGTCAGTTCAATTTTTCTTTATTATGTGTGTTTGATGGCTGGCTAGCTAACTAGACTTTTGTGTGGGAAGGTCTGCTACAATATAAACTGGTCGACATATAAGAAGCTGACACGTGCATTTTCTTAATTTTTTTAGAAAATGTGCATGGTTGAGCAGACAAAATTCATCATAAGACAACTAGACTTTTAAATTTAGTACACACATAAAAAGGAATACAAATATAAAATCTGGATATACTAGAACACTCTGATGAAAGTTCACTCACACTAGACATGTAAAATCTTCAACAACAAAAAATACATCCAGGTGAATATACCATAGTCTAGAAATTATCGACTTGATCTAAAACATATTACAATCACAATAATATAAAAAGAAATATATATTAGAATTTTATAAAAAAATCATCCAACCACCAATCTTATGTATCCTCTTTTTATTCAAGATTATATGTATCTGTATGTATCAAAACCAATCTATCAACCAAAAACACATTGCAGACCCGCTGGAAATTCTCAGACAATCGCAAACATCCGACCAAACCACCATGTAATTGAAGGATACAATTTAATTAGCCGACATGTTTAATTGTAAGCCCAAGGTTATTTGCAATTTACGGATAGGATTTGGCAAGATTTTACACTCTTGCAAAGAAGGGGTATGGATAGAGTCCATGTTTTTTTCGAGCTTTTATGACAGTAGGAAAGGATCCTACTGCCTATATATTTAATAAACCCCGAAGAAGGGGAGGAACAAAATTACATATTTACATGGGAAAGTAAGTGAAAAAAATCTAATAAAGTTATGTTTGTCTTCTTTGGTTCTATGAACCAACAAAGAAAACTCTTCTTTGAATCTAGCTTTCCATGAACCAAGCTCCGGAGCCACTCCATTGAAATAAAAGTTGTTTCTCTCCTTCCATTGAAATAGAGTTCATGTTCCGGCGGGCCACAAACGAAAAAGATTCCATGTTCCATTTAAAAAATGTGAAATACGAAAATGAATAGGAAAAAAATGTAGAACCTTTAAAAAAAACAAAGGAAATCGTGGAGTAGCACAAAAAATGTTCGATGTGATATATCAAAGAATTGCACAGAAGAGACATTTGGGCTATAAAAAATGGTAAGTATATCTTAACGAATACACTCGAACAACTACAATACTACTTCGTGCACAGAAAATGTATATATATAATATTTGGAAGATGGTTTATGTATTTTTCTCATGTTTGGACATGTTGCTCTTTAGAGAGAGAGAGAGAGAGAGAGAGAGAGAGAGAGAGAGAGAGAGAGAGAGAGAGAGAGAGATTGAATTTCAATATTAATATACAGATTTTATTTAGATGTACCAACGTTATTCAGAAAGGAAAATAATGACTACACGATGATCATTTTTTTCTTACACTAAACATTGTTGCATGATAAGAAATTATTCTCATCCCTAGACTCCCTTCGAATAATTTGAAAAACAAAGGCGAGCTGTGCTATGCATACCAAGGTGAATATGTAGTTGTTCCAAACTATGAAGATACGACACAATCTTTTTTTTCCTTAGAAAATAGTTTGAAATTGCCACATTGATCTACAGAATATTCATAAATATTTAGCACAAGACATGCACGGAGGTTAAAGTTATTAGACCATGTTTTCCATAATTCTGGAGCTACACATTCATTTAGTTCTCTAGCTTAATTTAAATGTTACATAGTAGTTGAAGTGTATGCAAAAATTTCATTTCTAGCAATTGAGACCATAATGCAAAATGAGGGAGTTAAACGTATTTCTCAAACACATATAATACACTTCAGACGATTCCCTCGCATTTGCGAGGGAATCGTCTGAAGTGTATTATATGTGTTTGCGAGGGCCACTTTTCTAGTTGTTAGCTAATGTTGTTAGGCCATTAGTAGTTGTATAATCCCGTTTGATGGTTTAGTTAACTCGGAGATCAAGATGATCCCTATATTGTAACAATATTAGACACCACACATTTTTGCTCCCAATATAAATACATATTGTACAACTATCAGGGAGACACAATTGATCCATCAATCATAACAATTCACAATTTGCAATGATACTTTGAGATTTGTGTTCTTAATTCAGTTTTAGTTTTTTGTGGTGTATGTTAAGTAAGTTGCATTAGCTAAATGCACAATAATAATTTGATTTGTGGATTTGTCTGTGCATCTCTACCTACTCTACAAGCATAAAAATTTCAAATTTTTCAATATAGGAAGTTTTAATTAACTCAATAGTTCACATCAAGGAGATACAAACACAAAGAGTTACACCCAACCTCTGCGTAATAAAGATGCACATAACCCAAAAAAGCATAAAAGTTTGACATATACTCTTAGCATGCGACAAAAAGGATAAAACGGCTTAAGACGTCGGAGAAACAATACGTAGATTACGACCCATCCGTGCTGGGTGAAAACCGTCCTCAAAATGTAGTACACACGACCACGGATAACAGGAACATACGGATACGGTTAATAAGGTTTAACCATGGCGATCGTGGGGGCGATTACGGCTTGGAGGCTGCACTTCTTTGCAGCTCGGCCTTGTAAGCGTGACACACTGCCTGCGTGTGGCCCAGCGTGCCGGCCGATGTGACGAGAGTCATGCCGCAATGGACGGGGCTTGCCTGTGCCGCGCCCCTGCGACCATCCGTGCGACGGGACGCGTGGAAGCCATCCAACGGCTCTGCCTCCCGCACCCCAGGTCGACCTTTTCATTCCAAAAAAATAAAATATGCAACGACTACCGCATCCCTCTTTCCCCGTCCAAATCCTTCTTGTTCCTCTGGCCGTCCGGCGAGACATCTTCTCTCTACTCGAGCAGCACCAATGGAAACTAGCTGTCCGGCGAGACTTCTTGCCGTGTTCCCGTCCCTCTGGCCTCCAGCCCCAATTCTTCAACGGATCTCGTCGCTCGCCGTCCACCTCGAGGTCAGATGAGCCGTCCGACGAGACCTTTGTCCGTGCTCCCGCCCCTCTCCGCCCCAGCTCAAGTTTGCCGACGTATCTTGCCGGTCCGCCGTCCACCGCGGTGTCAGAGCTGTTGAGCCTAGATTTTGACGGTCGCCGCCAGCCATGATACGTGCGTGGACGCGGTTGGCGGGAACGGGCCGGCGCCGGAGAGCAGAGGCGCCGCCGCGCTCGTCCAGGTCAACACCCCACAGCTCTGAATCCGAAGTGGACGGCGGAGGCGGCGAGATCCTTCGACGGGATGGGGCGGAAGACATGAGGAATGGGAGCACGGCCAAAGCTGTCACCGGACGGCTCATCTCCTGCTACCTCAGTTCCGGGAGAGAACAAATCGAGTTAAGGAAAACGAAGCAGCTAGCTCAACAAGGAGCAGCGAAGAGGAAAGGATAATGTACATATTTCTGTTTTTTTTTGCTGGAAGAAAAACAGCGACGCAGTGCGGCAAACATAGCCACTCGATGGCTTCCACGCGTCCGTCGCACGGATGGTCGCAGGGGCGCGGCACTGGCAAGCCCCGTCCGCAATGGCTGCACCGAAACTTCTCTTGGAGTAGCGCCTTGGTCTTCGGCCTTGCCGTCTGCCATGAATCAAATAAAGAAGTTTCCATAAGGCGCTCTTTATACTCCAGAATTTCAATAATATACCTCCTTAATCATATATTAGAAACCTCTATAGAGATATTTTTTTAGATCATACTCTAGACATATAGTATCATAAATAAAAAATTATGTAGATTATACATTTTCAGAAAACAAGTTTAGAACAAACTTTTATTATAAAATACAGTTCAATATCTCTCACTGATACTCAATGCAAACAAAACACATACCAACTAATATTTTTTTAAATACCAACTAATATTAAGTAACATTACCTGGTTATCTATTCCAAGAGATAGAAAAATATATTTGTATATTTGCTAAACTAATATCTAGAGAGATATAAAATTTTAGTACAAATTGTGTTCAATTGGAGTCACCCGGGCCAAAAATTTGTTGGATTGTTCCTGGATTTGTCAAAGTTCATAGGACTCAAAATAAGCGGCACATCGTCGAATATCGGGTCGAACGTATGCAGGCAGATCGATAAAGTGAATCTCATACGATCACCGAAGCAGAAGATCTAGCTAGCCGAACTCCCTAACTAGAACCGTAGAGACGTGTGCAGATCAAGATCAAACGGGAATCTAGGATTAAGATCCGTCGAAACGCGCACGCAAATAAAGGATTAGCACGCAGTGTAGGATGCACGAGGGAAAAAATCATCGGAAACGGAAGCAGATCAAGCGCGCACCTTGCTGCGTCAGGTGGATCGCCGCCGCGAGATCAAGAGAGCAGTGGCTTGTCGCTTGGCCTAGGAGATGGTGGTTGATGGAAAAGAAGATTCACTGCACACAACACAGCGGGTGGTGCGGGCGTATTTAACAGCGCGCATCGAACAATGCTCAGGCTCTCGCGGCGCCAGTGGGACCAGCGTAGCAGCGAGGGACAATGTTCCTTGCTGCTCAAGATGAGCGAGGGTTCCGCTAAACCCCCTTGCAGGCAAAATGGCAACAGAGATAGTGGGGCCCGCAAGAAGCATTTCTATAATGCATTAATCCGTATTTTCAAATTTCAGAAAAAATACAAAATAATCGTACACAATGGATGCACGTGACAGAAAGACCGTCATACACAGAGTATCAAGATACTCGGCTCAAACCCAAAAATATTTGGCACACTCTGTGTTTGCTTGCACCATGTCCGCATCTCGTTCTTTGCGGAGTGCGTCAGTCGGGGATTCGATAAGTCCTAGTTTGGCGTCAAAGTATTTTCTAAGTATTCAAACAATACCAAAGTTCCTAAATAAATAATGCAGTATTTAAATACCATATGGTTGGATGCATTGAATATTGTGGTTTTAGAAACTTTAGTATTGTCCAAAACTTCCATTTTTGACGTATTAGAAACTACAGCCCTGACTTGTGTTTTCCTAAACTGAAGTATTATCCAAAACTGTAATGTTGCTTTGCCCGGCGACTAAATACTTTGGTTTTCCTATACTCTGATTTTATAAAATGCGCCACTAAACTAGGCCTAAATTTGTCGAGTGTCAAATTCCACTACTCGATACAATAAAGACGACTGGCGACCAATCATGGTTTTAAATAGCGGGCTATAGGCTAGGCACGGCCTCCGAAGACAGTTTTAACGGAGCTATAGCCACCAGCCGCCATTTAGCGGGCTAATTCACTTAGTGGCAGCCTGTGGCTAATGCACTTAGTGGTAGCCTGCGAAAAGGCTATAACCCCCTGTTTAAACTACGCAAGCAGTCGACAGAAACGACAAAGGACACATGGCAAGGTTGTTTGCTGAGTACCCGATGCATATACTCGGCAAGCAGAACACACGAGATGCCTACCAAATGTACACTATTTGTCAAGTGTCGTAGGGTCGGCAGATGGGTTTGTCGAGTAACACAGGAGGCTCTCCACAAATGTTTGCGTAGTGCCTCCTCTCGGCAAACTCTCCGGAACCTATCATCCTTGGATGCCGCCACATATCCCTGTTGTTTCTCGAGTATCTCCACAAATTCTCGACAAACCTTTGTCCACTGTCCTCTCAGACAACTCTCGTCCCCATACCGCTTTGCTCGTGAGGCACTGAAAGCGATTCGCGAGGCGATCAGCTTTCCTGCCCTAGCCACCGCCGCAGGTCACCGGCGAAAGAGCTGGGCCCCTCTCCTTCCGCTTGCCGCTCTGGCGGCAGGAGGGAGGGGGACCCCGTTTTTGCATGGTAATTAGGGTTATGAAGTTTCTGGCATGGTGCGCCGTTGGCGTGGTGGGAGTGGCGCCCGGGCAAATAAATCTGCCTCAACTCTACTCCCACACCGGCGTCTTCCTTCCTGGCGGCGTCTCGGAGTTGGTGGCAATGTGTGCTTGCCGATCTTTCAGATCGGTGGCTATAGGGTTCATGGATGGTGTCGGTGAGGCGGCGGTGGCGACTCCATCAGATGAGTTTTTCCTCCTGGTCTGTCCCCGTTGCTGCGGCGTTGTCTCCGGCGCCATGGTGGAGCAGAGAGTATTCGTCCAGGAGTACGTGCAGACGGTGGTCTGCACTGGTGACAACTGGAAGATGGTGCACCTTGTGGTGGGTTCGTGGTTGGAGGCTGACGGTTCTCGTTCCTTACTCCGACGTCGTCGTGCGTGGGTGTTAGTGCTGAAGTTCGATGGCGTGTCCGGGGTCGTGCTGACTCGGTCTGATTCTTTCAACGGCAATGGTTTGTCCTATGAAAAACTACTTTGAAGGTCCGAAAAGCTGATGATCAGCGATGGAGCCGCGTCGAGCTCGGGTGAAGAGGTGATCTGTCTATTTTTTCTTTGGTGGCTGCTACGGTGATGCCGAAAAAGATGGATAGGCGTTGGTTTGTCACATAGTTTTACCCTATCTTTTCAGATCTGTAAGATCGGTGTATAGATACTTTGTATCTCGTATTTTATTTATGAATGAGAATCGTATTACCATGGTAAAAAAAAAAGACAACTCTCGTCCCAGATGTCGCCATTAGTCCTTTGTCGTTTCCGTCAATGAACCAAAAAGTAATAGTGAAACGGAAAGAAAACTAAAACTCACCTGAATCGGAAATAATAGTGAACCTGACGTCGAACCAAAATAATAGTGAACCAAAAATATCGGTAAATAATAGTGAATCGGAGATCGTGGACAAGATCCGCATCATGGCGCGGTCGCTGCCGATGGACAAGCTGGTGCTGGTGTAGGGCTGAAGCAGAAGGGCCACGTGGTAGCCATTACGGGCGACGGGCGACGGCACCAACGACGCGCATGGCTGACGCTCAAGGAGGCCGATGTCGGGCTGTCCATGGGCGTCGAGGGCACCGAGGTAGCCATGGAGAGCTCCGACATCATCATCCATAACGACAAATTTGACACGGTGGTGACGGCCACACGGTGGGGACGCTGCGTCTTCAACAACATCCAGAAGTTCATACAGTTCCAGCTGACCGTTAATGTGGCCGCGCTCGTCATCAACTTCGTGGCGGCGATCACCACGGGCAAGATGCCGCTGACCACGGTGCAGCTGCTGTGGGTGAACCTGATCATGGACACGATGGGCGCGCTGGCGCTGGCCACGGACACGCCCACCAAGGCGCTCATGGACCGCCCGCCCATCGGCCGAACCGCCCCGCTCATCAGCAACGCCATGTGGCGCAAAACCTCATGGCGCAGGCGGCGTTCCAGATCGCCGTGCTGCTCGCGCTCCAGTACCGGGGCCGGGACGTGTTCGGCACCGACGAGAAGGCCAACGGCACCATGATCTTCAACCCCTTCGTCCTCTGCCAGGTCTTCAACGAGTTCAACGCGCGGGAGATCGAGAAGAAGAACGTCTTCGCCGGGGTGCTCAATAACAGGATGTTCCTCGTCATCATCGCCGTCACGCTTGTCCTGCAGGTGGTCATGGTGGAGGTGCTCACGAGGTTCGCCAGCACCAAGAGGCTCGGACTGGGGCAGTGGGGTGTCTGCCTTGCCATCGCTGCCGTGTCGTGGCCCATCGGCTGGGCCGTCAAGTTCATCCCCGTGCCGGACCGGACTCTCCGTCAGATCCTAACGCGCCGGAAATCTTCGTCCTAATTCATATATATTTCACTTACTAGTAGATTAGGTGATTCTTGGATGGGATTCTTTTATACGTTGTTGCTTTGTTAGTCATCATTTGTCGAATCTTAATTAATGAATATACGCCTTTGGTTATTCAGAGTATTTCCCAGATCCTTCATTTTGAGCCAGCTGACTTCAGTTCTGCAAGAACTAAGGTTACAGTAATTTACCCAATGATTCTCATAGCGTGTTTCCACCATGCAGCTATCCATGATCTGGAGAAGTATGTGGACAGCGAATGCATCTGATAAACCGTATTATTATTTCAGTCACGAGACGTGTCTAGGACTATCAAATTTGACAGAGTGAACAAGCTTCATAAGTGCATCTAATATGATGATAATTCTGTTTGCCGGTCATAAAATAGTGGCTGTTCTAGATGGTCTACATGTTTGGTCTTTTTTAGATCTGCACCTCCGAAATTAAGCGTAGACAATGTCTTCCGAATGTTTCGTCTAGAGTACTACTCCGTACTTTACAATCTGACTGGGTTTTGCCTTTGCTCGTGCCTCTGAACATGCATACATTTTTCATTATTCCGGAATAAAACTTTTGACATATTTGCAGTGCACCAGTTCTTTCCTATCTTCCTTGAAAGCATCCATCTTGTCATTACCCAGCAAGTTGATCCCAATTAATGATAAGTTTAGGGAAGAAATGCATCTTCTTTCAGAAGACGCTGACAAATGAGAGGAGGGTGAACAACTATTAACTTAAAAGCTAAAAAGTTATATAGATGCAATACAAGGTAAAATCACAAACTCCTACAATATGTAGACTTAAGGTCGTGTTACATGTGAAAGAACGGAAAGTCTGCAGTACGCAGGCCTTGACCATGAGAGTTTCATAAGGTGACTTTCATAAGTAATTGGTAAGCACTTTCGTAAGTATGATCAGAGACACAAGTAACTTCCCCTAGTATATATAAGTGGCAGTGTATTGACATTTGACATGTGCAACAACAAAAGATAATATTCTGAGGACCACTATTTAAATCTCAGCGCAAGCTGCAATATTTGAGGGAAAAAGAACAAGACTTCGTGATAAAATGGTAGGAAATCAAAATTGGAACCCTAACCTCATTTTAAGCTTGTTGCTTAAAAAACAAAGTAGAAAATTTCAGAGTTTAAGGAGGTCAAGTGAGATGTTAGCTAATGGACTAGCGTGTTAAACTATACACCCAGACATGGGTTATTTCACTACTGGAAAATCGATCTTCGCCGTGTAGCCAAAATACATGGCGAAGGCAGGAATTGGCCTCGGCGAACTCTTCGCCGAGCACGACACTCGGCAGAGCGGTCTCGGCGACGCCGCTTCGCCGAGCGCTTTTTGTCGGGGACGCACGGCGAAACCTTCGCCGAGGCAATAGACACGACACCCGGCGAAGAAAAGGCAATCTGGGTCGTCCCTTGTCAGATGGGCGTCAGGCGTGTGTCAGACCTTCGCCGAGAACCGTGGCCAAGGCACTCGGCGACGAAAGAACGCACAGATGGCGCCACGTGTCCTCCAACTCGGTGCCGGCGAACGTCTTCGCCGTGTTGTACTTCGCCGAGTGCCCGTGCCAGACGTCGCCGAGCGCCCGTGCCCAACTTCGCCGTGAGTAAGCTTCGCCGTGTGCCAAGCTTCGCCGAGCGTCGGGTCCCAACTTCGCCGAGTGCCAGATCATTAGAAGGGCTCGGCGAAAGTCTCACACGGGGTGACCATTTGGCACCACTTCGCCGAGTGCACCGCCCGGCAAAACTAGCGATCTCGGCGAACTGCGTTCCCAGGTGACCATTTGGCACCATTTCGCCGAGTATGGAACTCGGCAAATACTTGATTGTCGGCGAAGTGACTACCCAGCTGACCAAAATGGCACCTGTAGCGCGTCTTCGCCGAGTGCCTTGCTCGGTAAAGGACGGTTCGCCGAGTATAGCACACGGCGAAGATCGTACATATTGCCAGATTTTCCTGCCTTTTAAAAATCCCTGCATTTTAAACACAACTAGCTGGGTGGCCCGCGCAATTGCGCGGCTAGGAATAAGATTTAGTTGTTTCTTCATACCTGACGTATTATTTTTCTTCGTGGTAAAAATTGAAGATGAATACGAAGTGTGTGAGTGTGAATACCTTAAATATTTTATGATACATAGTTTGTAGAGCTTTGTTACTGCTCACATGTTTCCAATGACAAAACTTTCATAAATGTTACAAATACAAAAATCGAGTAACTTCATTTTTATTGTTGTCTATTTTTCTTCGTGCTCTCCATCTTGTCCTTGCATGGTTGTAGAGATCTTACCAGCTTATACCTTGAATTGTAGATTTCATAATGCAATCTACAGTCATGTAATGGACTTTAATGCAATGGTTCTGTTGTTGTCGCATGTTAATCCATTTGATGGGAAATTTGTATCAAAGTTTAATCTGTTTTTACCAAATTTATTTCCGAAGATCGTTATTTTTTCCGATATATATTTCGGGCGATATACCAGTGTTTACCGTAGCAGAGACATAAGGTGAATAGGATTTGTAGAAAATATGCATAAGACAAAGATATATTAGATAAAGATATATTTTGATACACGTGGACCGGAAAAAGATTCAACACACTATTGTTTTTATTTTCATTCAAATGACATGGAACGTGTGCATCAGATGATGACAAACATGAACAAAACTGAAAACTTCTAAAAAGAGAAAATATGCATGCAGATTAAAGTGATACTAACCTATATCCAATTCGATTCGCTTCATGTCTTTTTCCCTGCTTAGTGATGCGTTTCTAAATGGCATCTGGAAACCATCAATGTTTCACCTGCAAGTAAAAGAAACTCAAGAGGATGGCAGCTGTTTGTAGCCTCGCATTCCACGACATCATCTGCGGTTGAATCTCAGAATAAAAAAAACCAATATTTACAAATTCGACGCCTAACTTGTGTACTCCACAACATCATCTACAGTAGAATCCCATTGATATGTAGTTTGCCCGAATTCCTTTTCTATACGCTCCTCGATCTTCCACCTAGGAATGATGCATGTTACTGTATACTTGATCGTACAGGTGCATGATGAATGTCCTTTTTACTCCCGGATACCAATGATCTCTCCAATTTAAAAAATATCAAAAATCATATTTATGAGATTCAAAAAATTCTAAAAAATATATCTGCGTGTAGTTAATAGTATATTCCACGAACATGTAAAATTTCAACTCCAAATACTTTGTATTTTGAGCTATACAAAAATGACAAATTATGTATCTAATATGCCTATCTACAAATCTCTAGGTTTTACCAGATTTTATTATTTTTGTATAGCCCTTAATATAAAGTATTTTAAACTGAAGTTTTGCACGTTTATGGGATAAAGCCTTGGCCACACCCGTGATTTGTTTCAGAATTTTTTGAAACTCAAAAATATAATTTTCTAATTTTTTTTAAATGGAGGGAGCACTGGAGCTCGGGAGAATCCCATTGATATGTAGTTTGCCCGAATTCCTTTTCTATACGCTCCTCGATCTTCCACCTAGGAATGATGCATGTTACTGTATACTTGATCGTACAGGTGCATGATGAATGTCCTTTTTACTCCCGGATACCAATGATCTCTCCAATTTAAAAAATATCAAAAATCATATTTATGAGATTCAAAAAATTCTAAAAAATATATCTGCGTGTAGTTAATAGTATATTCCACGAACATGTAAAATTTCAACTCCAAATACTTTGTATTTTGAGCTATACAAAAATGACAAATTATGTATCTAATATGCCTATCTACAAATCTCTAGGTTTTACCAGATTTTATTATTTTTGTATAGCCCTTAATATAAAGTATTTTAAACTGAAGTTTTGCACGTTTATGGGATAAAGCCTTGGCCACACCCGTGATTTGTTTCAGAATTTTTTGAAACTCAAAAATATAATTTTCTAATTTTTTTTAAATGGAGGGAGCACTGGAGCTCGGGAGCAAAAACACTTTCCGATTAAACTGCAAGTATATTCCTCACAAACGCATGCATCAAACGTACCTTGTTTCAGCTGTCAACAATATTATTGTAAGTACGATTGCTCGTTCGTGCAGCATCTTTCTCCTCCTTATGGCAGCCAAATCCAGCACCACTTCTTTTAGTTGTCCCCGCTTCGTAGGCTTCAATCCAGTGCAAGAGCAAATCCAGTTTCCTGGGTCCCATCGGCCTCAACGTTGTTGGGGCGGCGTTGCTATACAGTATGCGATGGCGTGACCACCATGCATAATGTCGTGAATACCCAGAATTTTGTGGGTTGCTCCAGAAACCTGTAAGCCCGAAACACGCCGGACGGCCATCTATTGGTCAAAACATAGCTTCAAGGGAAATAAAATCTAAATTAAACAGTTGCAGAAAGAGCGGACGAATAATCATATACAAATATGATTTGAGTAAAACCACAATTGATCTAAAATGCATCGCACCAGAAGTTGTACATTGTACCCTGAAAAAATAAATCAAATAGAACATACAAAATAAGTATTATATATACCTGAAATTGGTCGTTTAAATTGATAGTTCACTCATGGATTCCTGTATCGCACTTCGTTATCTCTAGGGCGGTCTGGAGCGCTCGATATAAATACTTCAGCTCATATGCATGCACATACGACTATAGGGCTTTATCTTGCACGATCAAAAATTATTTGTACATGAAAAACATGGTGTATATCAGATGATTACATACCTTCACATAAACATTGATGCACGTATGTATATGAGTATAGATTGATTTCCTGGCCATTTAAAGTGAACTGGGCAAGATCTCACCGATGCCGACGTCTCAGAGTGGTATTAGGATATTGATCCATTCAATATCTTTGAACGCGTAATCAGGATGCCTTGACGGCCATTATCCAGAACGTCGGCAAATCTAGTTTCCTGGGTCGCAGCGGCCTCAACGTTTTTGGGGCGGCGTTGCTATACAGTGTGCGACGGCGTGACCGCCATGCATAATGTCGTGAATACCTAGAATTTCGTGGGTTCCTCCTGAAACCTGTAAGCCCGGAACACGCCGGACAGCCGTCTATTGGTCAGAACATAGCTTCAAGGGAAATAAAACCTAAATTAAACAGTTGCAGAAAGAGCGGACGAATAATCATATACAAATATGATTTGAGTAAAACCACAATTGATCTAAAATGCATCGCATCAGAAGTTGTACATTGTACCCTGAAAAAAATCAAATAGAACATACAAAATAAATATTATATATACCTGAATTGTTCACTCATGGATTCCTGTGTCGCACTTCGTTATCTCTAGGGCAGTCTGGAGCGCTCGATATAAATACTTCAGCTCATATGCATGCACATACGGCTATAGGGGCTTTATCTTGCACGATCATAAATTATTTGTACATTAAAAACATGGTGCATATCAGATGATTACATACCTTCACATAAACATTGATGCACGTATGCATATGAGTATAGATTGATTTCCTGGCCATTTAAAGTGAACTGGGCAAGATCTCACCAATGCCGACGTCTCGGAGTGGTATTAGGATATCGATCCATTCAATATCTTTGAACGCTTAATCAGGATGCCTTGACGCCATTATCCAGAACGTCGGTAGTATTGCTTCATGAGGCCCGGTCGGCCGACGACACAATTTTGGTGGCCGTAAACGTGATGGTCCACTGACGGTAGAATTACGCCGGTGTCGGCAGTTCTATGTGTGTCTAGTCAGAATCTATTCTCGAGTGCTACAACGCGGCCAAACGCCACAGCGTACGCCATTATCTGCGGACAACGAAAAACTTATTTGGAATCAGATATGCAATGCTAACAAAAATTCTTAGATATAGCTACCGACACAAAAAGCGTCATAGGGCAGGCTATTGATGAACGTGACCTCATACCAAGGAGCAAAAAAGCAGCGTGATGCTTTGAACCTGGGAAGCATCGGCAGCAGCAATACGCGCGTTGATTTCCAGCTTAGTCGCCCGGCCGGTGGTGCAGAACTGCCGTTGCGCCTTCCCATGAGCATGACCGGCTGCTCGCCTGATCCACGAAGATTTTTTAGAGCCCTAGACTCTCGATTGATTGCATGCAGGTCTTGGTCGTTGAATAGAAGATGGAAAGAGTCCTGGTATGGTACGTCTTACCTAGGCTACGTGCATCATCACGCGTATCATCTTAGCCGCTAAAAAATCTTTACTTTTGATGGATCAATCTCCACCATCTATTGTTTGTTCTCTTAATAATATAAGAGATACAAATCTTGAGTAATTTCATAGTTAAAAATAGAAAGTTCTATTACGACTGTAGTGGAGTCTACACTTCAATTTGCCTTTTCCCTGAAACTGAAGCAATTGCTTTTGACTCCTCGGTCTTGGAATTATTTTGCCATCAATTGTAACATCATCAAAGAAAGTCATTTATTGGATACAATAACGTCATCCACTATCAGTCATGAAAATTACAATACCTCAAGTAGATTTTACTAATTTATACAGTTAAAGTGATAGCCTAGCCTGAATATGAGAATTATATAACATGCCAAGGGCCTGACCCCACTCTAACTCGGGCTCTGTTATCATGTATCTACTCCATATGTACACTGATTTTGTAGCAATTATGTAATGAGTTCTTTCGAATAATTGATCAACCTGTGAACATTACCAGAAAAAAGGTTTTTATAGTCTCACTTGAAAAAGTCGCCGCCTGTCCAGTCAAAATAGACAAACAAAACCACGTAGAGTTCATTTTGAGTCTAATATATAGAATCGCTCTGCCTCGCCCCTCACATGGCACCCTGCCGTCCGCCGCATCCTTCACTTTGAATTACTCATGGAGTTCTCAGACTTCCTATCAAAGTACTAAAATCACATGTAAACAAAAGTACTAAAATGAATAGGTATGTATTCTTTTATTTAAACACTTCATATTGTTAATCTTTAAATAGATTCATATTGAACGTTCGGATCTGGAAGTTTCATTAAAATATTATGCCCGCGTATCTATAAATTTGTCTTATCACATGGTAACTTACAAATCTCTAGAAAATAATGGAATGCACTGCATGTCAGAAATAGTACTTCTAGCCAGTCTATCATGTGTGTACTTGGGAAGGTGTAGCGAAAAAAAACACATACCGGAAAAAGAATTCGTGAATTGCCAAAATCTCGAAAGATTGCTGTAATCTTCTTATTTTATTTACATGATATGTTCTAATCCGGAGAAGTTGGACGATCTATTTTCTAGTACTATATTCATGATCGTAATGGGGCTTTGTGACCATTTTGGTGGCAAGGATATTGCAGTTCGATCACTGCCCTTTTCTCTTGCACCTTCATGCAAGCATATTTTCTCTAGACTAAAAACTATAATAATTTTGATACAGCAAACATATGTAAGAGAAATTGGACGCTTCAGATACAGTAGTACGCCAAATATTTCATCCATAGAAATTGTTATTTTATAATATTTGATATGGGTGGAAAATAAGATTAATCGAGATTCATGAGAGTCTACTGAATAAATGATGTCAATTTTAATGGAAATAGTAATATTTCTACAATGACTTCACCTATCTAAAAGATATATAGCCCTAGCACATGGAGAGAAACTTAACCTGTAGTGCTACATAAAGGAGGAAATGTTCCCTGCTGGCTGCTGCTGACTATATGCCACTGAGGAATATAAAAAAACGAACCATGATTATGAAGACAGTGCAGCGGTGTGTACTGTCAATTACCAGCAGATGAAGCTAGGTAGAAAATTGCCTAGGATGCAATTGAATCGTCCAAGGTGATAGCATCGTTGGAGACAGCTGAGGACGTGAGACAATTAACATAGCAGATAATGAATCTGATTAGAAAACAGAGATACCTGAGACCACCTCGAGTATTGGAGAGGAGGGGAGCAGGACATACAACATGATCAGATTACCATCAACCGCCAAAAATTGGAACCTGCAGATAACAACTGAATGCTTAATCATATTAGCCCCTCATCTTTTAAAAATTCCTCACAATTCTAGAAATTCGAAAGAAAACAGAGGAAGAGGCTGCCCGCATATATAGTAATGATTCTGAAGTAGATTTGGCAGAAACTCCTTTAGCAGAAGAATAGTGTCAATGTAAATAATCTTCTTGTGCGTTTAACTGCTCAGCTACACTACGGTGGTCTAAATCTTTTGCAGCCGAAGCATTGCCTGAGATATAAAAAAATATAAGATTTCAGTTACTGCAAGGAATGCCAATGCACAATCTCAGATTTAAATTGGAATACCGACAGGTTTCAGATGCAACTACGCATTCCAGGTGAAGGGAAAAAATTCTGAGGACCCTCGGGTCAGTGAATATAGTGCCCCATCAACTCCAGCGACGCCCATGCCATGTCTGAAGCTGATCCAGCGCTCGCCATTGAGCCGCTCTAACTGCGCGAAGAAGATAGGCGCAATGATGCCAGTACTTTGTCTGGGGCCGATCCAGTACTTGCTGCTGTTGAGCCGCTTGATCTGTGCGTGACGTGAGTGTTGGCGACCTTAGCTGCGGGAGCAGATCGAGTGGCATCACATGTGGGATCGCTAGAGCCGATCGTACTTTCGCCATTGTTGGAGGCTGGAGGTGGCCATCAGAGACGTCCGATCCATTCATGTTTTATGTGATCAGTTCAAAGGAAGAGCATATACAACATGCTTTTCTTGATTGTCCAATCTCTCGTAACTACTCCTCAAATACCTGGGATTAATAATGATCAGAGCATCAATCATATCAGTCATCGATCTGTGCATATTTATCATATTCGTCTCAGACGATGCAAAATATTTTAGCAACTCAGCCTAGGACGTGTAAAACAAATATGTATAGTTTCAACACATTAGCGAAACAACGAATCAAAACCTGTTGCAGTTCACCACAATCTGTGAATAAAGCCCATCGCCGCTCTCCATCTCGTCGGCGTGGCTTTCAGCTTTTGTAGAGCGACATTGCTGGTCGCTCCTTTTCGATGGCCTCCTATCCAGTGTGTGCTGCGGGCCGAGACGACAAATCGTTGCGCTTCTTCTCGTCGGACTGCCGTGTGTTGTGGGGCGAGATGGCAGATCGTCGCGCTTCGTCTCGTCGGGCTGCCCGGCCGGGCCGTCGTTGCGCTTCTTCTCGTCGGACTACCGTGTCCTGTGAGGCGAGATGGCAGATCGTCGCGCTTCGTCTCGTCGTCTCGTCGGGCTGCCCGGCCCGGCGCCGTCGCGCGGCGGACGATTATGCTACGACAGAAGAAACGCCAGGCGCTATAGATCGATTGATTGCTAGCAGTTCATACTATTTTCTACCAAGGCTAGCACTCGTACATTAATGGGTAAACCTAGAAAGAGTCCGCAACATTGTCAAGCAGGGTAGACTGCATCGATTTCCTTTTAAAATTGGATGTGCGTGCGTGGTAAATATCTCCTTTAAATCCGAGCCGTACTTTTTTGAGCGCTTAATCTGAACCCTTAATTGTCTTGTGTTTTAATTATATAATAGATATATGCATATATATATATATATATATATATATTATATATATATATATCAATTATATCACTGGATCACTCCCAGAACATTGAAAGGAGACACATATAACAAAATATAGCACACATTGTCCGAAAGTTCACAAAATAGAGTTCAAAATACATGGCAGTACTTCACAGCTAGCAGGAAATGCACAAATTCAGAGGTACCACAAGTCCAGTAGTCACCGAAGGCCTCATGGATGCAATCCTATAAGTTTGAAAGCTATAAGCATTAGTTTCAAAACATGTGTGTGGAAATGTGGGTATTGACATGTATTTGGGATCTGAGCTTACCTAGAGTCACTCGGGGTTGTTGGAGGCCGATGGCGCCGATGATGGCCTTGCAGCCCCGCCTCCACCATTCCCTCCGTCTTCACCATCCGCGGGAGTGTGGGATCCAGACGATCGATTTTCCTATGAAGATTCAGAAGTGGCATACAAATGGTCATACAAAATATTACATCACAAATGGTTCATACAAAATATTACATCACAAATGGTTCATACAGACAGAAATTCTTAATCGACGAGTACAAAGCTTCAGAAGCCAGTGTCTACATTGTTTGGATCATAACTTGGACCAGGATCATCATCATCACTATCACGAGTGTACCACCAATCTGGAACGTAGTCTAGAGGTGGACCGCTCGGCTCCTCTACATCGGGTAGGTGCATCCGTTCAAGAAGATCCAGTCTCTTTTGGTTGACAACCAGCTCACCGTCCTCTTGCCCATGGTCGACTAATGCACCGTCGTCTTCTTCCATTTCATCTACTAGGCAAGTGATGTTCAATTGGCCTGACAGCCCATCTTCTGATAAAACTCTCCCTCGTAGGTGTTCGGGTTTAGGGGTGGTGGTAGTCGTCATCGTTAGGGGTAGGTACTTTATTACGGCGGTACCGAGATCACTACATCCCAGCCTATAAGACGTTTCACAGTTTTGCATGGGTACGGGAGATAAAAAACTTGGATGGCTTGGTGTGCTAGGATATAGACACATCTCCCGTGTAGACGGATTCTCGCTCAATTTCGACCAACCCAATTTCAGGTCTTCGTCGCACTCTTCTTGGATTGAACCAATGGCATTTGAAGACAACAGGGTTCTTCTTTTTGCCGAATTCACAATCCAGTTCAATTATTTCCTGACTATTCCATAGTAATCAAGGCCGTCCTTCCTTGGCATAAGACCCCGGAATTTCTTGTCTTCGGGTTTGGCCGAGTTTTTTCGTAATGATCGGTATGGAAGCGGAACCCATTCACGTCATAAGAATTATAGGTCTTGACGGCATAGGTGCATGAGGTAAGTTTCTTCAACTCGGGCCTCATTCGTGTCAGATATTCCCTACAAGTGCAATAGGAACAAGTATGATATGTTAGTGTTGACGAAACGTCTTGCACAAACATGGAATGAAACAAGGGGATATTCCCTACTTTAGCTTTGAACCACGGAATGAAACCGCCGCCTCCTTCACCCCTTTTTAAAAAGAACCAACTTGTCATTGTCGGTACATGGTCTTCGATGTTTCCAGGTTTCTGTCTCAAATAACCTATGAATGGCAACGATCAAGAAACGGAGTTAGTCCACAAACTAGGAAATGGAAGTGTGCCGAACAATACACTTACACTGAGCACTTACTCAATGTAGGGTTGTACTTCCTCGTGTTCTTCAAGACATAAGATGTAATGTTCGTCCACTCATCATATGATAATTTCTTCTTCTTGTGGCCACTTGATTTGCCAGGCCGATGAAAATGCTAAGTTCAGGTAGATCTTCCGGGTTGGCCATATTGAGACGAGGCACTGGATTATGAACAGTGGTAAGATTGTCACTATAGAACTTAGTGGTGAAGTTTGACACCTCCTCGTTCAGTGTTGCCTCAGCTATGGATGCTTCGATGCGGCATTTGTTCGTGCTTTTCTTTTGAAGGTCCTTCTGCTCTCTCTCAGTTGCAAACATCCAACGGTCTGCACAGGCCCCCCAATCTTGCCTCGGTCGCGAGATGCACCAACAAATGTTGCATGGGATTGAACATGCCTGGTGGAAAGATAGCCTCTAGCTCGCAAATCAACTCGGGCGTCTGTTCCTCCAACTCTTCAATCACCTTGATATCTAATTCTTTAGCACAAAGCCGGCGGAAGAAATAGCTCAACTTTGCCAAGACTAGCCAAATTCCTCATCGATATAGCCTCGAAACATGACCGGCATTATCCGCTCGATCCATACGTGATAGTCATGACTCTTGAGCCCACCTATCCGCAACCCAACCAAATTCACTCCCCTCATTATGTTAGCTGCGTAGCCATCAGGGAAGAATAGGTGATCCAGGACCCACTGGAGAATTTCTTTCCTTTGGGCCCTTGTTGGGGTGAAACGGGCCTTTGGTTTGGACCATCCTTTTTTGACTGTGCCGGGAGGGTCATTGCATTTTGGCCTATCACATAGTGCCTGCTGATCGACTCTAGCCTTGACATTATCCTTCGACTTCTCGAGGTCCATTAGTGTGGACCAAAGGGCCTCGGCGATATTCTTTTCAGTGTGCATTACATCAATGTTATGAGGAAGAAGGAGATCCTTAAAGTAAGGGAGCTTCCAGAAGCATGGAATGTGTGTCCACTGGTGTGTGTCTCCATAACCCACAAAGCCATTCCCATCTGCATTGGGCACAAGAGCATCTAGCTGAGCCTTAATGGCGGCACCATCCATGGTAGGTATTGGTACATATCATCAACAACTACATCTTTCAAGAACTTCTTTGCGTCTCTCTTGAATCTATGACCAGGTTTAAGGAACTGGCGATGCTTATCAAAACAAGAATACTTGCCGCCCTTCTTCAGCCAAACGAAGTCATAGCCTGCAGCACACTGGGCAAGGCCACTTCCCGTGCGTACACCATCCGCAGAATATGCGCGTGCCGGCAAGTCATGCAGGGACGTGTGGTACCAGACGTACATAGTGAAGTGCTCCTTTGTTACGGCGTCGTACGTCCGTACCCCTTGTTGCCAGGCAAGCAACAAATCATCCACCAACGGCTCCATGTACACACTCATATTCTTCCCCGGATATTCAGGCCCTGGAATTATCAGCGACAAGAACATGTTTTGTCGTTGCATGAGACGCCAGGGGGAAGATTCAACGGAATGACAAACATCGGCCAACAACTATTGTGCAAGCATACCATATGGGTTGAACCCATCTGTTGATAAGGCAACTGCTACACTGTTTATGCCGCTTTTTCGGGATACTTCTCAATGAATTTCTTCCATGCAACACCATCAGACGGATGTACCATCTTCTCAGGACGATACCTCTTCCCATCTATCGGCCATCTCATTTGTTGGGCAGATTCGTTGGTCATAAAAAGCCGTTGGATCCTCGGTAGGAATGGAAGATACCGAAGGACCTTTTTGGCTACTGTGAGCTGCGTCTTCTGACCATCACCGTTGTCGACCTCCATAAACCTAGAGGACTTGCACTTGAGACAGTTTTTTCATCGATGTGTTCTTTTCTAAATAACATGCAGCCCTTTGGACAACATCTATCGGCGTATATTCCATCTTAAGTGAACTGAGGATTTTCTTCGACTCGTACATGTTCTTTGGCAGAATATGTGACTCCGGTAGAAGAGAGGCAATAACATGCAGGAATGCATCAAAGCAATTAATGCTTACGTGATACTGGGACTTGACAGCCATTAGGCGACTTATGGAATCAAGTTGAGAAACCTTTGTATGGGCGTGGAGGGTTTTCTGCGAGGCAAACAAAGTATCATAGAACTCCTTTGTGCTCTTGTCCCCTCCCCATCTGCATCTTCAGTTGGAATTTCAGGTGCACGTGCATTAGCGAATTGATCTAGCATTCTATCACCCCAGTATCAAAAGCTGTTGATGCCTCCTCGGTGCGCTGTCGCGCGACCTTCTTCCCTCGAGATGCACGCTCGCCATGCAAAGTCCAACGATGGTAGTCTGGCATAAACCCAGACTTGGCAAGGTGAAAACCCATGTCTTCCTTTGTTTGGCGACGCTGGTTTTTGCAACATTTGCACGGGCACCAAGTTAACCCAGGGTTTTTATCAAATGCAAACTCCAGAAACTGTAAGGTCTTAGTCAGCCATTCATCAGTCATCTGACTCGCACCGGCTCGGCCACTGTACATCCAATCACGATCCTCCATCTCAAACTGATTAATGCAGACATATATTAAAAAAAGATTCATGCATCATTAATTTAATTATTCACAAACTATAGATTTTACGCGTTGAATGCACTCACCTATATCTACTAGGTAAAGCTAAGGCCATCCCACCCGAGTATGTGTAGCTTGTGTTCGTTTCCATGTCCTACTCCTATCCAAGACAGAATTTCGGCAGCACCTCCCCGCTGCTCTCCCAATACACGTCTCGACAAAGTTTCGAGAGATTGTGTATCCGGAGAACAACATGGGAGGCGCACCGAAATTCTGTCTCGGATAGGAGTAGAACATGGAAACGAACACAAGCTACACATACTCGGGCTGTCCAAAACGTGGACAATTCGAAACGGCCACGGTTATAAAAGATATAGCTCTTTGTATATAAACATATACCCTGGACAAGGTGTATACATAAATATATACAAACAGCTCTTTATATATAAACATATACCCTTGACAAGGTGTATACATAAATATATATAAAGAGTTTCATCTTTATAACGATAACCCTTCCGAACGGGAGACTCCTACGGTTACGCGACTTGTTTGGTGAGCTACAAAATAATGCAACTAGCAAGAGGAGCGGAAAGCTTCGTTACCCTCGCAGGTGACCGACAAAAAGACAGGGGAAGTAGCTCCTGCCCGACCCTGCCCTAACGACGCTCCCGTCGTCAACCTCGCTGCATACCCTGCACATTATCACAAATACAATTAATAACTAAGAACTAGTAAACTAACAAAATCCTAACCTAACAAGCAACTAACCTAACTAATTAACAACTAATCCTAAAACCGAAACCAACTACTAAACTAACAAACAACTAACCAAAATCTAATAAATAGAGTGTAGCAGTACCAAAAAAAGTAAATTTTTTTGGAGGAATGCTCACCTTGCCGTCGGATGAGGAAATCGTGGTGGAGGGGCAAGGAGATTGGCAGGGGCGGCGACGGCGGCTCCGGGGTCTAGGAGGAGCAGTGGCTCGGGGTGGAGGAGACTGTCGGGGCGGCGATGGCCGAGGCAGCAGCAGCTCGACTCTCGCAGCGCAGCGTGGAGGGGAGCGGCAGCAGCTCGGGCTGGAGGAGGATGGAGGACAGTGGCAGGGGCAGCTGGGGTGGAGAGGCAGGGGGCACGGCACGCGGTCGGGAGGAGACCAGCGCGCAGCTAGCCCGTGCCTCCGCCATTGCTCCGGCCGAGGTGGCGGCTAGGGTTCGGGGCGGAGTCGTGGCGTGGGGGTGGCAGCGGCCGGGATTCGTGGCGGTGGGGGGTGGCGGCGGACCGGGAGAGGTGGCCGCGGCAGCAGAGGGAGCTGGCGGGGGGGCGGCGTGGGTGGGAGTGGTGGCGGCGGGCCGAACGGCAGAGGAGGGAGCCAAATTTTCGGGAGGAAAATGGGGAATGGCGTTTCGAGAGCCAAATTTCACTAAGTCCCGCGTATTTCTTTGCCGAGTAGTTTTCTTCGAGATGTCGCAACTCGGCAAAGACCATTCTTTGCCGAGATTTTTCTTCGCGAGTGCCCTACTCGGCAAAGTCCATTTTATAATTTATCAATTTATTTATTTTATTTCTTTAGTTAGTTATTTTTATAATATCATTTATAATGTGTAGACCAATCTATTATACATATCTTAGGATACCACCTAGTTTTTGGTTGTGGTTCCCCGATTCCGTCGAAACCCCCCCCCCCCCCCCCCCCACAGTTGACCAGAAGTGAACCGTGTCGTCTACCCCTTCCGAGCGTCGAAAGGGTAGCTCCGACAACTTTTCTCTTGGTTTGTGTTAGGTTAGGCCATGATCATCAGGAACCCATTTTGGACACATGTTATCGCATGATTCCACCGTTCCATCCGAAATGGGAGTTTACACCCAGAATAGCATAACCTTCGTGTCGGATAGTGTGGTGTGTGAAGCGGTCACACCTCGGAGTCTCATGTTGGCCCTTGAAACCTCCCACCACACTCTAACACATAGGATAGTGCACCAACTAGTTTTCGGTGTGATTCCGACGCTCCGCCCCCGGTTCCGTCGAAACCCCCCCACAGTTGACCGGAAGTCACCGTGTCGTCTACCCCTTCCACGGGCGTCGAAATGGGAGTTTACATTCTAACACTAGGATACTTGTTGTGCTTGTTAGGTCATAGATCCTCCATCTCTAAACTGATTAAATCGAGTAGCCTGAATTGATTTAACTTAACACATAACGAGCACATTCTTGAACCGCCGATACATAATTGACTAACAAACAAGTAAACATGCATGTTAGAACAAATTACAACATCGCGAACAACTAACAAATTCTCCACCCTATGCCGTGCGTGTGCTGCCACCCTTGCCCTTTGACGAAGATTTCCTTCTTGCCTTTGCCCTTGAACGAAGCTTCAGCTTCTTGCTCAGTGCTTCAACCCTCCTTTCTTTGACGACGGCATGAAATCGTCGTCATCATCGCTGTCAACTACCCAGAGACAGGAACGCGTACGGAATCACGGTCAGCTTCAGTTCGGTAGAACGGACTATTCGTAACTTTCCTGTCAACTTATCTGCAAGCCTGAGCATTTCTGCAGAATTTGGAGGGGGTCCTAACGGAAACCATCGCGGCATAGCTTCGCCCCGAGCGAGCGAGATGACTCTCAGTGTGCAAAATTTCTTCAATTGGAATACCCTACCATCTACCTTCAAATTGCTCGAAAGCCTAGCGAGATGCGGCTGCGGAAATGTGAAACCCGGGACACACACTTCTCGCAAGGACCAATACACACCAGCTTGCGCTCAAGTGAGTACCATGCCTACCTTCGACTGGGTTATATAGAACTACCGGTGGCGGGAAATATTTGGGCGGGAACGATAGGGGAAATATTTGGGGGGAAAGGTGGCGGGAAATATTTGGGGGGCAACGGCTCAGAAGCGCACGAAGGAAACCACGATCCGTGGGCTTCTTCCGGATCCAACAGCTCACCAGCGCTCGAAAGAAACACACCGCTGATCCAACGGCTGACAAGCGC